>CM021700.1:3199475-3626811 GCA_011074415.1 Stictonetta naevosa
CTTTTCTTTTCTTTTCTTTTCTTTTCTTTTCTTTTCTTTTCTTTTCTCTTTTCTTTCTTTTCTTTTTTCTTTTCTTTTCTTTTCTTTTCTTTTCTTTTCTTTTCTTTTCTTTTCTTTTCAATTCCTCAGCATCTTTTAAAGCCAAATTGTTTCTTTATCGGTTTCACAGAGTGACCATCACAGATGGCTTTGCTGTCCAAACTAAACTGGCTACGTACTGTATGCATGAAGCAACAGTCAGGAAGAAAAGGAATGTATTACTGCTGCTGAAACCTTGCATAACAAACCACAACATTCTTAAACTATTTGCCTTCAACTTTAAATCTTCAACTACTACTTGCCATCCTGCATCCTAAGAATAGCTACATAAACAGTTATGAATAGCTTAAGAACTCTTAATAATAACTCTCCTTAAGAATAGCTTCTTAAACTTCAACATAAGCTGAATGCTCCTCTTTTGATCCATTCCACAGTGACTTTGGACAGACTATTTAAAGCCAAGGAGATTAAATCAGTAAGAAAAGTAAATGGCAGATAAGATTTCAAATGTCTAACACTAAAACATCTAGTGCACAAAAACATTGTTTGGATACAAGCTGGAAACACATGATACACAGTGAGGTTAAATAACAGTAATACATTTTGGTTTAAGATCTTTCTCTAATCAGCAGTAAAAGACAGTATAGTCTTCTCAGTGAAGAAAATGAAAAGTTGGTATTGTTTATATAAATAAATAGTAGTTGACAGAAATATCACTTAGTAGAGCAAATTCTCTTTGCCTTCTTGCCCCATCTCATGCAAAGGTTTTCTGAGACCATTCTGAGCAGTCGGCACTCCTTTTAGATTCAAAACCAAGATTAAGAATTTCACATGAATGTTCATGTGACAATAGAAACCTTTATTGCTTCCTGGATGGCCTCCTGCAATGCAATACAGGGGCGCACGCTTTCAGCAACAGAGAAACACCAGCAGATGCTGAATTCTGCAATGTATGTCCTCAGCCAAGCTGGCTCAGTAGCACACCCAACTCATCCTCCACTTTCTAGTCTGGGTTTAAATAAGATTCATGTCAGACTTAAAAGTTTGGCCTTAACTTCAGAGTACTTGTTGGTTTGGGTCTGGAATGTTGGTCACAGCAGTAGGTGTAATTGTCACCTCTGCTATTTCAACAAAGTGGCAGTTTCTACTAAATAACCGTAAATTGGCTGCACTGAGCCAGGTCCAAGGGAACAAATGCCTCTAGGAACTGGAGACCACCAAAGACTGCACCACAATAGTCCATGTCCTGAATCTAAAGCCCTGAAGAGATTTAACCAGGATCTCAAAAACTGTAGAAGTATAAGCTGCACTTCAAATTATGAAAAGATTTACTAGATAATAAATTGTATTATGTGTACAGTAAGTGTTTTACTATAGTAAGAGCTTTCAGGTGGTGGCAGTGAGATTGAGTTTGGGTCCATGCCACTTTGTAGTCACTTACATAATGATGAATGCAGCCTATTTGTTTTACAGTAAATATACAATAATCTGTTCACTATAATCAGCCTGATATGTATTTTGGAAGCTGGCTAGACAAAAGAGTTCAGAGAGGCTAGTAGCCTTAGATTGTATAAGTCTGTGTTTTAAAAACTCAGTCCAAGATCCTCATCTGCTACAGGCTGAGTGGCAAACAAACAAACAAAAAAAATTCTGACAGAGGTATATAATCACATGCTCTTGTACGGTATCAGCAGTCCCCATAAATGTCATATAGCCATGTGTATGAATGTCATATTATACTAAAAACATTAAAAAAATATTGTTGTCAAAAGGAGAGGTACAGAACATATCCAGAAAGACAAAAACTTATTGTGAGTAAAGTCAGACTTAGATAATTCAGTCCTCTTGGAATAAAAGGAATATTGAAGAAAATAGGAAGAGTGAGTGTGAACAAATGAGTCTGTTAGTCTTCCATCCCCCTCCTAAATGCTTATTAAATGCTATTCAGTTGTTTTAATAGCTATGAACTGTGCTATTGCTGCTCCAAGGAGACAGACTCTTCCTCCCCAGAAGGAAAGTGTGGAATCCAGGATATTATAGTAGTCTAGTACATTCTAGTACCATTAAAATATTTCATATATGAAATGTTTCAAGCAAAAAAAACAGCTAGTAGTTCCTGACATTAAGCAGGTTAGTTTGTTAGCTGACAACAGGAAAAATTAAATGCAAAAAAGTGAATGATGTTCAGAAGGATTCCTCAGCAAAGATAAGAGACTATGTATTACAGATTTTAGCCTTTAAATATTTTGGTAATTTTTTATATAAGTGGTAACCCACACTACCATTATGTGTTATATCTGCATGAATTCAGATAAATGTTTTATATTGTTCCCTCCCTTTTTTCTACCTTTAAAAAATGTGCAGCTATGATTTATGCTTTTGAGGGTGGCATAATAGAATTTGACATTTTCCAGCTGAGGTGTGGCCTAGTTCCAGCTCCACGCTTCATTACATTGTACTCCCTTTGAGAGGATGAGAAGAATAAAAATAGCCAGGTTGTTAAAAATGTAAAAAGGCATAAATGAATTCTCACCAGATGTCCTCTTCAATTGTCATTTTCATAAAATTATGGTTGTTAAACTTTTGCCTACCATAAAACACTAGAAATCAATACATGCTATGAAGGAGGGTATCTGGAGGGATTGTTCCCATCTCACTAACAACCTCTCTCTTTTTTTTTTTTTTTTTTTTTTTGGATTCTCTCATGATTTCTATGAAAGAGGGACTGTTCTTGCTGTTCTTGTTTAAAATGGTACCAGACCTGGCTAGGAATGTGAAGAAAGCTGATAAAGACATCTCAGATAGTAGAAGTCTGGACATCAACACTCTAAATGTTCACAATTAGAGACATCAAAAAAAAAAAAAAAAAAAAAGGAAAAAAAGGATATTTGAACACAAATTATTTCTTCATTTTTCAAAACAGAGTGAAGTTGGAGGAATGCAGATGCAAAAATGAAAAATGGTTCAACTACCCACATGCCACTTGTCTGGATAACCCCCATGCAGATGTGGCAGTCGGTGGCTACCAGGCCATGAGGCCTGCACACTGCTAGGCCTGCTCTGCTCCACGGTGCCACCACCCCTCCTCAGGTCCCACATTCACAGGACAGCTCAGAGGACTGCCTCCTTGCCCACACACTTCACAGCATGATCTGCGGCACTATATATAGTGGCACGTCATCACAGCGCACCTTTACATACCATAATAGTATGCCTTTAACCAGAAGGAGGCTATAAGGGCTGTGAACAGGAAATGCAATCTGTAACCTAAAGAAACTAAAGAGTTTATTAACTCTTAACCCACAGTCATTTTGACAAGAAGCAAATGAGAGAGCAAGCAACAAATAAAATGTATTCTCCTTATCCTGCTGGGCAGATAAAGGGTATTTTTTTATCTTAACATCACAGAAGCTGGTTTTAGCACTTTATTTCTCTGCATTTCAAATGTACTGGTGTTACATAATGTGGTTTCTTTTACAAAAGTAATGGAAATGCCTCACGGTTCATTCAAATCTGTTTTTCTGAATGCAGTACCAAATTATAATGTTTAGATATCAAACCTATTTTATGGCTGTTCTCTCACTGTAAGATAAATGTAAAATAACTGCTTGAAAAGTGGGAAATTTGCCATGTGAAACTTTAAGGGCTCCTGCACATGCGCTGACTTGCTTGCTGAATGTCTTAGGAAGTTTGGGATGAAGATTTCTGGTGTCTGAAGAAAAAGTGTTATTCTTTGGTCAGAAAAGTTGTTACAAACAAGATAGCCAAGAAGAAAGATTTGTCAGCTTGCCTCTGAATGGCAAAAGGTTGAATAGATTATTCAATATTTGTCAGACTTGAGGTGATTAACTGTCACTATGTAAGGAAGTAACTGGTATTGACAGCTTTATAAGATCAAAATTCAAAGACGGCAAGGACGTATATCTTCATCACACAGTACGTCGACCTTCTGTTTTAGGAACCCATTGGGCTCAACTGTGAAGAGCAGCAGGAGTGCAGACAATGGCATGTGAGCACCAGAGGACGATCCCTGCTGTGTGGTTATATCTGTGTTCTCCAACCACACTATCTAGCCCTGCCAAAATGCCTTAATGATGTGCTCAACAACTACTGGCAATATCTTACATAATTCTCTGCTATGGTGAATTGACATATGAGCTTGTTCTGAACTAGTTTGGACATTGAACATGATACTGTATACATGTATATAGACATGCCCTCAAAAAAAAAATAATGAAAAAAAAGCTTTTTTATCTCTGCATATCCTTATTCATCCTCAGTATATATAAAACTCAATTATTCTGTCTCTTGTTTTAAAGCACACTATATAATACAGGGAGAATTACTAGTGTTACCCATTATGGTCAGATGCATCATGCATCTCCTTACCAAGGGTACAAAATACCTACTATTAAAATGGAAATTTTACACAAAATTTATCTACCTCAAATTTAACCTTTCTGAAAAAAAAATAAAATAAAATAAAAAATCACTTACATTGGGACACATATTTGCTGGAACAAGTCTAGCAAAATACAACACGTTGCAAATAGTAAAAGCTTAACCAACGGTCCCTGAAAGTCTCTGAAAATGTATGAATAGTGATTTTTTTACTATTAAATTGTACAAGCCTGGAAAAAAATATATATATTTAATCTACTCATCAGAGAAATACTGCTAAGATTCAAATATTTGTCTGCTGTCTTTTACCTAGAAATTTGGAAATTTCAAATATATGCATGCTTGTATTTCTGGTTTAATATAGACTTCAGAATGAACTTCCTCTAAGCATGAAGATCAATGGAAAAATTCTGATCTTTCTGCTAACGTCATGAACTCTGTAAAAATTGTGAACACTGATAAGCAATTTCTCTCTTCAGGATAACATGCTCAGAGACACAATCATTTGCTGGAATCTTACAAAACGATGCAAAAAAAATTACAGGCTCATAAACGCATTCAAAATGCAAATATTAAATCATAAGAATTTCCCTATCTTGTCAGTTCATATACTGGCAGTATACAGGATTATATTGTTTGCTTCAGAAAGCAAGACAACTTAGGTTACTTTATCATCACATTTCCAAGTCTCTTAATTAAAACTATATCTGTATTATCATCTAACCTCCATTTCAAGTCATTAGCATAACTAAAATGACCTCTAACATTTTAAATATTATGTTTTAAGCAGTGATTTCAGGGACAAAATCTCTACGACTTTTTAATTGTTTATCAGCTTAAAAGCAACAAATAATTAGTTGTTTAGTTCTGTCAAAATAAACCTTAATTCCCTGAAGGTTTCTTTCCAACCAAAAAGGAAAACCACCTACTTGCTTTTAACTCATGAGAGCTTTCATTACAGGGACAAAGCAAAACATAAATGCAAAGCAAAACACATCCCACAAATCTTGCTTTGGGAAATATTACTGAAAAATCATACTCTAAAAAGGGAATTAAAGACTTCCTGGGAATGGCAGAGACCACAGTAAAGATATTATAATGTGGCATTTGATGTTCTAGAGGGATTTCAACAAGTTTTGCATGGTCAAATTCCATTAATAAGTTGGCTTTCTTCCAAGGCTGTGTGTGTCCCTCTCATCTGCCATGGTGCCCTAACTGTAAGGAAACCTCACCTCACCTGCTCAGTCACATCTTGGCAATTTTAATTGCTTTTTCTTGCTCATTACAGTACCAAACAGGCTTAGAAAAATCCTAGTATCTTACAATGCAGATTATGTGGGTTATGAGTAGAACAGGAACAATTTGATGGTGGTGTAAGAGGATTACAGAGCATATCAGTGGGGAAATGCCATGTGGATGGATATTAATGATGATGTGAGGAGGAATAAGAGAATCAATGGAACTGGGTTTTGCAAGTAACTATTCAGGGAGAACTACTATTGCAAGTACTGTCACTATAGTGTTCCATAATGGATGTGTTTTATTCTCAGGCTATACTAACATTTGAATTATAAATTATAAATTTTCACTGCTCCTTTCATTTTGCACAGTTTCTGTGCAAAGAGTATGTGCAGACTTAGATTATAGCACACTGACCAAGTCTGACTCACAGTTTTTAGCAGATGACCTTTAGTTAGTGGGAAGATATTCTATCCATATCCATATTTGTTCACTTGTCTTACTGGGCATTTGATGGCTGCTGTGAAGCATAAAGGATTTTTTTTTTGTCCTAATCCCTGTGATGTGACATGATTAATGAGATGAAATTCCCATTTGGAGTTTCCTACCAATCAATAGGCAGATGGGCAGTAGTGGATGTCGAACAACAAGACAGCAGGAGTTGCTTAAGCTCTTGCTACTTGCATACAGAAAAAAATATTTAAAGAGAGAATTTAAAGGAACAGATAGCATCTATTTTCCATATTTCTCTCCTTCAATATTTTTTATTTATTTATTTTTTTACTACACACAGCAAGGGAAAAATGCTATCTTACATATGCATACCATAGCAAGTTAAAATAAGTATGTTTGAAAATCTTATGGATATCATATGCTGAGAAGGTATACTGTGTTGGTATTCTGCATCTGTATTGAAAAACCATTTGCTGAGCCTGATTTTCTTCACATCCATACAGATGTAAATAAGCAGATACAGCAGAGAACCCAACAGAATTACAAAACAATAGAATAAAGCTAGTGTGAATAAAAATTGAGCCAGTGATTTATTATTATTTTTAATACTTCAGAAAGAAATCAAATTCATTTTGCATATCTTTAAAACTTCAGCATCCTATCCTTTAGCCCCATAGTCTCTGATACCTAATAAATGGCATGTAAAATGAAATATGGGATTAATCTTCCATAGATTATTCTCAACTGTAAAAATCTTGATTATAGATTATAAAATCTGAAAAAGTCACACGATTTTAAATTTTACTATTTTGCCTCTATGATTGTATTATAGTATTCTCAAAATGAAACTGAACATTTTCAATTTGAATATCTTCTTATAAAAGAAATTAAAAGTCAAAAGAATTCTTATTAGCACAGTAATCAAAACTTTTACTGCACAAGAATGTCAGTGATTCAGATGTTAAAAATGGACAAAAAAAATCCAACACCCTGATTCTTCTTGTTCTTGTCAGTAAAAATCATTTATAAGTACAAGTAACTTACTAAAACAAATTCTACTATACAATGTTACCTTTACATGTCTGAAGATTAAATGATTAGCCAAATACCTAAAGTGAAATGAAATGATAAACCAAAAGGCAAAGTTTGGCAGACAAGTGGATCTTTGCTAAGCAGATTAAACCTGAGGAAATAATGCAAGTTTCCAAACAGAAGTAGCAACAGGTTTCAGGAGACTTTTCCTTCCTAGCACTCATATTGATGCTCATTTTATTCTGTGCAACACTTTTCTGCTTCTGTTAAATAGGAGTATTGATATTTAGGTATTTTGTATTTGTAAATGATTTGTCTTCTATTATCTTTTCATTGCTTTGCTTTCCCTCCCTTTCTCTCACAGACAAAGATGCACACAGAGTAAAATTCATAACACATGCCTCATAATGAACAAACTCCCACCGAGCACCAAAGTGTTTAATGATGCTCAGCAGGCAGAGTTCTGCAGTTCCCCTATGTGAGCCAATATATAATAACACCACAAGTTAAAATAATATTTAGGTTGAAAACAGAAGCACTGGAAATGTAAGACACACTAGATATAAAAGTTTTCCAGACTAACTCTGCTCCTTTGTGCTAATCCAGTGTCAAGAAAAAAAAAAAAAAAAAAAAAAAAGGCACATCAGATAATACATGATTAGGAAATTAAAATCTGTTTGCAAGACAGCCAAAATAGATTTAGGCAAACTAGTTTAAATCAGACTCCAGTAGTTTGTTTTGATCTCTTTGTTTTAAAGAGATTTATTTAAGTAGTACTCACTATATATACTTATCTCATCTTTTTATAGACCAGATTCTGCAGTTAATGAGCTCTGTAGACATAAACTTACCTGCAATGTAGCTTACCATTATAAAAAAAAAAGGGTGGGGGGTTTGAAGGGGTCCTTTTCAGGGGTTCTTAAATTAGAACTGGCAGTAAGAAAACTAGCTATCAGGGTCCAATTTGAAGTACTTTTCTAGGACTGCTTTTCAAACTTAGATTCATTTATACTTGGAAAAATAAAGCAAGCAGACCATTAGATAGTTGGTAAGCCACAGCTCGTCCCCATCTGCCAGAAGGTTGTGAAGGTTTAGCTGACACAGGTAACACTGCAGGTCCCCCCTCAGCCAACGGGGGTTCTCTCCCTTTTTGGGAGAATCCCCACCTTCTTTGGTGGTGGTAGTTGGTGAACAGGCAAATGCTGGCACTGTCCTGGCTTTTCCTCAGATGCATATCTTCGGGTTCCCTCCATGTGAGGGATCCTGGAACAAGTGTGGTCTGAAATAAGCTGTGTATTTCGGGTACAAAAAGGATTTACAGCCTGATTTCCACCAGCAGTTGATGAAGCTCTGCATGGACAGAGCACTGAAGGTACCCAAACCCTCACAACAATCACAGCTGGTGTTGAGCAACCAGCTGCAGTTTACAGATGGGGATGCTTAATGGTTTGCTAATACCTTTGGGAAACTGTATGAGCCTGTTTGTTAATATACAGACTATTTCACTTTAAGTGAGGAGGAAGAGTTTTAGGCATATTCCAACACAACATATTTTGACCATAATGACTGAATAAACAAATGATTTTGAAAATGAAGTTCATAATTATCCTTTTGATAATTATCCACACAAAAATATGTTTCTGTGTAATACATGGATTTGTTGAAAATGGAAGTCCATTCTTATTTTAAAGAAGTGCTCTGGAAGTATGCAGAGCTGAAATGCCCGAGGTCAAATATTAATGACAGTGCCTCAGGTTAAGATGAATATTTATTGCAAACTTCTTTTGAGAAAAGGGTCTAAGCCATGTCTTCTAGATATTTTTTTTTCACACAACGTAGCAGGAAAATACTAAATATTTTAAGTTATTTTGGTGGGTAATATGAGTAGATCACAGAAGGACAATACTAGACATATATGGCTTTCAAGGACAAAACAGCAAAGTGGACAACGATGCATGTCTAGGTTTTTTTCTTGTGGTGGTAAGGATATTTATTAATTATATATTACATAGACCTGTAAAATGATTCTACTGGGATATATGTATTTGTAAACTGCAAACAGAAGGAAGAGGGAAAAGGGAAGACAAAGTGTTGTCCTTCACTTCATGGACATACCAGGTTAGGACTCTGTTAGTATAGGTGTCTCTGCATTTTTTGCTATGAAGAAATATTTGGAGAAAGATTCTTTTTTTTTTTTTTTTTTTAAAGAAATAAAAGCTGGTTGCAAAACATTTATAAACTTAAACTTGTAGTATTATATGGAAAAATAAAGGTAGTCTTAAGCAGAACAAATGGGCAATTGCTCTTAACTTCTGAATCATTAACACTCATGCTGTGTGGAAGAAAGAATAAATAAGGTTTTGTTTTGAGGAAGCTACTTATGAGTTGGCAATTACAGCTACTGCCTCAGGCTCCTGAAGCAAAAAGCTTTCAAGTGCCAAACTTAGCTGAAGTTGTTGTATTAACACAGAGGGTAAGCAGAAGGTATTTCACAGACAGAAACAGGCTTGCTCTGCCCCTCTTCAGCTAGATGACTAAAAACCATCTGAATATTTTTAATGCAATACTGAACCGACTTAATACAGCTTTTCAAAAGCCCTGGTACATTAGCTTGGGCCCAGCGTTACCACTGAGGTTCAGCACGCACTGACCATGCTCACGTGGCTCTGCCTAGCTTGGGGCACAAGCAGGGCAAGACTGCGCCTGCCAAAGTAAGGGGTTGACACGCTGATAGCCCCAGTAAGCGTGGTACCAGCACCTCCACTTCTACTCACGGAGAGGTGCAGGAAGCCTATCTTCCACAAGGGTCACTTCTACTCAGGCACTTGTGACAGGAAGAATTTAAATATTTATGTCTTTCTCAGCTTTTTGGATCAGGCTAATCTTTATATCTCAGGAGTGCTGAAGTGCTTGCGGCATGTGCAGCACCCCCAAAAAAATAAAATAAAAAATCATTTTAATGGTAGTTTCACTTTGTTGTGAAGAAACAACAGCTTGTCTGCTCTCACAGACTATCCAAGACCACTTGGTGGTGGATAAGATGAAGAGGAGGCTCTCTGTATTTCTCTACAGTGACATTTTAGGAGGAATTATCATTAGCTGTGTTAGAATTCACAAGAATTCACCTCTGTTCTTTTATATGTCTATATAAAGCTACAGATATTCCCCAACTATAGCTTATTGTCTGATATTCCTTCTGTCAGATGGCTCTGAACCAAAGTCCATTGGCCACTGCTTTCACTGGGTTTCAGTCACCCAAGCTGAATAATCAGGTAAACTAAATAAAAGGGTTTACCTTCAACCACTCATCAGTGAGTATTAAAGAAAAAAGTAAAAAGTTCCCATTACATTCTGGAAAAGATGTATTTATGTACAATGAGTTTATTAAACATACATCACATTTGAGTAAACTTGGATTTTGCTTTTATTTTACAAGCCTGTTTATAAAATATGTGAGTTTATCAGTCTTCGCCTATCTTGCTTTCATATGGACCCTGAATTAGAAGTTAAAAACAAAACAAACAAACAAAACTGAAGAGAGAGTCTTACTGTATGTTTAGACATACAGATCTCTTAATTTTCAAGTGCATTGAGCATTCTTTGACTCCTTATAAAATCAACACAAGATACTGGTGACTAATGCTTTTAAAAATAAAATGGTCCTCAGGTGTTAAATAGATCAGTAAAGTAGTTGATGTGGAAGTTCCTTTAAATACAAAAATGTATGTCCCTGTTCTGCTAAAAAGAAAAATTAAGATTTGTTTGTATTACTCTCTTCTTACTCAAATACAGAACAGTGTACTTGGGATATTTGTACTTCCCCTCCAAGTAGAGATTTGACTGGATGACATTAGAAACCCCCTTCTATTTGCTGTTTTTAAGATCTGAAGAACCAGCAAGCCTCTCAGCTAAAACAAACAAACAAATAAAAACAACAGCAACAAAAACCACACTTCCTCAATTATTCCTTTAAAATACAGTTAATACATTGGGTTTTGTATTCCTCAACAACAACAACAGCCTCATTTGAAGAATTAGAAAAGAACTAATTGCTCTATTTAGAATATCCATGACTTGGGATAGAGGAAAATCTATAATGTATCAGAACCAGGCAGCAACAAAAGTTGAAATTGTTCAAATCCAGCCAATTTCCCACCAGGCTTGCATACACAGTGTTGCTAAGGCTCATTACAGTTTAGCATAAATGGAGGTCTAATTAACATAACAAACTGGTCCAAAAGAAAATCCCATCAACATACATGAAAACAAACCTGATGTGTTTGAAATTCAGCCAACTACAAATTAATTCAACATAGATTACATATACGGGCAGAAAGGGACTCCAGCAGAGTAACTGGCGTTGTACTGGTATGTGTGCCAGAAAGAATCCGTCTTACCCTGTACCCTTCCCACTCACTAAGATGAATTATATTTGTGCACCATATGTTCCCGCAAGAAATGAAGTGGTGGTCGACCTCTTATTCTTGATCACTGTGATTTATTTATAAATTAATTGTCTCTTCTCCCTTTCCAGGCCACTGACTCTGAGCCAAAGTCAGCTATACTGTGGTCTTGTGAAGGACTGAGGGATTTTACTGCTGGACCCCTGAGCTGTCAGTCATTTATAGCTGCTGATGGCTTTGCTACTAGCATCCAGGCTGGTGCCACTGCAGCACCATGAGAACATCAGTGTGGCAGCAAAGAAGGACGTAAAGATGCCTGAACCATGTCTAAAATAAGAATAGCCTGAGAAGAGCACTGTATTGGTGTGGCTATATATTCCAGTAACCAAACTAGTCTTCCTGTGAGCATTGCTCTGTGCTATAGAGCCAAGAGCAGAGGTAAGAGAAGGTATGAGCATGTGATAGCCAGCTGTTTGAAGGATACTCTGACATAGTCCTGATGAAAGCCATTTTGTCTGCTGCTCCAAATTCACAATACCATATTAACTCTTGGGGTTTGTTTCTATGAAGTTTATGTGAAATAAAGTAAGGTGTGAATTCAGAGCACCAGCCATCCTACAGGATTGTTGCCTGGGAGTACTGTGACAAATGCTCTTACCACATAGTAAGTTCTCATACAAGCAATTAGTGTAGAAAATTCATTCAGTGGACATCAACATACAACCTTCTGCCATAGGCTTTCAGAAACATAATTTTATCTGCCAAGGACAAACAGGTGCACTACACTCAATCATATGAATCAGAATATAGTTCAAGTACCCGAGCCATATCCTTACAAACAAGCAACTTTGGAAATCCTTTTCCTACTCAGCCTGATGCTATGTGACTGAGCAATGGTTTTCTGTGGATAACCAGAGGAAGGGACATTTTTATTCTCTTTTCTTTATTGCTATGGTCTCTAGATCTCAAATTATCTGAAATACTGCCTTAGTTAAGTTCATATTGCTCTGCCCTTCAGGTCATAGCTGATGACATGGCTAGAATATCCTCTAAAACACTGGCAGATGTTTGTTTGAGTGGACTTTTATAGGTCTGAAGCCTCATTAGTTGTTTTCATGACCTGAATACTAATTTATAAGGGTGATTCTTAAGCTCTGTATCTGAACACTCAGGAAATTCTGATGAATTTCACTCTATGGGTACTATTTAGTTATCGTCATTTAGAATAATATGGATTAATTTAATAAATACCTTTTATACCAATAAAATTCTGTTTGAATACAGCAAATGATTAACAAAATCTCTACAATAAATCTAAGTATTTCAAAACAAGATGACCCAATAAAAAATAAATTGTTGGGTCAAGTGGCAAATGAAAGATATTCAAGATTGGTAACACCTCATTAAAAACCATTTCAGCTGCCCTAAGGCAAGATGTTAATACACAGTAATTGTCTACCCAGAGTGAATCTTTTTCCAGTTACATGAATAATGCAAAGTAACTATTTAAATATTCTTGTTTATATCTTTAACAGATTCGCTATAGCTTCAAAAGGAAACCAAGACTTTTTTTTAAATGTTTTATGCCACGATCACAACTTCACAAATAGGGGAAAAAAGGATAAAAAAAACCTCACTTCTTCAAGTGCAAACTTCCCTTGGAAAAAAAAAAAAAAAGATAAGAAAATAATTTAATTAGGATAGCTGTGAATCCCAAGGAATTAGTACTGCTGCTACATCTGCATTCATTTTGTTGCTGCTATAAAACAGTGAACAAATAATAGGACGCCAGTAATAGTAATTTAAACAGTGTGAGTGATGTCTATCGCTGCACCACATAAAATTACAAAATGTTTTCCAATTGTCTATGTAAAGTTTTATGCGTGTACAGCATTTTAACAAAGAATATCAGTAAGAAGTGGGACAAAAGTGGCTTTTAATGTAGGTTAGCTCAAATTCTGATAAATCTCAAGTACCCTCACCATCAGAAGACAATCATCCTCTTCAATCTACCTGTGGAAAAAGAACACATACAGCACTATCCTTAGCAATAAATAAATGATGTTAATATTGCTTTTGTTATTCTGTTACACAGAGCATTCATTCTGCCATTAAATATTGATTGGCTCTCTGTGTTCTAGTGTGCCAATCCCTATCCCAGGGAGTAAAAAAGCTCCAGAGCCTAAACTTGGAGTTTCCTGAGGGCATGAATACCAGTATAAAAACGATTTAGACTTAAAACAGGAAAGCTTCCACAGAAATTCTATAGCATTCCCTGTACATACAATCTCATCCAATCATGTGTCTCCTTTGCTGGACTCCTTTGAAAAAAGTAACTTCCCAAGGTGAGTTTGACTTGGTTGCATCAGGATGCCACAAAACCAAAAGAATGATTAAGAAGAAAAAGCAGCTGATTAATATATCAGCAAGAAAACTTCAGTAAGGATCATACTGAATGGGAAGTGAGGTACCTAATAATGACAACATACGCATGCTCAAAAAGCTCTAGAATTTCTCAAATTAGAGACAATGTGTAAAACTTGGGATATCTACAGTACATTACAGTATGTGATAGTGCTTCCAATATATTGCATGCCTAGTATGGCTGTTATATGAAAAAATGAAAAATATGAAACTATGATCTACTTAATAAAGTGATATTGTTTAGATTTAAGTGTATTTATTTTGATGAACTATGATAATTTTGTGATTCTCATGTTTTAAAAATTAGTGATGGAATTAAGCTGACATCTGTAAAAAATTTAGTGACCATGAAGATAAAAGACTTAAGACACAACACCAAAATATAATCTCAGAGGTGCAATGGGATTCAAATTTGCAAGTACAGCAAAACAGATACAGCACAATTAAACTGAAACAGACAAGACTTATTTATTTTTAAAGAGATATTCTGTGGGAGCAAATGATGTGAGAGCTTTATCCTTCTTGAAACAATATTTGGATCTTATGTTTCTGACTTTGAACAGTTGGAAAAAGGAAGTTTGTATTTCTGCTTGGATTACTATTTTATAAACTATTATGTAAAATTTTAGAAATTCTGGAGTTCCTGACACCATTTCCCAAAACTGATACCTCAGAAGACATTTTAAGAAAGTAGCTGTCTTGAAATGCACTTAGCGTTGAAATAGTTTACAGCTTGTGCCAAGAAAATTTGTACCTTGTTATCTAAACAAATTTCTCCAAAAACACTTAAAACACTTTTGGCTGCACACACTTGATGAAGTATAATACAGTGTTTCATAATACTATTGTCATATGGGACAATTCCATTAGGTTATTCATGCCCAGTAATTCGTCAATACTACTCTTTCTTGTTCCTCCACTTTACTGTAAGTAATTCAAAGACATAATATTAGTTTTGCAATCTAGAGTAAACATTCTGTTTTGCTGGAACAAGCATGTGTTACCACTGGATTGAGTTTTTCTGCCAGCAAGAGACATAGTGGTGACAAACACTAGTTCAAAGGTTTGTGAGCAAAGCAACCCTCTGCTCAGAATTAAGTACAATTTCCCGCTCAATTCTGGTAGTCTGGGCTGAAATGTTCAAATTAATTAGCATACAAATATAATGTAAGTAAATTGTCTCAGTAAAGAACCTTTTAGGCTCAGGAAAGACAATTTCCTCTAGTAACAACATTATCCTATTGACTTGTGTGGGTCCTATAAGAATAACCCACACAGCACATGAATTCACAGTGTGGTATGTGAGGAGCTTAAATCTCTGTTGTGTTAGTTAACAAGCTGCTCTTTTAATTAGACTTAAGCTGTATATTTCTCTGCCTATATTCTGAATTTATGATTTAATTCAGTCAGGACAGGAAAAATAATGAGATAAAAAGTCGAAGTTAGTAACAAGACTGATCAGATTCCACAAAAAAGATGGATTAAGGGTATTTCCACAAAAGATGGGCAAAGAACAAGGGAGAAATATGCAGCCAAAGAGGACTCCTGTCTCAACTTTAATGTGTTGTCTCTACACCTTTTAATTTAATTTAGATATGTCAGGACACTAGTTTACCCAAGTGAAATTTTTGGCCTGTGCTTCACTAAAACTGCAATGGATAAAAAGGGACACCCCATGCTTCACTAGTAGATTCTTTGCTATCATGAATCACTGTATCAATCTGAGTTTTAAGCTCTTGCTTCCAAAACAGACAAACAATAAAATGCATTTCTATGTTTTATTGTAGAAAAGCCTTCACTACTCTTTACTGTGAGGGTCTTACCGGAATGCCACCTGTAAGGTTTCCAAGCAGAAGCTGAAAGGAATAGCAAGCTGCTACTGTTTCTTACAGTATATGAGTTTCTTTTGTATATGAGTGACGTTTGTATGTCTAAATGATCAGACACATGAAAATGATTTTTCAGTCTTGAAAGCTTTCACCAAACTTCTGTTTCTAATATGCTTATATTATACTATTAAAGCTTACTGGAACAAACAAACAAACAAACAAAAACAGTACAAGTCAGGGTCTTGCAAAGCACTTTCTTGACAATTATTGATTTGATTAAACTTCCTGCAAAATTTAATAAAATAAGATATTTTGCAGGACCCCATTCAAAATTGATTTTTTTTTTTTTTCCAAAATATAGCAACATTTAATTTCAGATTACTGTTACTTTTTATTACAAGTAATACCAAATGCAAACATGACCAAAGCTGTATTCTGGAAATCCTGTGATTGCTCAGACAGGCAATGCATACCTTTGTTATAGCACAGAAAACCAGCAGGGCTTGCACAGATTTTTCAAAATGTGGATATCTATGCTAGAAATAGATATCAGATGGGAACTGCACAGTCTGAAGCCCTCTGAAGAAATCGGGAACATTTGTGTTTTCTTTCTTATTGATGTGCTTCAGCCTTGATCTGAAAGGTCTGTTTTTAGACAAGCAAGGATAGCTCATGCCTACCATACCCTTGGCCTACCCTGCTGAGAATACCAACAACGTCTTATCTCCATGTGATATTTAATCTAGACTGTAGGCCCCTCAGGGGCAGAGATCACATCTACTTGTCTGTAAAACCTAATGTGCACATATGGCAAAGAACAAATAGTAAAAAGGATCACAGGCAATATGTGATGCTAAATTTTGTTTACCTTTCCAACTTGAGGATATATTTAAGCCACAATTACTTTCCAGAAAACTTAAGTTTGAGAAAGCCTCTGCAGCCCTAAGTCAAACTTTCCGCAAGGGTGATGAGACACCACTCAGTGCAGAAAATTTAAATTCTGTCATTGGCCTTTCTGAAGCAAAAATGTCCTGCTAATGGCATTTGATGTTTAAGGCTAGTTAAGAAGACTGAATCCTTTGCTTTATCCTAATGTATATCTGATCTGACAGCTGCTATCTGATTTAAGGAGAAATGAAGAAACTCCAAAAATGGCAACATAATTTAAAGTAAGGAATGACAGAAGTCTTCAGCTTTTCAAATTTTTTTTTCTATTTCTTTTCCCAGTCAAAAAGTAATTTATAGTAGCTGCACACAGTCAGTAATACACTACAGAGAACTGCTAATCTGTGACTAGGGATCTGGAAGGAATGATGTTACTCAGCAGTGTGCTAATCACCTGACCACGGCAGTTAAAAAACTGTCCTCAACACAACCAAAACGTTCATTGCTAGCAGGCTATCACAGGGTGGGTTGGACTGTTCTGTTTCCAGCTGGAGGTTGTGCCAGAAAAAAACTGGTCTTGCATCTTAGGAGTAATTTAAACAAGCAGCCTGCTTTGGTCAACATGACAATAATCTGAAATAATGCAGGTGAAAAGCTAAAAATTGTCTTCCAAATGCACGCACTCTCTGTTGAAAGCATAAAGTATGCACATGATCACTGGGTTAGAGCAGGGAGCCAGCTTTCTGCCAGAGCTGGCATAGAAGTAGAACATTATTTGGATTCAAAAACTATGTTAGATAGGACAACAACATTGTCTTTATGACTCATTTTTGTCAGACTGGATTCAAAACTTATACCAACAAATTTGACATTTCATACTGCTCTGCAGAAAGCAAGTAAAATGAGTCCATGTTTTAAAACAGCAGGGAAGCTTCCAGTGCTACAATTAACTGGTAACATATGCCACTGCTGCCAAGAGGATTTTTAATCTCTTTAAACATTAATGTAGCATTTTTGCTTCTGTCGCAATAAGGCAGCCATCTGTGTTTGAACCTGCTGGGAAACTAGGGATATGTTTACAGAGAGAGAAACAGAGAAAGGCAGAGAAGGAGGTAGACAGCCATGTTTCTAGACCCAGCATCAAAGTAACAACTCAAACCTTTTAAAAAGTATTATTAAGGTGTCATATAGCAGTAGGAAGATTGTTCAAATGCTCAAACTGCTCGATTTAATACCATACAAAAAAGTAACCCGCCAACTTAACACGTATTCTCCTTATATAACATACTTGCTTTCCTGCATAACTGTGAGCAATTAATAAAGGATCTCATTAAAGACTGTTATTTCTAGGGGAAGCCTAGTTCCATGACTCTGAAACAAACATCTTACACAATATCAAGCAACAATAGAAAGGTAGAGTTCTAATAACCTTTTCAGCATTCGTTCCCAATTCTGCATTTCTGTCAGTACTGTATTCTAACATCAGGATTTATTTCAACGGAGTGTATCTTATAAAGTTAACTTAACTCTTATTAAATGTGGGGCACTAAAAATTCTGTACCCAAAAGCATGTCATATACTCACCTCTAAAGTCAGAGGCTACTGTGATGAAATGTCACATCTTCTGCACTTCTTCCTATGTGAAGCTCACTGGACCTCCCTTTAGTTTTTCTTTCTACACCAGTACTAACGTATGGCCTGCCCTGGGCTTTAGCCTGGTTTCACAAACGCCACATGGTAATCCCATCTGCAGGTCCCTTTCCCTCCTTCACACCCTGAACAGTGAAGCCACTGGCCAATTTTAACTAAATATGAATTTCTTTAGAGAGAATTATTCCTCCAGAACTGTCATGAAATGGAAATAGAAGAAAAAACACATTCCTTCAAGAATTCCTTCAGGAAGATCTTCAACCAGAGCCAACCAGGCAATCAGGGCGTGTAAGAGCTCAAAAACAAGGACAGCCCCACTAAGCCTTGATCTGCTGTTTAGGGACAATGGGTAAAAATCAGGATACTCTGGACCTGGGAGAACTGATGAAAGAGAGAAACATGAGTGCTGTAGGGGTTGTAGTAAAAAAAGACAGCACTGGACAATGACGTAAGAACAGGGCTCTGTTAGCCATGTTTTTCATTTAATTATTTTTTAGTAGGGATTAATGTCCTCTGAGAAGCAGATAGAAAAAGGCAAGGTCACAGTTACCCTCTACAAAGGTATAAAAGGGTACAGATTCACCTGCCTTAGGAAATATCAGCCCAGCTTCTCTTCAGTCTTCACTCCTTGGGATGACAGCCTTTAAAATGTGAATTGGTCTCAGGAAAAGAACACAAGCATAGGATTTGGCATAAGTGGAACACACTTCACTCAAAACCATGTCTGGAAAAAACAACCATTGATCTCTCTTGCTTCTGGGGAAGATCCCAAAGCAGCTCACAGCTGCTCAGATGACTGCCCCTGGTTCTAGAGCCAATGTACCCTCAACAGCACAATCCAGCTGGATCCTGCCAGGGCCAGCTACCCAACTGAGCAATGCATGGTACAAGCTGCCACAAAAATAACCAGTTACAGTGGTATGAAACCCCCCCAAAGCAAGGATGAATTCCTGGTAAAATTCTGGTTCTGACACAGATTACTAGTCTTTATCAATTCACACAGTTAATATTTTTAGTATGGTGGGCTAAATTGTTGAGTGCTGACTTCCCATGTCTTTTGATGAAGCTGCAGGTGCTCAGCAGTTTTAAGAACATAGCCACACAGATTAAGGCCCATTTGTTTTTCCTGGCTACAGCAATTCAGGTGGGAGACTTTATAGAACTTAAGTATGCTTTTTGCTGCTGGGTTATTGCTGGTTGCTGTGGATATATTGACTAATGGATGGAAAGGGGATACAGGAGTGGTCTATTGTGTTATTAAGAATTGTCAAGCAAGAGATAAACCCCTTTTATATGGATATGTGCATAGGTTAAAATACTTCAGCATGGATTTAGATTCAACTATATAAATCCTGGAGTGATATTTTTGGCTGCAGCTCCTAATTTAGTTTACATGTAAAATGGCAATAAATAGTAGTTATTTCTCTCACAGACAATTAGGTACCTACAATTTATAAAATACCAAGTAGTACACAGACCTCTAAAATCTATGAAAAAATCTCATACTGATTATTTTTGTGATTTACTACATCCTATATATATATCTTATTACATCCCATAAACTACCTAATGAAAGAAAACCTATATGAAAAGAATGACTTCCTTTCTCATGAATATAATACTTGTTCATCTCTTTTTATTTAAAAATGGCCTATTGGGACATCCCTCTTAGGTTTGCTGAACTTGTAACTGGCATGCATTACTTTGGATCCTTATTATCCGTTGAACTCAACCACTAAGAGATGTGTGATGCTATGACAAACTGATTAAGTTCTGACTACAATTGTGAGCTGCTTTAGTTTGAAATACTACATACATAAACAAGTATTTAAAAGTTTCCTACATTTTTTGCCATTATATTTTAAAACATATTTTATTGTAAACCAATTCTCTAAAATCAAACCAAGGTAATCCTGACAGACAAAAATAATAGTAGCTGGACTAGTGAAAGAAACTGAGAAGATGGATGGCAAAATTTCTGACAATGACAGTATTTATGTGCCAACTTCAAAGAAGCAGTGTAATTTATTGATATGACTCATAACTAAATTTTTAAAATTATTTTGTCTATCTGTTTTTTAATACATGTGGTTCCAGCCAGACTTTGGCTTTGAAATGACATGCATGTGATTGCATTGGGCTTTGCTTTCCACAAAGATTTGAGATAAAGCACTTTTGTTCAAAGCAGAATTTTTATTTTTTATTTTTTCTTAAACTCTTCAGAATACTAATTTTCCACAATTTCTGGGTACAAAATCTTCCTGCATTACTACTCAGTAGAAAAACCAGGATGGTGATCCTGCCCATGCTTTTGCATACACTCAGTTGTTAAACACATGAAGAGTTTGATTGATTTGTATGTCCAAAGCCAAATCTATGTGTATATTTTTCCACACATAAATGTGGAAGGGTACTCTACTGTTAGCTAACTTTTCAAAAAGTTAGCAGATATTTAGTTCAATGCATACCTATGGGTGGTAAGTAACAACAAACTAATATTAAAGTTTTGCAATTGATTAAGGACCCCAAAAAATGATTTAGAGAAAAATATTGAAAATAAAAAGCCCAGCATGAAACATGAAATCAAAGGTGCTCTTGTGTATATATTATATAATGTAGTATTAACAATTTACAATTAATTGCCATTACCTAATGTTGATTTAAACAGAAAATCTGTATCTCTGTGAAACTGTACAATCAGTACAGTGATAATAACAAATAATAAGGACACAGGCTATTAAATATTCTCACCTCAAGTAAACCAGAAGAGGTACAGCTGCAATTAGAAATGCAACATAAATACAATGGGCCAACGGCTATTCTCATACTGATGTTTTTTTGAAGATTTTCAGTAAATAACTGCAGTGTATGTTATATATATATGTAATACACTCAAAAAAAAACTATACTGTTCTTAACTAATCAAATATCACCAATATACTCCATAAATTAGAACTGTAATGGAGATGCTACTCAGATTTTTGGAAGGTTTAGGTTAGTAAAGGTTAGTACAAACCTGTATCTAGAGGCTGACTATGAGCTACTGAAATTTCTAGAATTTTTGATTGATAATGTTATTATTTTTATTTACAAAAATTTCAATGAAGGTGCTTTACAATGAAGGTGCTTTCATAAGATTTTAACATTTCTGATCAAAATATAAGACGACAGTGCTACTACATGAGAACTGTTTAAGTGCAACTCCAGACTCAACCTCTTCTAAACTCAACAAACCTTCTGAACTTACATTTAATTACAAGATGTTGGTAGTTTAAAATTTTAGCTGATGGAACAAAGGAGTTGATAGCACAAAAATGATAGCAGTAAAGAGGAAACAGAATAAATGTTTCCCATGAACTGTGAAGATAAAGCTAATTCCAAGTATAAAGACTCCAGAACCACAGAAGAACCTGAGACAAAAATGAGAAGCAAAACTAGAGATACACTGGCAGGAAATATGAAGATGCACTCTGATTAGAACTTACTTTAAAAAAGAAAAAAGGAAAAGATAAAAGCAGGATTTGTCAGACGTAATGAGTAAATTAGATCACCCAACTAGACTTCTGTAGAATAATTATTTACTATGAAAGTAAAGATTACAAACAGTCTTACTATTCACAAAACAGATTTGTTTGACAAATGAAATAATTAACGTGGACAAATTCCTCAAGTATTAGCTAGAAAATCTGGAATGAACAGTAGAGATTCAGTGCACTTGTCTTGAAAACCAGACTGCATAGCTGAGTACCCTAATCCATGTCAAGAAGCCAGAAGGTATACGTATGAATTGAGATTACAGAAGCCTACATTGGACCTCTGTCCACTTAATTTTTGGTAAACACTGCTTTCCAGAAATTAATGCTGTTGTTTCAAATATGAATATATACTTCTGATTGGAAGTTTATTAGTGTCATCATGCAAGAAACTTGTTAACTATTACAAACACTATGCTCAAAATTATGTCATGACCAAATTCAAGTATATTTTTCCTGTCATCAGCTCTTTACCATCATTGAAACTTCCCTTACACTCAAATCAAACTTATTTTCTCTCTCTCAATCAATTTCCATCCACAATAAAAATCAATTCTCAGTCACTTTGTCCTCCACAAAGTCAATTTTCCTCATGCTGACATACATATTCAAATATATCCCTCTGTAACTCAACACTACTTAATGCACGCATCATCAGCATCAATTCAACCCACTATCAATTCCTCATGAATTTATTTGATTTACCCACAGTTAAACAAAATTAATCCCCACCCACACTTGCTCGATCAATTTTCTCATCCTGAAATTTGTTTCCCCTCACTGGCCATCCTGATTAGCCCTCAATTGTACCAAAATGTATTTCAAGTCTGACTTCTGCCCTTAAGAAGCTCTGGTCTCTCTTACTAGCAGGTCCCTTTCAAGTTTTTATTCCAATTTATCTTTTCTTATTTTTTGTTCCCAGCTAGTACAAGTCCTGGCATTTGTATTCCATACTCCTCCCCCTTTTCTTTACACCTCTGGCCGGGGTCTCTCATACCTTATTCGTTCCTAATTCAGCCCTCCCTGATGTTCATACATCTGTTCTTTTCCACTGTGGCCTTTTGACCCTCATTAAAAATCCACTAGTCCTCCTTTTCCTTGAAGCATCTAGTTTTGTTTCACAGGGTTTATGTTTTACCTCTTTGATTCCAGTAAGTGGCTGAAGCCTGGACTGAGGTTTGCTAAAGCATTAATGGCCTCTTCTTGGCATGCAGGAAGAATACAAATCAGTCCCTCTAAAGAAATAATTTCAGCAGCAGATCCTAGTAGCAGTGCCACTCCTATACATGAGACTGTACAGTTCTGGCAAGCGGAGTAAGAGTAGCTACACTTCACTTCCAAGAAATTGCAGAAGGCCTATGTCACTATGGGTGACAATTTAGGAAAACATTTTCAGGTTTAGAAGCTTTTCAAATATTCCCTGAAAACCCTCAAATGGCTTTTTTTTTTTTTTTTTTTTTTTTTCAGTATGAACATGATAGGATACGTTGGCTTAGAAAGAAAAATTTCAAATGTACATACTATGCATCTGTAAAACAGTCTCTAAGAGACAGCAAATAACCTCTTTAAAGATAGTACATTTTTCATCACATACATGCAATATCCCATTTTTCATGCAATATCCCATTTCATTTTATTATGTTTCAGATATGAAGAAAACATAGGAAATGTCTTCACAGTGGTATCTTTTTTGTACTGACTATTACTACCTTGGTGAGTAATTTTGTAACTTAAGTGGTGACAAAATAAAATAAAAAGGATACATCATGGAACAATATGGAGCTTGGAAACGTGGAGTTTGAAGCTTATTCATGTACAAGAAAGCATTTTATTTAGAACTTTGGGAATTTCTTCATATCTGGGCATATTTTCCTGCCCCCGTCCCCCAGTACTGATATAGTAGTTTCACCAACTTTAGTGAAATGTAAGTTCAAATACTTTATTGGATCAAGGAATCACTTCCACCTCTTTCTTTACTTCTATTTATACATTTATTTTGCTCAAGGTGCTAGTACTTTCTTACATACTGATCTTTGAGATTTGAATTCATAGTTCTCAGACGCATATCCCAGTTTGTTTAAATTGTCACAATTCCATTAGTTATCTTCTCTGAACATCTCAGACCCAATCCTTCCTTCTAACAAATATTTGTAGGATGTCATTTTTTAAAATGTTTTACAGATGGACTCTGAAGAAAACCCACCCACACATCATATGTCTCTCATGGTGTTTTAATACTTTTTTGTGGATTTTCTTCCAGTCTTTTCTGATTATGTTTTGAAAATAATTATTCTGTAACTCAAGAAGAAGTAAAAATGAAATCATAAGCAAATATTCTAAATAATATCCAACCAGAGTCAATCATTCAACCAATCATTCAACTTTTGAGTAAGACTTCAGCTGGACTTTGAAAGATATGATAGAAAAGTACATGTAGGAAAAAAAAAAAAAAAAAGATATCAATATTCAAGTTTTGGTGTGAAGTATTAGATGTCATATTCAGAATATCTAAAATAAATTACATGGTTTTATGACATTCACCTTGAACTTTATTTTAATGAATAATAGCGGAAGTCAAGCAAATACAGTAGCTTGACTGTGCTAACATGCTTGTAATGTGCTCATGTAATGTGCCACAGATTTTTTTGAGAATTGCATAATGCTACCTATCATGGAATTATACTTACATCTCAGTTACTTCCACAACCTTCATCTATTTGATATGTAACCTCAGAACACTTTGATCTTTGTAGCAGAATAAACAAAGGGCTGTGTTTAACCTTTATTTTTTCCCCAAAATAAAATTAACAGTAGTTTAGTAGAAAGTAATTGTATTCATTAATGACTGTCTTTAGTTATTGCCTTTACCAGCATTTTCAAAACTATAATATTATTTAAGTATTATGTTTCTAATTAAACTCACTGCAAAAAAAGGAGAAATCTTTCAGCAATCATTGTAGGTAAAAACAACAAAACAAAACAATTATTTTGTTGGCGAAGAGTAAGTCATGGCTGACTGCTTTCCTGGAAACATAGCGTATGAGGGTTCCAGTTCCATCCTCTTTAGAAATGTATTAGTACCTATTGTTTTAGCACCAGGTGCACATGTTTGTCTACAAATTATTTTCCTTCTGAAGGCCAAAGAACAAAAGCCAAAACCTTCTAAAGTGGAAAAAAACCTCATCCAAACTCATACAGAGGAAATCTAACACCCTTAGCTATATCACTGCAGAAAAATGAAAACAATGCAAAGAAACTGTTCTATGTGCATTATAGTGAGAAAAAAGGACAATATTTACTCAAGAAAACTAACACAGCCTCACTGAGAGATTAACAGAAGAAATATACTTTCCCTTCACAGCAAGCCATATAAAGCCCTATGAGCCACGCTGCCAGGGGGACAGAGAAGCAGGGACACTCCCTTCCGACAGCAGGTCCCCCAGGGAAAACAGCAAAGCTCAGCTTGATGCTGCAGCTGCTGGCACCAAAGGGGACATTCTCAGTGCACCAAGATGCCTCATGAGAGCTGGTGCAGAGCTGTGTTCTCAGCCACTGTCTTTCACTCAAATAATAACTGGAAGTAAGGTATCTTCTGTACAAGTTGTACAAGTTGCTGTCTTGTACAGCAACTTCTGAATATGTTACTTCTTTAATTTGACTTACATTCAGTTACCCAGTTTCTTATCCTGTACCAAGCCTAATATCTTTGATTACAGTAACAGTTTGATCTAATCATGTAGCAATAAGACAAAAACCAGAAGTTTATTTTATCCCTCATTCTATTACACCTTGCTGTAGAGTCAGAACAATAAACTTGTTGTATGCAATGACTGCAAGTGTGCTCACAATGGAAACTTAAATAATGTTTTGGTTTTGGTTTTGTCATTTTCCTTTCTTTTTTTCTTTCTTTCTTTCTTTTTTTTTTTTTTTTTTTTTCCTCCAATGATTTGGTTGAAAGATTGCACAGCTGAAGTGTTGTACCAATGTCAAAAGTATGAGATTCATAAGATGAAATAGACTAACGGAATGCCTCTAGAAAAAATGTTAATGATATAATTTCTATGTGAAATTTTGCTCCTGCAATTCAAATTGAATAAATCCTTGCAAATTTTCTTGATTCTGTTGTAACAATGAGCATCAGATACAATCATCTGAAGCAATTTTGGAAAACATCACACTCTAAATCTACAGCAGATCTTCTTTTCTTCTTTTCTGTTTAATGTCAGAAGCTATAGAGAAATCCACTTGAGTATTGCCATGGCCAAAAAGAGGCTTTGGAAGTGAAAAGGTTTCACTTTCTTTGTTACAAATCCTGGTTCAGTTTGTCACAAATCATCCCCTCCCACTCCACTCCCCAGTCCATATCTCCCATGAAGAACCTCTGAGCTCCTTCTCCTTCCCTGATGAAGCTCTTTGTCCCCAAGTCCCATCTGAATCTCTAAAAGGTAGTCTTAGGTAAGTCTCTGGGTAAAACACATAGATATTTACCCTGCCTGTGCTTTGAGCCACTGCTGGATTAATGACACAGGTGAAGAAAAAGGTAATGAAACTCACAGCAAATAGGCCCAGTCAGGTGGTCATTTTCTCCAAAGGTTCACCACTGGGGTTCCATGAGTAAAATAATCTTAGCTGGCAATAATAAGGAATGTCCTTCTTCATTTGTATGTAAAACAGAAAATAACACTGGGAAATACTTATTGCCTTGCTAAGTGAAATGATTTTGTGAAAAAAAGATGAATGCAGAAAACGGTAGGCTCAGGAAATGGCTGGCATTTGATGGTTTTTGGGAGGAGGAAATAGGTGAGCAGAGGAATGCTGTAAAGTCACCTGAGTGCTGAAGCAGAAAGCATGACATGGAAGCCAAAGCAATTAAGCATATGTGAACTGCTGAGAGCAGGGAGGATGCAAATTAATCACCTGTATATTTTGACTTCCCAAATAATTCAGGAATGTGGGGAAAGGAAAACGTCAGTCCTGGGGGTGACAGAACAGCTAAGTGTCTAGGAACACAGGTGAGAGTAGAGGGGAGACAGAAACACAGCTTTCTGAATTTAGAGGAGGGTTTATTCCCTGAAAAAGTAGCAGTGGAAGTTACAGTAGGTGAAAGGGAGAACCTGAGGAATAAAGTTGCAATGCCCAAATTTGATAGAGCAGACAGTTCCCTTTTATCCAGCCCCTTAACCAGAGGAAGGCAGTAGCAGGCCACTTGTGCAGGGCACACCGCACAAGGTCCAGGCTGCGCTCAGCCACCTGTGGCAGCAGCCCCTGGGCAGCTGGGCAGAGGCCACAGAGACTGGCCGTTCCCAGCACTTCTCCAGGGGCCACTGCTGTTTAATTCCAGAATGAGCTTCTGCTACAGTCATCACCTCTACAAAAATATATATAAGCAAAGAACATAAGTCTCAGAAAACGGAATTTCAGAAAATACTCAATGTGTTTGTATACCTGTATGACAACATGCTCTAAAATATTTACTTCAGACTTAGGAAACAAATTCATATTTTCTTGATTAGGGATCGTAACCAGCCCAATACATGTTATTCTTGACTGTTTTCAGTATTACATTTTTCTCTTTTAATATTTGTTTTCAGGTATGACTCTTGGCTTGATTTTCCAGAGCTCAAAAAAGTGTAGAAATTTCATATTTCATTCAGCTCTTTCTCACAAGATATGAGAAGAGTATTCATAGAAAGCAGTTGTATTTGGGTTTAACATTGTTAGCATTTCCTCTCATGAGGGATATTAAATAATTTCATGCACAACTGCTCAAAATATTTTTTAAACTTCTGTAAACATAAGATTGCCAAAATCTAACATATGTTATGTGGTATTTAATCCTCAAGAGGAACTGAAGGAACAAAACACTTCTGCTAAAGTAATTAATAAGCACCAATACAGATACCTAGAAGCTGTTCCATCAAAATGAATCATATCCTCCTGTAAGTCACACCCAATATTTAGCAGTCTAAAAAAGAAAATTCAATACAGAAGAATGCTGGCTAAAACGAGTGCTGAAATCTTATGTATTGAGATCAAATCACCAAAGCTGTGCTACCTTCTGGTGCTCCTGAATTAGGAAAAAATAGGGAAGTTATTTGTAGAAAATTAATTTTGCCTATGAGAAATCTGTTTTGGCACAGCATATGAATCCTGTGGGGACTGGTGATTAAGGTTAAAGTGTATGCTAATGAATTATTGAAAGTAAATTAAAAACCAGGAGAGTTCCCTAACTCCATTACATTTGTAAAGGTATTTTTAGTTGCCACTTAAGGAGTTGACAGATAGGTCTTACTCTTCATTTTACTGCAGTTTAGGGTAAACAAGATTCTCTGTTAAGTGAACTTGATTATAATACTTTGTAACTATTATAATACTTCAGGTATTTTGTCCCAGTATTTATTAAGCAAAAATCAAAACAATGATAGTGAAGTCAGTGTATTAAGTGCAGGTGATGTGTGAGTCTTTTTTATCAACACAGACTCCCCAGGGTGTAACACAAAGACTAAGTTTTTGCCAGCTCGGTGGAAAAGCTGCTTACCCCAGTTACTGGGCAGTGCTGAGTGGTGAGGGCTACAGGAAAACGGTTCCAGCTCAGACCCATAGCCACAAACCTTCTCCTTCCAAGCCTTGCCCTTTGATGCACTTGATGGGATTTATATAAAAATATTTGTGACAATGTTGTTGGTGTTAGCTAAATTGTCCTCTTGCATATTAGGCAGAATACTTGTCACAGAAGAGACTGGATTGAATTTTCCTGTTAGATGTGATTTGGAAATCACATCTGCTAGCCTTGGGACACTACTCCCTGGCCACAAGGGAAAAGGTATTTTCTACTCCCTATTTCAAGGTATAGCAGCACAGAGAAAATAACGTAAAATTTGATGAACTGGAGAAGGAATAGGGAGAGACTGTATTTTAACCAATGAGGTATTCCACTGGATTCCCATTGCTATTTCTGAAATTGGAACTGCTTAACTGTTTTATGCTGCACTGAATGAATGCTTAATGTAAAAAACAAAATTCAGCTTCTGATGATTTTAGAATCATGGACATCTCAGGTGGTGTCATGAGGCTATAAACTCAAGCTCTTTTCATTTTTCAGTAATCTCTGTTGCTTGAGCTTCACTGCTTGCTCTAGGGCACAATTTAGTTCTCTCTAGAGATGTACTTTATTTATTTATTTATTTGAATTCTTAGCCAAAGAGGCTCTTGAATATCTTCATCACAAAGCAAAATAGAGGCCATGAAATTTTGGCTCATCAGTTGATGAGGTGTACATTAACCTAAGCTGCCTGTGATTAAGGAGGCTGAGAGTAGACCAAGCTTAATTAAATAGATGGAAGAATTTATGAATCAGATTAAAGAAAAGAGAATGACGCTGAACTCTTTACTTAACACAGTATTTGTAAAACAGCTGTTCAACATTTACTTTTTTAAATCTTCTACGTAGGATGTGGTTCTGCCAAGTATGGCTTTGTAGGTTTTAGAGACCAAATCACACTTTTATATAGAGAAAAAGTGTACAAGCTGCCTACTAGGCTCCCTTCAACTACCCCCAGAAATTTACCTTTTTACTGAACCCAAAGGACCCAAAGGTATTAGGTGTTTCTTATTTTGAAGACAAGCTGGCCCCTTCTCTCAGCACTAAGGTTTTTGGAACCACTGGTAGACTTCAATTTGACAAGCAATAGAGGCTTCAAACACACAAAGCTCAAGAACTAGGAAACGTGGCAGCTTGACAGAGGAAAACCACTGTCCCTACAGAAGGAAAGCTTGAGAGTTCAACATTATAGTTTTGTTTGACCAACCAACATTTTTGCTGGGCAGGAAGCACACATCAATTGCTCATCCAGTGTGGTGCCTTCTCCAGCCCGCAGCTGGGGGCTACCAGAGCCTGCTGGTACCACGGCTTGTGTTGGCGGGTGAAGGAGAATCACTAGGCACGAGGGAAACTCTGGAGTCAGGTCTTCTCTTTTGTTAAAGTAATGTGCACATAGAATACATTTGACAGAAATTGGGATTCCTTGTTTCACAATGGATCTCTCTATGTTTTCATTACATAGGAATCATTTATTTGTAACAAAGCTGAAGCAGAAACAGTCAAAAATCAGGTTCTGAAAGAAACTGCACTGACAGCTTCATAGGTTTCACAGCTCAGCAAACACTGGTGTGGAAAAGCTCTGTTAACATGGTCACATATTTGTGCTGAAACTAACCCTTAGCTGTGGACATACACATCAAGGCAGAAATGCAAAAAAAATTCAAAGTATTTTTCCACATAAATTCAGAATGACAAAATATCACTTACTAACACAAAGTAGAATAAAGAGAATTAAATCTCATTTTGCTAGGTATTTAAGCTCAGTAACTGTCTAAATGAAAGGGCATTTTCACCCCCTGCTTTTAAGAAACCAAAATTTATAGCAGTATTGTAGGAGTCTTCAAGGTCAAAGGGTATATAGTCTGCTTGCTGCAATATAACCTGACATGATAAATCATGTACAAGCAACCAGCAGTGCTCCTATCATGAATTTGTAGAATGAGAAGAGAAAATTATTTTTACAAAATAGTCATTAAATGATATAGCAATTTTCATTTTTTATGTGTTCTGTTTTACTGCTTTGTTTTTCCTTCACAATAAACAATCCTTTTTTTTTATTTATTTAAAAAATAAAGAAGGAGAAGAAGACCTTTCTCTTTCTTATCTCCCCCCCCAACAAACGTTATGCCACAGAGAAAAGACTGTTAATAGAATAGTTTTAGAGAGAGTAGGTAAAAGCTTTCTTGAGGACTATACCAGTACCATATAAAAAGGATTTTTCATGAAGTATCAAACAGAAGTGACACATATTCAGCCCTTTTGTTGTTGTTGTTGTTATAAAACTACATGCTTATAACATTCCTGAGGATGACAGAGGATCGGAGCATTCAGAAACACCTTAATCTGCTGCTTGCTCTATATGAATTTCACCTGAAGGAAGAAATAATTAGTGGACTGAGAAAAAATATTGAAATTCTTTAGTCCTAAATCCTGAATTAGGATGACTGAAAGCTATAAAGATTCCAAATCTCCACAGAACTAACAACATAATACAGAAGCACCTGGAAGATATGATTTACTAAATACAGAAGATCCTAATACAATGCCATGATCCTATGCCAGGGTGGGAGTTGAAGGGAATTTGAGTCTCCTGTGTAAAAACTTTGGGCCTTTGATACAAGCTTTAATGGGCAGTATAGACTAATAAAAGTACAATAAATAATAATTAAAATAGGAAAAATATATTGATTCCACTGAATTCTTACAAATAAACCAAACCAGTTAAGAAATCACCTTACACTCAGATAGGATAAAATGCAGATTAGCTGAGTGAATTCCATTACTTGCAGTACTTACTAACTTTTAGTTGTGCTGCCAGAACTGGCTTTCAAGGTGCACTTATTTCTTTTCAAGAAGTAGCACTGCACACCTTGCAATGACCCATACAAAGGGGGCCTACGCAGGCTGACTGTAATCCTTCGCTATGTGAGAGGAAGCATTTTCAAATTGAGAAAAAAAGGTGGCTTCTTCTAAGTTAAAAACACCTGGAAAATTTCTAAGACTTGGCACCAGAATGAACAGTCCATTAGCATTTTTTCTTCCCCCACCCCCGCATTATTATTTTTAATTTTCCAATGACATCATGTGAGCACTTTATACTTTTATACTGCAATGCCATACTCCACATTCTTGTTCATTTATAAACCAGTACATTTTAAATTCCTCTGTACGATGATCATGCAGTGGATTTTGATTACTTCTATCTATATTATTTGCTCAATGAAATGAAGGTAGATGGAGCTGGAAATAGTTACAAAGGTGGGAATGGGAACAAATCCCAAAATGTTAATCTGATCCATTCCCACTGCATTAAAACAGCTTTGCTACGGACTTTATTAAGAGGCTCTGCGTGTGAGGAATGGGCTGCCTATTGGTCTTCTAGGGAAGTTTCTCTCCATTTACTTTTTTTTTTTTTTTTTTTTTTACTTCACTTTCTGTATGTATTTAAAGAGATTAAAAACTCTATGCATCTAGAAAAAGAATAAAAAGCCTAATCCTAACCGTACTTGCTACATGTTGCAACTGATTGTATGTAATTGCTGAAACTCATATATATGTATATAAATATATAGAGATATTATTTGTTAAATTCTGGCATAAAAAAAAGAAAATGAAAAGCATCTTTTTTGTTGTTGTTGTTTTGTTTTTTTACTGTTCCATTTCACTGTAGTTACTTTACGATAGCCCCCCCATTAGGCACTCTTTCACCTGAGCTCCCATGTCAGCTGGTGCCAGTAGCTAGCAGCACAGCAGATCAGTAAATGTCACATTCATTCTAGACAACTGAGGATATTCTCACTGGCCATTTACTTCTAATGAAAAAGCTGTTCAAACAATTCAAAGGTGAGTAATTTAAATAACTATGTGAAACAAAGATATTATGAAGTTTAATTCTAGTATTTGTTTCAAGAATATGCTAATTACACACGATCACTGATTCACTTACAGAAAATGAGACATAAAAGGTTAACCCCCAATCTAAGAAACATCTGCAATTCTTGTTTGGGCTATCACTGCTAATACCAATATTAAAAAAGGAAACAAAAACTTGAGTAAAACAACCCTTCTCCTTTATTTAAGGAAAGTCCAGAATGAAGTATTTATTAGCCAACTGTATACATTTTGCACCTTATTGCGCGTATATGCTAATGCAGAACACCTGGACCACATCACCATCCGCCTTTCAAGTTGCAACATCAAATGTACTGCTGCTCCATTTGCTGAGCAAACTCTAGCAGGACATCAGATTATGGATGTTAAAAGCTCTGATTTTTACACAAGAATCCTGGTAGTGGTACTTTTTAACTGAGAAACTATTTCAACTCATTTTATACGAGGAAGCTTGAAAACACTATCCCAGGGAGGGATATATAAATGGAAATTAGATTCTGCTTTCTGCCCAGAAAGCAAGCAACTATCAGCGCCATCGGATGCTTGCTTTTTCTTTTCTTTTTATTTTTTTGGAACAAAAAGCCAGCTGGCATTATTTCAATTTCTTTTATTTTCTCAAGATTTAAAGAGCAAGTCAAACTCACAATTACCATACATCTAGATGGCAGTCAGTGTGTAATAGATAAATCTACCAGCATCGAAGATTAGCCTTTGACTTTTGAGAAGATATCCTGCTCATACTGCACTCATAATTTAATTTAAAAATATATCATATGAAAATTAAATGCACCTCTCAAACCTGCTGTTATTCTTCATTCCATTTTTTTCCTCCAGATGTGATCACATTCATTACAGTAACTGTGGGCTGCCATTTTTAACCGCACCTTTTGCATCCAGTGAACTAGAAATAGCTCAGATCTGTTAATCCCACTTAAAAGGTGCTTTTACTAAAACCAGAGGCTAACAAGGCACATTAAATATCATTTTGAGTTACTAAACACAGAATTCTATGTAAGCACAGGCTGCTATACTTCAAGCCAGATTTACTATTTGTATGAATAGGCCTAATCCCATCTTCAGAGTTTGAATAATTTGGAAGGGAACTATGGCTCTGGTGGAGCTTATAAATGTTGGGGTGGAACTGTCCTACCCATCCTGACTCAACCACATCAGTCCAAGGGTCCTGTGTAACGTGAAAACTGTGCAGGGACTGGCAGGACCTCTAGCTGCTACGCAGACATCGACCAGCTCAGATCTACACTCGGGTGTAAAATCCCAGTTTACGTCCTGACTTCTAAGCTCATGACTGTAGACAGCCCTTTCTCAAGGGCAGTAGCTCCAGCAGCGGTGCCTATACATTTCACAGGAGCCAGGACTGGGTGCTTTATGGTTCCCAAACACTTAATATTCAGCAGTTACAGAGCAAACATTTAAGCCCTTCTGAAATACAGTAACAACTCCATTCCACTGTTAAATTCTGCAGAACTAGTACTGCTGCCAACATTTTTGTTTTGTGCTTTTCATTGGCACAGCATAACCCTCACCAAATGTATATATTTAACATACACGTCTAACATTTAAATATGATGTTAACAAATAAATATAGCTTGTTCAAGTAATTCGGAAGATAGTCTTTAAAAAAAAAAAAAAACTGCTATTTTTTAAATCAAAATATAGCATAAAATAGACCTGTTTTTATTTCTATGTTTTATCCCCAAACTGGTCAGTTTAATTTCAGAATGAAAAGCTGATTTTGTTAATGGGGAAGTGGCTTGGGAACAAGATTAAAATCTGAGCTGTGTAGCAGACTCCTTCAAAAGGTGTTTTCTATTGCTTATCCTCAAAACATGGATAGTAAAAGTATCTTAATCAGAAAGGTCTGGCATTCCCAGTAGTTAACATTTCAGCCAGCATGCCAGAAATGCCCATATATGTGTCTTTGAAATTTGTGATGGGAACACACCATTAACAGCAACAGTAGCTGTCACGGAAGAGCTCTGCCTGGTATCTGAGATCACTGCAGCACCTCTGCAGCCTTTGAGTGGGCTGAAACTCTTTGGGATTAGGCCCTTAGAAAAGTATGCTTTTAGTGATAAATGCAGGCAAACTATCAGTATGGTTAAGACAGTAGTTCATAAACACCAACTCTGCAATTGTATTTTTGCTGCTGTCCTTTAGAGGTACCTCTCTATTGCAGATCTGTCTTGTACAAACCAAAACGTACATCGCTGTGGAAGCTGAGCTACCTTGGAAGTGCAATCTGGCTAAAGAGAAACTGTTGTTTGCTATACAGTTACTAATAATGAAGAGAAATCCTAAAGAGAATTATAATGTTAATACAGAGGCTTCCAAAACAGGGTTCAGCACGTACAAATCATAGTGGAAAAGCAGTACAAACTAACATGACCGGATCTACAAAGGGATCTGGGCTTGCATCCCTTCACTTGAAGTAACTACGGGCAACTCTGGAAACTGAGATCTTGATAGAAAAATACACTGCTGCAAATTCTCAGCTTTTAAATGGTTTTGGTTAGTTGTTAACCAAATTAGTCTGCAGCTCCTAATTTTCAAACGTAGCCATCTGGTTTACAGAGTGACCACAGTGGTAGAAATCATAACCCTGGATTATAAGTATCCAGAGTCTTTGTTCAAAATACAATTTACTAATGAAGAGAAAAACAAACAATCAAAACAAAAACAACAAACCAAACCAGAAAAAATAAAAAAAAACAACTTTGGTGCTCATTGCTGCAAGTTTTTGTTGTTGTTGTTCTTGTTTTTTACATTTTAAACCTGTGCCTGTTCACCTGGGAAGAATTTTAATATAGACACATTTTAAACATTAACACCTACATAATAGCCTACAGAATGTGCCTAATAAAGGCAGATTTACCACTGTATTTGATTAAACTGTATCTCCATCTGCAGAAGGTAATGGGATTCTTAAATTACTAGGGATAATTATAGCCCACAAGCCTTGTAGAGCCCTTGCATCAATCCCTGTGCAATGAATGAGGCGGCAGATCCAGCCCACCTAACTCTGTACCCTCAGCTGCACAATGAACGTACCATGCCATCTCTAAGTGGGAAGTGAAACCCCACGAGACAGTTAAATACCACAATTTACCCCCCTTCCGAAGGCCTTATACGAAGATAGATAAGGAACCTACACTTGTCCTGACCCTCTTTGCAAGCAAACAACCCTCCTTACTATGGCCACTGAATCCCCTTTTTTTGATACCGCATTTTCCAACTCCAGTTAAAACATAGAAGGAAGATTTGAGGACTTTTGAATCCCACTCTGCATGTCTTCTAAAAAGGACAAAGTGAGAAAAAAGGGCCATAAAATGTTTTCTTCTTTGATAATGGGAGAAATTGTCCAGTTTCCAATTTTGTTGTTGACTTTGCTGATAAGAAATCTGCTGTTAATGAAACCTTTGATGATAATTAATTTACTAGCAGAAAAGTGATTAATTGTCTTTTAATTTAATGCCAAAATTTACCCTTTTTGCTGGTATTTTATAAAAAAGTCTGTTTCCGTGAAAAGCCCCTAGGCAATCATTTAAAGTCTCCAGAAAGTAAAGAGAGCAAAAGACAAATATTTGGCAGGACACTAATATATATAAAAAAAGTTAAGATGTTTATGCCAAAAGATCTTGACAATAAATATCTATCAAATGTTTATTATTTTTAGAAATGCTGTGTTAACACACTATGGGAAAACTCTGTGGTGAATGAAGTGGCATTTATGCCTAGTTCCAGAGCTGTTACAGCTACAGCACAAACTTTGATATATTTGGTTCCACATCACTTCTGAAACAAACCCAAGTATTATCCTGGTTTTAAAGATAAGTTAAACTAAAATGTACAGGACTGGGGTCCATCCCACCTGGTCCCAGAAATGTGAATGAAGCAACTAAGTTAGAATCTCGTCTGTTTCTGGACAGCAGAGAAGGTAAGAGCATCTGGACCACTCGCCCACCTTGCGCCAGCATCGTCGCACAGCAGTGGCTCTCCAGCACTGCAGGTGAGCAGAGCAAGGGCCATTGAAGGTACTTTGGTCTGAGCTACACGAACCTGCTTACACTGGGACTAAATCAGCCCAGACTGTTATGTTTCATATTATTTATATGCAGAAAACAAATTATCCAAAGAGAATTTGGTACATGGACAAAATATATTCCATTTTGTGGGGAAATTTCCCCACAGTATGTTTCTTTCAACCCAAGCTGATCAGCAACTTTGGCTTGCTTCGGAATATTTTAGAAAAAATCACAAAATAAATCCATAAAAGATCCCTGAGCTTGCGAGCAAAGTTATAAGGAACATGACAAATTAATACATTGGAAATGTTAGTTGAGGTCTCAGTATCTCATGTCAAGGATATAGAATAACTGGACTTCTAGTTTTAACAATTGTTTTATGAACTACTATCATTTGATGCTTAACCCCAGAATAGTAAAAAACAAAACAAAACTGAAAATGTTGCACAATATCAAAAAAAAAAAAAAAGAAAAAAATGCACTTTTTTTTTTTTTTTTTTCCTAGGCCAAGTATTCCAGTGATATGATTGAGGAAACCTACAGCCATAAAAGAAATTATGCAGAAAGGAAAAAATAAATTCCAGCAGATCTTAGACACTTTACTCCTGTGTTCCTTAGCACTGACTAAACGATGTTCTGAGGCTGGTGAACAAGCTTGAGGTCTGAGGTACAACATGTAACATCACTGCAATGTACAGTGTGATTCCAGATCTATCACACAGGTGAACTGCTACTGAAGATGATCCCTGATTTTTAGTTGAAATACTACTCAAAGGACACTTTATGTTGTTTGAGAATCCTCGTAAGTGTCCTGAAACCATGTCTATTTTCCAAAATCATTTCATTTATTCAGAAAAAGATGCTATCATCTAGTAGTTTTCATATAATTTTTATTTAATGATAAAAAAAGGGGAGTTACTATAACAACTACAACATAATACGATTGTTTTTCTAACACGGGCACATTAAAGGAGTAACACGCACCTCATAAGTCACATATGTGACTATAGTAAACTTCCAATTTTTCTCTAACAGATGGGATAGCTGAATTACAATAGAATCATTTGTGTGAGAGAAACTATAATTTCTTCTTCAGTCTTTGCTTTATTTGTCTTAGTAATTGACACTGATCTTTTGAGAAGAAATTTTTTAGCCTTTAGAATTTCCTTACGTTATGCTAGTAAAACTGATATTGCTCCTCATGCTATGCCATGCCCACAGAGAGAGAATATAAAGAGTAGAAAATGTAGCACGTTTTCTATTAAATGAATGACCAATGAAATACTCTGACCATGAAACACAGCCTGACATACATTTCACTCAGTTCTGAGTTATCTTAGACATTTCACTGTCCTTGGTTCATGCTTGTGGAATGACCTTGTGCAACTTCATAAAGCCTGCTTATTCTCCTCTCTTTGTACTTCCCCAGAAAGTGAATGAGTGAGTCCAAATACAATATGTCATATTGCCATTTTTTTTTTTGTAACAGAAAAAGCAGTCATGTTTTGCAAGCAAATTAACAACTGTAGCATGAAACAATTTTGTATTTGGGATCTTCTGTATTATTCACAACACTCACAAGTTGACATCAGATCAGCTTTAGCTAACACTAAAACATTTCTACGTATGAGTTCTTTTCTTCATCTAAGTTTCCTGAGGATATTTTAACAATTTCCCCCTCCAAACAGAAATTATTCACTTAAAATAGGCACAATCTCAATATACCGGTTTGCTCTTTTTAAGGTCTTTTTGTGACAAGCATTCAACATCCCTCTCCTCTCTGAAAATTCAATGAATATTCCAACTTTGTGCAAAACTGTCTCAGAACTATAAACTGCTGGTGACTGTATAATCAGCAAGAGTGCTTAATGTCTAATTGCATGTAATGCAACATGCTACAGAAATGAAAGACACCAACACAACATCACTGAAAAGGTGCATGTGCAAGACACTGTCGTGTCCATGATGGCATGATGCACTTCTTTCAAGTATCAAATTAATACATTTACAGACTGTAAGAGTTTTCAAGAACGGGCAACAGAGGGAGATATTGCAAATAAGAGTTAAGTCACTATTAACTGTATATGTATTGAACCGATAAATTTACTTCTGGATAGAAATATAATTATCAGCATGTATTCAAGTCATGACAGTCAGGGACATAAGGATGCCCTTTGATAATGCCAACACTGATTACAGAAAACTACTGGGAGAACTACCACATAACTGAAAAAAGGCCCAAGGACACAATGGTTTTCCAAGTGATACAAAAGGTGCAGCGGTTGATCAAATCTATCTCTAGTCTAGCTCAGAAAAAGCAAAGCAAAAACATATGAAACTTTTAAGTAGGAAAAATATAGTGAGAACTATAATATTAATCTGTATAAATTATACTTACCAAAATAATAGAGGAAAACCAAGATAGAATTGCAACCTTGTGCACTCTGATCAAAATCATCCTCTTCTTTTAAAAGCATATGCCTTTAAAATAATTAATTTTGAAAGTTTAAAAATAGCATTTGTACCTTTTCATTGTTATACCGGAAATGAATGTGAGCATCTTCTTACTCTGATGTGTCTTATATGGATATCATTCTCGTCTTTGGAGTGCAGCCTCCTTTGCTTGCAAACTATTTTGGTAGGAGTGACAAAGTGAAAGAATGGGCAATTAAGCTAATCATTGCTAAGGACCAGGTCTTAATTTGTATTAAAATCAACAGCAAAGGGTTTTTTTGTTTGTTTTTTTTTTCAGATCATAAATACAGGTACAGACATTTAAAACTGGTAATACGATTATCAGTGCTAAATGCAAATATTCTGCTGCAATAAATTCTGAAAAATCCAGTGATAACACACTGAAAAATTAACGTTATGACTCTGAAACAGCTGTAAGGAAAAAAGATTTTCTTATCTGATTCAGTTAGGATTCAAGATCTCATGGCATTCTATTACCTTTGCTAAACTTTTGGTTCTAAGAACATAGGAATTTATATTTAGATAGTAAGTTCTAAAATTTCACTATTTCAAATCCGGAGCTACCCATCAGTTCAATGCTGTTAGAATACCTCCAAGATCACAGGTGCCTTGATTGTGCACATATTAGCCTTTTTTTTTTTTTTTTTTTGAGCATTCTGCACAAGCAGGGGCTGCTGCCAGATCATGTCTTTCAGTGTGTGATAGCTCTGCTGGAGCAGTCTTGGGAGGCCACTGCACTGGTCTATGTACCAGATAAAAAATGCTTCTAGTGTAATGCACTATCTGTGAATAATTCAGTCTGAAAGTTAAGCTAACAGACTTGTTGGATAGTAGTAAATCACTGTCAAACAATGAGAGACACATTGATGGTTATAACTCTTTTCTCTGTTGACACATCAATCTGTCTGTCTTCTGATTCCGAAAAGAGTCCATTACATTAATGTATTTCCACAGGCAAATTGAGAAATTTTGTTTTTAATCTAATCAATCAGAAGTGTTATTTTTGTAAATATCTATTTTATCTTGTTTAAATTTCTTCTTACACAAAATGAAATTTTATTTTAAGAAATGAAATATGTAGAGCTAATAAGAACTAGTGCAGCTAAATTATTATTATTTAAGCAATATTACTCTGGAGAAGGTAAAATTGTATAAAATAAAAAGTGTAGGTGCTACAAATGTTCCTCAAAAATAGAATATTCTAATTCCTGGGAATACAGGTTTGCCAGATACTTCAGGTATTTTGAAAATTCAGAAGAGTCTACTGAATCAATGAAGCAGCCCCACTAGATCCAGATGGAAATGAAAGTCATGGAAGGCTGAGAGACAGGCTCCTTGAGCCCACTTCTGACATCAAACATGGCAGGTTTCACACAGAAGCTCTTTTTTTTAAAGTTTACTTCCACATGTTTGGAAGAATTTGGTTCTGATAACCACCAGAACATGTGATGTATCTGAATTACACCTGCAATAAGGTAGGTTCTGCCAGGTTTCTGAGGAAGACAGGTCAGAGCATGTCACCTGGCTGCTTGGTGATGAGTTACCTTGCTCATTGTAACCCCAAAATGCTGTCATGCTGATCTGGGAGTTATTTTATATTCTTAAAGCCAAGCTTTGCTTTGCAAGATCTGTGGACGATCTCCTGAGCTTTACTTCTTTTATCATAAGAGAATTTAAAAACAAACAAAAACCAAACCAAAACAAAAAACAATTGTTCAAGGCAGTCCTAGTCTTAAACATTTTACAGAATTCAAGCTTTTACATCTTCTGAAAAGAGCAAAGAATTTCATATTTCATCTTTAAAGTGGAGGTCTACCCTAGTACAGACAAAATCAAACCTAAAACCACCTGAAATGAGGTTCTTATTTCTCAGAAATTTTATTCATGATCGCATGTTTTCAGGCTAATACTGTTCTCTGAAGATCACTTTAGTGCCCAGTGAAGTGTAACTTGCTTCCTTTCTGGTCCAGAAATACGAAAATACTGTTCCTTAATTCAGTCCACAATGGCTAGAACATAAAAACTATCTTAATGAGATTAATATATTATATATGTTATATTATATATAATATATTCAAATATTTAATAAAATATTTTAAATAAAATAAAATAAATTTAATAAAATATTTTAAATATTTTTTTTTCAAGGAAAAGCATGGACACTCACAAATTAACAAGAGCATCCTGGGCTGCAGGACCACAACAGCAAGTATTTTGTTTTAATAGACTGGATCATAAACGTACACCTTTGCCATTACTATCTATGTACTTTAAGTGTGTCAAGGGAAGACACATTAAGTTCTACAATGCTAAATATATCAAAACGAGAATTTCATACAGATATGATTCACTAGGCTGTTTTTTTTTTCTGAAGCATTAGAAAGATTACCTACTTCAAAACAAACAAACAAACAAAAAAAAACAAACATGGAATTTCCCTGTATGTCAATACAGTGTTGGCCCCTGCCATAGAATTTTTATATGCTTGTTGAAGACTGTGGTGAAAATATACAGTAAGTGCTCATGGAATAAAAAGGTATTACTGACTTTTATTGTTAGACTTGTCTTGGTATGAAAATGCTCACAAAATCCTGATAGCTGCACATGATTATTGGCAGATGAAATAATGTAAACTTTATTTACATTATTAAATGGTTCAGGTTCAGGCAGGAAGGCAGGAGGTTCAGGCAGGACAAGGAGGTTATATTTTTATAGCACGTGGTCTAGTTTTAACTTATTTACCTCAGCGTATACTTTTATCTTGTGTAAATAATGTTCCATTTTACCCTTCTACTTACTTTTAGGGGTGTGTCTTATGTCTATATTTTAGATTACCACTGTGTACAAAATGCCTGACCTGGATCTTTAGGTCCCATTGCTTCCATGATACACAACTGAGACAGAGAATGAGTACTTTTTTCCTCTTTTAACCTAGAGATGACCTGCCACTGGAATCCAATTTCCTCTTTAATCACCATTGCTCCATAAAAACACTAACAGCACTATGTCATGCAACACTTAAAACAGAACAAAACAAAAAACCACCACAGACCAGTAATTACATTACTACTCAGATACTAAACAAACAGAATTTTCCCGTATGGCTCAGAGGTGGACAAAAACATAACAAGTCACAAGATGGAATTTTGGAGCATGTTCGGAGCAACACCATCCCCATGCTGGTTTGCCCCTGCAAGGGGCCAGCTGGGGCATGCTGCCACCACAGACAGCTTGCAGAAGCCTAAAACTCCTTGGTTAATGCTCACATTGGACAAGAAATTGAAACAGAACAGAAAGTCTTAGGAAATCTTAAACTTGTTTCAGCTCACTGCCTAAAATCCTTTAAAAAATTCTGGTAGCTCACTCACCTTTTAATTCTTCAACCAGAATTATTATTATTATTATTATTATTATTATTATTATTGTTTGTTTTGGTTTTTACTTGTGCTGGTGCTGCCCTAAGCACCGGGCACAGAGGAGGCTCCCTGTGCTGACAGACGGAAAACAGAACAGTCAGTAAGTTCTGATTCCAACTGAGACTACGAAAAACACAGACAGTGAGGGATACTTAAGGAAATACTAGGGTGGTATTAATCAGCATGACAGGCAACGAGCATAGCACATCAGCAGCTGTTTCCTTGAAAACGCTGAGTTAACCCTGCGAGGTTTTGCATGGCGTGTATCCTGGTGGATGCATGGCCTTTCAGTCTTCTATGCCAGCCATAGGGGATGTCGGAGGGCAACAGAAGGACCCTTCTTCAAAGGGAAACTACTAAAACCGACCAAAAATATTATAACCCCTGCCATATAGTTCCGTAAATTTACAGACACGCTAAAAAAACTAAAATAGTTAATAGCGGTCAAGGGAGTGGATAGAGAAGACACTTTGTACTCTATTAACTGGAATTGCTGCAAATCCAAGACAGTTGTTTCTTTTGCAGTATTTCCTAACAATTATTTGGGATTTTCCAAATCCCTGCAGGCTTACAGCGATCTCAAGAGAAGCACAAAATCACTGAATTAATTTTCATATATGCTAAGCCTTCTAGCGCACATTAAATCAATGTGAAATAAGATGCACCACATCTCTACAATGCAGATTACTCACCCAGGTCCCAAATAGAATGTTGAAACACCTGGGAAGAAGCAATTAAAAAATGTATTGATAATCAACATTTTTGTAAATTCTAAATTCTTTTGGTAGAGATTTTTGTTAGGAAAAAAAAATACAATGTGATAGTTTAATATGAATACTACTGAAAAAGATATTACATATGTAATTTTCAGATGTTTTTGCAAAAAAATGCAAACGATCATATAAACCACAGAGAAATATCTTCCTCAATTACTAGGAATTTTTCAATTGAGAGGGAAAAATGGACTCCAAATGTAAATTCTTCTTATGTTTTAATTAATTTAAATTTAAATATCAGATTAACTCAAAACTTGCTTCAGAAGACTTTTGTATAGTGAAACAAAACAAATTTTAGTGTTTTAGTTTTGCAGATATGATTTAGCATTCAAAAAAGCACCTTTACAAACCAACTCATTCTGCTGCATTTTTTAACTTTTGTAAACAGATTGCAGAGAAGGAGCCAATGCAGATCTGGACATCTTGTATGTCATCAGGCACAGCTTTTGAGTTTTTTATTGCATAAGGGATGGATTTCTGACAACACATTTTAAAAATTGCTTCTTATCCAAAAAACGACAGGCAAGAAAATTACTCATGAAGAATAATATTTGTTCAATAAGTGTAGTCCCCCCACGTTCTTTGCAATGGCTGAGTAAGTTGGCTATGCACGTGGAACACCATACGGATTGCAGGAGACAAATTCTACCCAAAACTGTACACCACAGTGTGTTTCCACAGCAGTTCATGGCTTCCACTCCAGCCCCAAGGCTTGTGAAGGAGCAGAGACATCTGAGCTGTCCATAACTGGGGGCCTGTAACTACCAAATCTGTTTATATATGAAAAAAGCCAAATCTTTTTGATAGCTATCACTGGACAATATGCCCTTACGGAAACCTAACTGTATTGATTTGATAGTTATGACAATTGTATGGATTATGATAATTATATATATATATATGTATTAAATAGTTTTTCCTTCTTTCAACAACATTTGTTACAGAATAATCATAAATGGGAAGGAAGGTTTTTTGTTTGTTTGTTTTGAATATCAACACTAGCTAAGGAGCTGGATATGTTTGGTAGAACCGGTCAACATTCAATATGGCTTAGAGGTATTTCAAAGCTTGCTGTTACAGCATATTAAGTATGTTATGTTTATAAATGACCTGAAAGCACAAGTGAAGAAGCACCACTTCTACCAAAGAACTATTTTAGCTAGACCATCTCATCACTCCTCTGTATAATAACATATTATTCAAACCCTTCAGCACTTCCAATTCTCTTCAAAACATAGGCAGTTTTTGTTAACTTTAACCAGCCACAGTCCAGTGAGAACACCCAATTTTTTCACATATTCTCCTTTTCTATTTATTGGTCTTTGACCCTGCAGGGATCTACAGTCACAGTGAAGACGTCAGTCTGTAGCCATCTACTTTCCTTTAGCCTTCATCCACGCTGTCAGACACACAGTAATTCTCTATACTGTTTTGAGAAAGAAGGAAAACTGCCAAACACACACACCCTTTAACTCCCTTTCTTTAAATACTGCTAGTACTACTAACTACAACCTCTCAACTACTATTTATCATTTAAAAACTGGCATATTACAAATAGTATAATATACTTCCAGAGAAGAGTTCTGACTTCATCTTACCCATTTGCCTTTATATTGCCTTTAATCAATCTAACAAATATATTTATATCCAATGGCCAGAGACCTAATTCCTTGCAAACCAGAGGTTCTTTCTGATCTGATCTTCTCCACATTTCCTGGTTTTCCCTCTTGTTTTCTCTTTCCTTCATATCATCTTGCACTCTCTTGCGTATTTGTTCTTTGTATTACCTTACACTGTTTCATTTTAACTAGAGATACAGAGTCAAAAATTTATCTTCTAGTTGAAAAATATACACAATCTTTCAAATACAGTTAGCTAGCAATAATATAAATAAAACTGAGTCATACAGTGGGAAAAAACAGTTTCAATTCATGTGCTTTATCCATTATATCTATGCCAAACAGAAGAATGAACTGTACACGGAATGAACTTCTTGTTTTCCAACAAATGCTACTTAGCTGTAGCTCATAATATTAGCTGAGAAGATCAGGCCTATGAAATCTCAATTTTCCCAGTCCAAAGGGAATAGTGGAAAATAGTGTACACACACAAAAATAATAAAAGCAGCCTGGTTTTACTTAAAACAAAAGTAACACTATGTCAACGTCCTCTTCCAGTGATTGATGGAGTAATATGGAAGTACACCAAAATACCAGTTCTGCTGTCATTTAGAAAAACAAACATATTGAATTCAAGCAAAGAAACAATTGTACAGATAAAAAATACACTGACAAGGCAAGAACACAATGCAGTTCAGAAAAGTATGGAGAAGTACAGAGATAGCAGCAGTATTGTGTTAGCTGCCCGACTAATCAAGAACAAAGTGCTGACAGGCCCTAGTCATGCAGTGGAAAAATGCAGAAGTCAAAGCTGAAAATCCCACAGGGCATTTTAGGCCCTCCCTTTCATGATTGTCTTGTTGATAAAGATATACAAGCTCCCATGAACTAGGGACGCATCTCAGGTCATGGCTTTCGCACAGCGCAGATGAATCAAGGCAAGCAGAGTGCTGGCAGGGACATGGCAGGTAGGCTGCAGGAGTTTAGGGACAGGCCCCAGGCCTGGTGGCTCCACCTCACAGTGTGTGCAGACCAGGTGCGCTGCCCAGGGGCCTTCAGGGAGTAAGGCAGGGTTCTTTAGCTTTTAGTAAAGCAACATGGATGAGACCATGAAGAAAGAAAGAGAGAACTGTTTTCAATATTTTTAAAGACACCAAACTAACTACTGAAATTAATAATACAGATCTGATCTATAATTAAAACTCTCAGAGAATTTTCAACTTCACTCATACAAATTTGCCTTCTAATTTACGTACTCATTTATTAAAATGCATAAATTTGGTTCAGAACTCCAAAAGCTATGTAAATGGATGCCTGACTTCTTAAAAGCTGCTATTAGAAACACCTGCATTAGTCACGGCCTGGTCAGGCATGAGCAAACCTAAACAATAGTTGTGGCTAAAGATGGCAATGGCTGATTTGGTAATCATGCGAACTCTTGTGTTCTTGGAAACCATTCATATGATTTAATATAGTTTTCCATAATTTTGTATGCTGTCACATTCTTAATTTGCTCCTGCCAGGTCAGGAGAGTGTTTCAGCTACTTTCTGATTAACTTCACGGTTAATGTTTGCTTAAACTCCAAAATGAGTATGGAATGCTGCCAGACTATAAAGTCTTCCCATAGTACTACAATGTTCTTGAATAGTTTTGTTACTGCAAAGAAGAATATTTAACCTAGATGGAATAAAGTCTGTAAAGAACACAACAGAATTATAAACTCAGGGAAGTCTCTGGAAGAGAAAGGCAACAGTTTACTAACTCTATTTGACTTGAATGAGTTAGAAGAGAGTTATGAAGCAAAGCAGGGAAAATGGGAAGGAGATTCTATTTTGAACAAAGGCAGAGAAGATACCAACTGTAAGAGGCTGACAATGAAAAGGATCTTGTGCTGAGGACCCAGGTTGCCAGACTCCCAAGTTAGCTTAAAGGTCACCTCTGAAAGATAACATTTCAAAGGGCAAATATTATAAGGTCGCCCTCTCTGCTCCTACAGCTGAATTAAGCCTCCAAGAGCTTGACTTTGAAGGATAGCACTTTAGAGTTTTGCCTGAACTGGCCTCTTCCCTTGCATCATTTTTCTATGTTAGAAGACAACACTTTATATATTTGCTTCCAGATCAGCAATGCAAAGAGCAAGATTACATACAATGATAAAGAACACAGCATTTGTCATGATGGCTATCTAATACAGAATACTAGATCAAGAAGATTAGGTGGATTTGACTTTTTTGTGAGATAGAGGTAAAATCACCAATAACAGGATCTGCCAAAACAGGGCATCTAAAGTACTTAAATGTGTTGTAAAAGAAAAAATAAAGTACAAATTGGCCTGCAAATTCTAAGAAAGCATCAATGACAGCTTTTGCAACTAAAGATAGATAGAAGAAATACTATTCCTGTTTGCAGAAAGAAGCTTGCTGAGAATGGGAGGATGTAAGGCAAGTTGGATGAGATGAGAAAGTTCAGAACCCCCAAAAAGAAAGGAATATAGGTAGAAAAATAAAATCCATGGACGTTAAGCATGCAGATCAAATGATGAATTCACTAAATATGTTGGTCTCACATAGAAGAGAGAATGCAGAAAGTGGAAATGAGGTGAGATGGCTAAGGGACTGAGTAAATATGGAAGGATGTGTTTAAAAAGAGAAGCAAGTAGCAAGAAAAATTGAAGTCATTAAAGAAAAAAAAAGTCATGCTGTAAGCACATTAGCAGTAAGAAAAGTGTTCAATAGTTCAGTATTCAATAGCATTATCAAGAAACAACACGAAAAAAAGTAGTTTTCAACATGCACATCCACCATCAAACACCAATCAAATTATCAACAGGTGAAATCTCAGTCTAGAAGAGAGAAATAAGAGGTTGGAAAGTACTCAGTAGCTAGGGATTTTCAAATTACTGGGATCTGATAATCTGCCAGCTGCTTAAATGCTGAGAAATCTCACGACAATTAATGGTATCTTAGTGGACTGAAAAAGGACAAAGTACTGAAAACCTAATAATCTACATGTATTGTCTAGAAAAGAACAGCAAATGGAAACTGGAGATGTCAGATTCATTCTGTGTTACATAATTGAAGACATTATTTGTAAATACTGGTAATAAGGAAATAATTGTCAAGACCTTATTTGTAAATACTGGTAGTAAGGAAATAACAGTCAACCAACATTACTTTTTCAAAAATAAAGTGAAGCAAATACACCAAATTTCAACTTATGTAGTATTTATTTACTGCATATTTAATGTGACACTTGCTTTTATTATGAGATAGAAGTCCTCATTTCAGATTCAAGATCATATGATTTTAAAAGCTCTTTACCATAAATTTAAGTGCAATGCTACATTGAAAAGTTATAGAAGAATGACATTTAACTGACAGAAATTAGTGCTCTTATTCCAAATTTTTCCAATTGTAAAGTCTCCTTTTGACATAGATATAATTCCTATATATTTCTGATTTTATTTTTACTACTGCTGTTTAAAAATAAATAAATAAATAAATAAAGCCAGGGAAAGATTCTGACAAAGCACAGTCTTCTGGTAAGCAAATCTATATTAAGTGAGCAGAAGATTTCATAAGTGATCAGGAGATCATTTAGTTTTCCTCATCCTTCACCCCCACCCCCAAGGTCAAAACCCTTCTTGTCTCCAAATCTCCTCTGAATCTCCTGACTACTTCCTATTTCTGCTCTTCACACTTTGATCAGAAATTCTATTCTGCAGCTTTGATACTTCTTCCAATTCTTTTTCTATGGAAAAAAAAAAAAAATCTCTTAAACGGTTCTTGCCTTGCACTAACCACCTGGCTTCATATTTGTCATCTTTCTATGCTAACAAGAAGAAGTCATTTAGTCTGCAAAGACAGTGTGGGAAGATTTTTAATTCTCTTTTGAAATACCTAACGCTCAACAGTCTAAGCTTTGAAAAAATGATTCTGTGAAATATCATTTGGTTTTGATACAACGTACCTTACATTGTATGCTAACTCTAAATTGAAAATCAGTGTTTTAACGAAGACCCCTTCTCCGGAAGAGATAAACTGTAGACAAAATATCCTCCTTCTATATTTTCTTTCAGGTTTAGTCACTGATCCCTGAATATCTGTGTCCCATCTTGGGATATAAATGTCTTTGTTATTAACCCTCAGATTTTCTGACCTTGCCACTTTTGTGAAGTAATAGCATAAGCTAGTAGATTTTTCTTTCAAATGAAATGTTTACTCCATAAACATGCTATATTGCACTATATGTTTGTTTATTGTTTTGAAATGATGTTATTTTAAAGTATAATTCTGTAATAAAAAGAAAAAGATTGATGCCAAATGAGAATGAAATTTTAGAACATGCTATAAAATTAATCTAATACAACAAAATCATAAAAAAGTGCAATTACTCTATTTACAGGTCGAAAAGGAGAAACTACTGTATATATAAAAATAACAATAAAAGCTTTATTTTTATAGTAGGAAACTTATGAATATCAAAATGTTAGTGAAATCTTCCTACAAACAAAAAGGTTAATCTTAATTGTGCATCAATCTTGACGATAACATGGAGTTTATTTTAATGCTATGAAACTTTTTTTTTTTTTTAAAAAAAAAAAAACAACTGAGAAGTACCTTTGCATAATGAATGTTGTAGCTTTTACAGAAGTTGCCTGAGTCTTTTCATATAAATCATACTGCAGTCAACCTCAACTCCTCTTTGTTTTGCAAAGCTGATGCTCGTTCATGGTAACTTTTATGGGGCCATTTTGAAAGTAGCAACTGGTACCACAGACCCAGACACAGATAAGAGAAGCAGATTTAAAAATCTACCTGGTAAATATATATACAGCCTTTAGAAATATCAAAAGTGGATGCAAAAAAAATACTTTGGTATGAGGATGGTTTGAATTGCAGAACATTACTTATAGAAGGCAGGTAGAAGGCATAAGCAACAACAAATACTGATTTATCATAGGCTACCTGCAAACATATCTAGAAAGCCCTTGGGAAGCTCAAGGGCTAGAGACCAGTTGTTGAGCAGTGGAAAAAAATATAAGAAATACAGTTCACAAGAAACATTTAACATTTAATGTTTTAGGCATACTTTTGGTTTCGAGCATTTCCTTGTTAGGAGAACCACTTTGGGAAAGTTTTAAGGAAACATTTGTTGCAGTTTACTAGACAAGAAATAAAAACCATCTGTGATTTTACATCATTATCCTCAAAGGATGAAGAAAATGCCTCAGTCAGGAAAAGAGACAAATCATTTATTTTGAAAAGATCTGAAAGCAAAGTGTCATGCCTGTACAAAGTTGACATCCAAGTCACATCCCTTCTCTGCTGAAGTGTTCTTCCAAGGCATACAACAAAGAAAGGTTAAGAAATTAAGAAAACAAAAACAAAAAACAAAAACAAACAAACAAACAAAAGCAATATATATCTCTTCGAATTTACCCCGATGCCTACAATAAATATAAGAGGAAAAAAATCTCCGTAGAAATTCTTATTTTTGCATACCAACATATGAAATACCAACAAACTGGTAAAGCTAGCAAGATCATCCACCAAAGTCAAAGACTATATCTTTTTGCAATTTAATGTGCAAAAAGATAAGAAAGTGCTAAAAGAAAAGAAAGATATTAAGTCAATGCAAAATGGAAAAAGCCTGTAGAAAGAGCTACTCCCCAAAATATTGTAATTAAAAGCTTTGACATATCTATGAAAGAAGGGAATGGGTAAACTTTATTATACTGTAAGCAAAGCAAATGGCAGATTGATATCCCTTGGCACAAGAATACGCTCCTAAATATTTGAAGACAAGCTGTGACTTCAAATATCACATCCAACTGCAATTTTATTTATTTTTTATTTTTTTTTTCAGAAAAAGCAACTCATGCTGAGGAAGATATGGCTTATTTGAAACTTATTTACTGTCATAACAGATGGTGAAGACTAGAGAGAATATAAATGAAAAATATGGGGGCCCAATAAATGTCAAGGCTCCCAACTTGGTTTGTAAAATTAAGAGGAAAAAAAAAAAAAGCTATATCTATGCAAGATACAAAAACTTATCAGAATAGATTAGCTTTTTAACATCTTGGAAATAACCATTTTTCTGCCCACACAATGTGAGATTAAAAATTGAACTGATATTGCAGTCGTGGCCATCCTGAAAAAGTTATACAGAATTATCTATACAGACTCGCAATAATTCAAAAACTGTTTTCAAGGCATTTATCCCCAAACCTTTGGTGGGTCATGAGCATTTTATCAGCTACATCTAGGATGGTCAAGATTTCCTGTGAACCCACGTGGCTGTGGGAACAGATTTGCAGGCAGTGTTTGTAACCCTGCAGAGTCAGTGGCAGAGTCAGGGCCTGTTCCTGACTGGGAACTTTCTAGTGTGGGGTTCTCATTCCTAAATAAACCAGAATTTTAAAATAGACAAATCTTCTGCAAAAGACAATTATTCTTCTTTATGCTTAGCCCACTCCAACATTCACTTCGACTTACCTTGACTTCAGTGTAAGCTGAGGACCCTTAGGACTCTCCAGAAGGCATCCTATAAATTGGGCCCCATATCCTCTTCACAGAGGAGGATGCTTCTGTGACGCATCCTTCCTTATTTTTTTGAGGTACACAGGTGAAATAGGAACCACTAACCAGTGAACCATGTCTTTATGAGGGGAAACTTCACTTGCATTATTACTGAAGCCATTATTACCTTAGCAATGCCTTTAATACAAAAATTGAAAACAAAATTAAGGCAGAACTAAGACAAAGTGAAAATGATACTCACAAAAATCTGAAATAAATTGTCAATGTAAGCTTACATAATGAAGCTGAGGATGAACATGTATACCTCATTAGAAAGTGGAGTTTTCATGGTTATACTGCGCAACATATTAACATATTAATCACATAAGAGTATAAAGCCAGCAGCAAAATGAATAGACCTTATTCTATATTTAGCTTCTCTGTTATGTTTTATATCACTGAGATGACTGGAACAAACGCACCACTTCAATGCAGCATCTCATTCATTAAAATAGTTCACAGCTAATTTTATTTTAAATCTAGTAATGAATTTCAGAACATAGTAAGAAATGGAGCATTAGATAACCTATAAAGGTAAAAGAAAAAAAAAAAAGCTTAAGTACATTTCATTTTAATATATTTTTCTTAATGAAAAACAGGGAAACATACACAAAGTATTTGAGTTTTTCATGCTGCTACCTTTTATGTTTTCTGTGCATTGTATTTGAATGCTATCCTCTTGATTATATTCTCTCAAATACTTGTTTGAAGTAAGATACTTTATTTTAATAAGTAGAACAAAGCTTTGAATAGCTTGGTTCAAAAAACAGTTTTAAATGAAAGGAGCTGTTGCTAAGCACAGGGATCTTTGCCAAATACTTTTTAAATGGTTTATTGTGCCCTAGCAATCCTGAGATTAAAAACATCTCTTGAATTACAATGACACATCAAAAAATAAAATTAATGTGGGGGTTTTCATTACAAGAATTGAGCCTCTGTGTGTTATTCTTTCCATTAGATAAGAAAGAAACATACTGTGGTACATTGTTTTTGCTGTCAGAGAGAGCTTTTAGGCAAATATACAATATCACGCTATATCCCTTACGGATTCAGTCATGTACTGTACAATTTCTTCTATTAATTTAACTTAATGCTGTGGATTGAAGGGATAGACCATATATTTTCACATATTTTTCTGTACTGGGTACGAGTTATTTTTAGACTCTTCTTAAGTCTTCATCAAAATCAGAAGATCTCATTGCCTCATATGACTACAATATGCATAACAGTATTGCCTCACTCTGTAATAAACAGTTTATTTTTTCATAGTTCATGCAATAGTTAAAAAACTTGTTTTCTCAAAGCTCTTACGTTACAACACTGTGGAGCATATAGATCTCAGTGTCAATGAGAAGCTTGAACACAGAGAGCTAGACGCTTTACAGAAAAACAAAAATCAATAGCATTTCCTACCTAATAAAGATGTCTACACCAGTATGCTTAAAAGTGTTGGCCTCGCAGTACACAAATTATGGTTTAGAATAGGGGAAAAAGGAAGTAGCAAAGACAACTGAGAAAACAGCTGCTACCTGATTTTAAACCAAACTTGAGCTCCACATCCTGAAATCCTGTTTTACTTTATATCTGACTGTGCTGCAAATACACAGCAAACCAAAAACACAGCTCCGTGTTCTCTTGAGCTGGATATGAAAGCAAGGGCATGCAGATTAGCAGGATTTTTCTTGAAAACACTTACTACTGCACTTTGCCCAACATTCCATAGGATACCAGGGAAAGATAACACATGTACCTTGCCAGATAACACACATGCATTGGTACTCTATGGCTTTAGCTTACAGATATTATCTGTCCACACACACTTTACAGCTATTATTTCACAAGGACAAATCTGCAACTGTGAGTTATGTATTATGACAAATTAAAACAAAACACATCATACATATTAAAACTAAGCAAAATACAAACTTGGTAGATTAACAGTTATAGAAAATTATATGATTGTAAAAGTGGCTCAAATTACATATGTCATGTTACTCACATATATAACGCCTCAAGTTACTCAAGTAATAAATACAAACAAATCCAGTTCAAAAGAATCACAGTGAGAGCTTGCCGCTTTCATATCTCACGTGCTTTCATGGATTATCCTTATAATACTTTCCAACATGGCTCCTTTTAACAGAATTTGGATATACACACAGAAAGCTTTCCACTGCTGACCCCCATCTTAAAAAGGAAATATGTAGGGAAAAAAAAGAACAATATGTGAGAAGGAAAACCAAGATCACTGTCTCACGCTAGCCATGGTTTTTTTTTTTTTTGTTTTGCTTTGTTGTTTTTTTGTTTTGCCTCTCCAAGCTAGTACAACCATGTGAGAGGCAGTCTGCTGCCAGTACAACCAGCAGACAGAGAACTGTCTGCTGACACAGACAGTAATGCTAACATTACTGGAGGCCACTGGACCTGTGGGGAGGGGGAAGGGTAGTGGGAAGAGAGAAGATCCAGTCCATCTATCTTCCACTGTTGTAGCATTCAGCAAATTTTTACATTACATTTAACTTAGATTAATTTAAATTACAGCTAATTTACAGCAAAGCTATTAAACTTTTTCAAGAAAGGGTGAAGAACATGATTTTGGGTCAAGAAGTGTAGAGACAGGATCGTGTCCCACTTCCTGAGCAGCGCCTTGTGCTGAGCCTGCAGATGCGCCCAAGGTGCTGTCAGGAACTGGACATGGCCACAGGGGGACTGGAGAAAAAGGCCAGGCCTGGACTACAAGCACTACAGTGTGTGTGTGTAGTGTATCCTCAAAGCCAGCAGAGGAAAGGTGGCAATGGTAAAAGCAACATATAAGGTAAATGTAAGTTCAACTACATGCACAAGTGAACTGAAATACTTGCATTAGCAGATCATGAATTAAACAACAAACATCCTTGAAGAAAAGGTATTGTGAATGACTGAAGTTTCACTGCATATTTTAAACTATTCAGAATAAGCTTCTACAAGTAAATTTGCCTATAGTTTAGTATGGTGGGTTGTCCTTTCCAAAAACAATAATTTCACATTAATATTGCTTCATCTAGCATTGCGCAACCTACACAAAGGGTGACACGCATATGCATTTCTTTGTGTCTGAAAAGTGCAGAAGGTTTTTTCATGAAGGCCTACTCACAGGAGTGAACTTACAATGCATGTCTTTAAATGCACATATTAAATATGCTATTAAAGATATTGCATGTTGGTCAAGCTGAGACATGCTTGCACAAAGATGTATTTTTAAGATACTATACATTTTTACTGGAGATGATCTATAATTTAAATTTCGTCCTTCAGGAGATCCCTGATTAAGCTACTGTTACAATCTTGGGCCATCAGGGTTCTGCCTTCTAGGTAAAATAGGTTCTGCCATCTAGGTTCTGCCTTCTGCTCAGAAAAATATTCCTAAAACAGCCACATTTGATTCCCTGCTCTGATAGGAAGCCAGAAATAAAACACTTTAAAAATGAATCAGATCCCTTCAACCTTTGCTGAAAGAAGGCCATCACAGTTTATAGCACTGAAAAGGTGAAGAAGAAATATAAAAAAGATGAAAACAATTACAAACCTTTACGTGCCTCTTTGGGAAATATATACTTTTCTGATTTTCTTTGGTAATACTATATAACTCCAGATTTCTAGAACACAAGGAGAACACACAGTCTCACATAAAACATTCCTCTACTAGGGAAGGCATTTATTGGTCTCAGAAGACAGATATCACCAAAACCAAAACGCACCATTATTTGCACAAAGATGGAACAAATTGTCATGATATTCTAACCTGCAAGAAGATGCACTCTTCACTAACAGTCAATAAATATCAAATAATGCTCATTAAGAGAAGTAACTCATGGTAGGCTTTAGCACTGGAACTCACAGACTATGACAAGTTCATTTATTACTATTTAGTTCTGTGGGCTTCTGTTTACTCTGTATGAGACACATGACATATAAAGCAAGTTTGAGCTAATTGCTTTCTCATTTCCTAAAAACCCTTAACTATGTTAACAATAAAGGCCTTATTTTTTCATACTGATTTAAACAAGGAATTAACACAACTGAATAAGCAGTACTTTTCATAATCAAATTTTCACTGTTTTCTAAAGCATGAGATTTTTTGTTTGAGTCTTCTTGTGACACAGATCAAACTACAATCGTTCCAGCCATCAATATATGATATGTGAAGCTAATTAAAAAAAGGGGGGGAGGGGAGGAGTTCCAGTATTTAAAATATTTAGAACAAATTATGACAATGTTAAATAAATGCCCACGATAAATACTTCCTTCTAAACCAAAGGTATTGGGGAAAAATGTACAAAACTGGAAAAATATGGACTAATTACTGAGATCCCTTAATAATTAGGAAGAGATTTCTATATAAATTGTCCATATTTCAGCCAGTGTTAGTTTTATTTTCTCTTCTCCATCAGTATGATAGTTTCTCGCTAGGGTACTTGGCTTAGTTTTTTTTTTTTTTTTCTTTCTTTTAAATTAAGCCTCAGTTATAATAAACTCTTGCATAGATTGAAGCAAAATATTATATCAGCAGCTTGTAGATGATGTTATTTCAGTGAAGAAATGTCATAAGTTTAAAGTGTAATGTTTCTCAAACGATGGCTCCAGTAGTAATTGAAGCAAGTACTGTAGAGCCCTTTTTCTTCTTTTGGCAATTGACATTTAATAGTAAAAGTAAACATAGTTCCGGTGCTGGAACCTCCTTAAACCCTTTTGTAAACTGAATGCTGAAATTTCCAAATTAATAATAAATTGAGTTAGTTTTCAAAATACACGTTATCGTTTACTTAATCACACATTTGAGGTGAGGAGCGAGGCAGAGGTGGGGCATGCAGGACCCCCTCCTGCAGGCAGTGTGGTTGATACAGCAAGCAGACAGCACCCCACACTTAAATGGGGTGTTCTTCTTAAAAGAAGCGAAATCACACCCATTAAAAATAACTAAAATTATTAGAAGTATTTCCCTTAGCCCACACTGCCTAGTGATGCAACAACCCCCCATCAGCTTTTTTGTATGTCCTTCTTGTTTTCCTTAGTGCCTTTCTGCACAATTTACATATCTCACTAACAAGACAGTTACTCATCTGCCTGTACATCTTGGATAAATCGTTCTGAATTTGGCTGCTTGACCTCAAGGTTTTCATGGCCCACCACTCCCCTACAGCCCAGAAACCAGAGCATGCGCTACCCCTCAGCTCCACAGCCTTTTCTTTTTTCCAGACCACTGGTTTATAAAATGAACAAAATTGGTGCTAATGCTGATCTCCTGTAGCACTCCACTAATCACTTGCCTTTCCCAAGCCACTACCCGCTCACAAATACCTCTGTCTTTGATGTCGCAGAAGATAATTTATCTATTCACATACCTCACCTGCTATAACGTATCAAAATTACAGACCTTGTAGATTATTCTTTTGTGTTTTGTTCTATCAACAGATTTCCCAAATGCTAGGAGAACTATGTCTATGGACCCAATTTACCTTGTTACTGCATAGCAATGATTTGTTAAACAATGAAATTTTTGTGGCTGTCTTTACCTGTAATATTCCAGGTGCTTCCAATGGGTCCTGGTATACAAATAAATGGAGTAGGGAAAAAAACAGACTACTATTTCTCCTTCATCTCAGTAGCTTAGCCTCCATCATTCTCCCAGACTTGAGTTCATTTTCTGTGAAGCCTTCATGGTGCTTCCCTTTGTGTTTGGCTACATATGGGTCTGAAGAAGGAGGAGCAGGTAAAGTACCCCATCTGCTCCTACACCTCCCGTCTCTCCTGTAGTGGCGGTGTCTCAAGGAGACAGAAAGCCATGCAGCTACTCTCTGTGGCCCACCCAGCTTCCCCACAGCAGAACACAGGGCAAGAGACCGAGCATAGCTGGGAAGGATTCCCCAGCCAATTCTACTCACTGCAAAAGCCCATCAGGGATCAAAACACACACGCATTCTGCACCACCTACCTTGCATTTATAGAATATTATTCTCCATGCCTGTGACCTGGCATAGGTCTTTAGGCAGTAACCAGGCATGATTACTTATAGTAAGTATGCATAAGCGTATGCATATGTGTTCAGTAGTATCATAATTAGTATCTTTTACATCTTGGGTAACTAAGAAAGTACACCTGCTCCTACAGCTCCCTCCTTAACGCGAGTTGTAAAGCAGTCAGTGAGACTGTGACACACAGCCTCATGGAGTAACAACCGTGAATCACAGATAGAAGTAAAGATTTTAAACAATGAGTGAAGAATGTTGATGGAAAGCTGTGCTTCTCAGAGCTGCTGACATCCTTTAGATATAAAGCAAAATAAAGTTTGGAGAAAAATAAAAATTCTGTTTTATATTCACTCTCTGCTCACAAAATTCCTTCTTTCTTTCCTTGACTAGTCAGAGACATAAAAATTCTATTACAACAAAAGAATTTGTTCCAGACCCCATCAAATGTCAGTGGCGTTCTGATAGCTAAGTGCCAACACAAGATAAAGATTAATAATAGTGGCAGCAACCTCCTTTCCCGAGCCTTCTATAAAGAAAAGGGACAGAGAATACCAATGTAGCCACATACACACTTCTCAGCTGCTACCTTCTCGTTTGTGTTGATTCCAGTGTAAACCCTTTCGTGAATTGCTTGAATTATTGTCAAAATTCCTGTGGATTATAATGACATGATAACACCACTTCAACCTTTTTCCCTCAGGAAAGAAAGAAAGAAAGAAAAAAAAACCCACTGTGTTACAATGCAGAAATATTGTTTTGTATTCCACACCAGCAACACACATTTCTACAAACTCATTGACTATATGGACATTCCTCTCTCATGCATAAGAAGATCCTTAACAGGCTGTCTTTACTCACAGGGCCTTTCAACAGGTATTCCTGCTTATGTCTGGTAGTGATATGTACTGTAAACGTGTACACCATCTTATTTTATATTAAAACAGAGACAGATTGTTTCATATAGTTGAAATAACTGATAACAGAAGGCATAGCCATGCTAATTTATGTTGATCAGGATCTGTGCACATTTTCAAATCTCTGAAGAAAGGAAAATCTTACTTAAGCTGTTATGTCTAAAGCCATCACAAAGCCCAATGGGAGAGAGCTGCACAAGAAAAAATACACCATAAAAATACTTAAATTCTTGTCAACTTCAAAATTGGAGCGAGGTTACACTAATATCTACACTGAGATTGAAAAGCACCCCTGCATTTAGATCATGAATTAATGGATCTTAATGCATCTTAATATATTAATGCATCTTAATGCATCTTAATATATTAAGATGCAATGGAAGAACTGATTTCAAATAAGCCAGAAACTCTTAAGCCAACTATGAATTTGGGATAGAAAAGTATAAACATTCCACTTTAATTCTATTTGATAACAGGAATCTTTCTTACATTCACATATTCCCCCCCTCCTCTCCCTCAGCTTATACCCAAAGCATTACTAATAAATAATTAACACTGTCCCTGGGCACCAGACTCGTACCACCAAGGCGTACATGTGAGCAGTTCTTGCACTGTACTGGTTTTACTGGTGCTAATTTCAAGCTCCATGAGAAACAAGACAGCAAGAGAAGCAGAGTTAGCGATCAGCCTTCAAAAGTGTTTTAGAGAGGGAGAGAATCACTAATAGTTATTTGGCAACACCAGGAAGCACAGGAAAATGCCTCCATGAATTGCACTGGCTGCTGTAGTATCAGCGGCAGCACCTACTGCCTCTGTCTGCACTGGTAGGGACATTCTGGGGCTAACCCTCGCAAGGCAGCAGCAGAGGCAGATTGAAACTTAGTCGTCCATGAGGCTGGAACTATTAGGACAACAATATTGGCCAGAATTGGTTTTTATCACTTTAAGAGTAAATTACCACAGGGATCAGAAGTTAATAGGCAATTCAGCAGCGGAAGCTTTTGCTGTGGTTGTAGACACCCTGAGCTAGGCTTGGGAGGCAGTGCTTCATTCTTTAGTGCAAAATCAACTGTTTAGATAGCTAAATACAGCAAAGCGTACAGGCAGATATCAATACCAAACAAATATGGAAGCTTGGGCTTTAGCTAGGGTGAACATAATCTCATCACCATCCACTTGCATCACTTCCACAAAATACCAGTAGAGTACGCAGGTTTGTTTTTCATTTTAAAAATACTTTTACAGTGCTTAAGGCAACATTTACTTTTTACGTGCAGGGCTAAATAATTCCTATTCATGCATGACTAAAGATTAAAAATTGCCAGGGATTCTTCCTCTCAGAAAAAGATAGCTATTAGAAGCCAGATTTACAAGTCAGTTATCAGGCCAAGTAAAACACTCGGCCTTACTAAACGTGTTACGATAAAATCAAGAAGTCCTTCAATACTTTTGAGTTTTCAAAACTATCAGGAAAAAATCTTATTTGACTCGTTAAAAACCCAAACTAATGCCTGCATTTGTGAAGAAAATAGGATTTTCTTTTCCTTGCAGCATTTGATGGAGGCCGTATGTATCACTGCTGCAGCATTGCCCAACCTTAGGAAACAAGGAGCAAAAGGGATTTTATTACGTAGGTATTAAATTACAGTTTTAGTCAGTAATAATAAATGCAGAGATGCAGAACCTGTTACTTTTAAAGCATAAGCATCCTCTAGGGATTTTAAAAAGACACGTAGAATCCCTTGGCTTGCAGGGGTAAGCGCAGCCCTGGTCAGACGGGTTTGCATTAGGGGAGTGCTATGCAAACGGCTCGCTGTGCTGACAGTGAATGAGACAGCTTTCCTTTCCTTGGTGCCTCCCTGCTCTCTTATGTCCCCTGCTAGTAAATCCAGGGCTGACTTGTTTAAAGTAACTCAGAGCAGAAAAACAACAATCAGTCGTTTTTATGCTGCACAACACTTAAAAAAGTCCCTGACCTACTCGGTATTTACGGGAGAGTGAATTTTTAATACTTTCAGAATTACAAATAGAGCACCTTTCCATATGGTGCTACTTTTCAAGTATCTTTCCTGTAAATCCCAAACAACCCAAGACTGATTTGTTAGCAATGCCACTAACCCTGTCCAGCGGGTACACGTGCTCCTCACAGAACTGCCAGCCTATGGCAAGGACAGACAGGACTGTTCGGATCACTGGGGCACCTAGACAGAAATTTCCTTGTACATACATACTGTACTCCTTCAGCCATTCTGAATATCCCTCCCCACAGTTTCAAGTTTGCTCTGCATAAGCTTTGCACCTACAGACTTCTAGCAACAATAGTACAAAAATCAAAATTTCAGCCTGACCAGTAACAAGCTCCCATTTGCTGTATGTAGAGTGACCTACCAAGTTAGCTCCCAGATCCAGAGACAAATAGAGATTATTTAGCTTTTGAAAATATGACACCTTTTCAAGAAGGGCAGACTAAAATATGACTTTTGCAGTAATTCCAAAGCTAACGTTTACCATACAGCAGGATGTCAGCTTTGAACACCACTATCATACTACTATATAATGAATGGGAGAATGCACACAACTCACTCCTGAGGTTATTTCACAGCCATCTGAAGCGCGTATGGAGAGACAGGGCCCGCTCTAATTACAATATTGTAGTTTGACTGACAGACAATATGTCTACAATCAACTCATTTGAAAGCCATGTGGTGCAACAGTTCCTTGTCCGACTCCAAAGTGCACAGAATCAAGATAAATCAATGCCTTGTTACTATACACTAATTCCACAGTAAAAAATAAAAAAATAAAAAAAAAAATCCTGGAAAACACGTCTACAAAGAACAGCAACATGGGCCAAGAGATACCCCATTTTTGGGGTATCTTTTCCTAATTGTTAAAATCTATTGAGTTCTAAAGCATAGCCAGAATATGAGTAATGCTTAAAAACATACATTCCCCAAACAAAACTGCTCACTCCAAACTTCCTGAACTTCGTGTTTGTTATTCTAAAGCAAAGTACATTTGAATATTAAAATTTGAAAAATTTCATTTTTGAGATCGCAAGAAAAACAACTTTGGTATTAGTACACATATTTCTAATGCACACAAATATATAGCTGACACTGAAACAATGTTTTTATTCTGACCTCACACAGGCCTGCGTAAGTATAATTATTATGCAGCATAATATGACAGAGATATCTGTCATTAGTAGAATTTCTGGAATTTTGAACATACATTTCAATAGCCTAAGTGGACCTAGCTTGGCAATTTAGCTGACCCTGGAAAAGAGTGCCTTATGTTCATCTTGTGCAATCTGTCCACTAACAGATGTACACCATTAAGATGTAAAGCGACGTGGAGGAGGAGGGGAACAGCAGGGGAAGAGTCAGGCCATTTAGCAGAAGAGCCATGAGTTTCAGTAGGCCAGCGTGAAGGAAGCACAGTAACGTACGGATCACTCCAAATAGGTTTTATGTAAACCTGTGATAAACAAATTACTATTTTTAAAGCATTGCATTTACTTTATGTTAAATGATATGTAAACATTTTTTTTTTTTAAAAAAGTATCTGCACTGTGTTTATGGTGAGAACACAAGATGGGAAGGGACTGCAATGAGATTTAGGCATTACAGGGGGTACCACTGCTGCCAAAGGACAGCAGCAAATGCAGCCAGTTTACAAAGATCTCTTGGTGCGGGGGGAGCGGCTTTCCTCAGCATCACAGACCTGGCTCGCCAGGAAGCATGAAGCCTACCAGTGGCAAAGTTCTCGGATTAACGGGTTGTGTAGGTGCCACGTTCAGATGTTGGAGTTACTTCGCCATAGCAACAGACACAACCTGACATACTATAAACTCATCTTCCTTATTGCTGCAATAAATATACTTGGAGAGTTTTGCTGGATTTAAGCCCTGTGTTGCCTACTGGTTTCTGTGAAATTTTCTCACCTGTGCTTATTCAGTTACTACCAGAAATGTGCAAAAGCAGACAAGACCTGCGATTAATTATTTTTTAAAATGTTCAAAGTGCCACTTACCAGGATTATCGCAACATAAAAATATTCATCATATCTGCCCACACCAAATGTTGACATAAATTATTAATTTAAGGCAAATGTGACAATTAAGCAGATTTATTAGCCTTAATACATCATACAATTACTAAACGACTTTTTTTTAAAGCTCATCTTGCTTCTCTCTACAATCAACACTTCTTTTCTTTTAGGTCCTGTAATTTATTTATTGATGCATATCATTTTGAGAATGAGTTATCGAAGTTAAATTTTGTAGTGACAACACAATTAGTGCACAAACAAAGTACATACAGATACATTATGAGCATCACAATAGCAGTCTCAAGGGAGGAAAAAAGTCTCTTACAAACCGAGATTTCAGAAAATCATTAACAGACAAAAAATGATTTCTGTAACTGTTTTTGTAGTCTCAGTATATGGACCAGTAATTGACTGAGGTTGGACTGCTCACACCTGAAAGCTCCATCTTTTGCCTCATGGCTGATACCACAGATGGGAGAATAATGGCCACATTTGTATTTTCCTGCCTACCGCGTGACATCTGCCCTGCAAATAACACAACAGTAGTTTTCAGGATTGTCTGGTATCAAAATTACATGGCTTTCATGTTTTTAGAGACACAGGAGCTAGCAATGTATGTGAAATATGGCTAGAACATTTTAAAATCTACTTTTTAAAATAAAGACATATAAAATATGTCTCATTGGACAAAACCAGTGTTTACCAGAAACACTGCCTATTCACTACATATTCTTTGGGTGTTTTATAAAAACATATATATATATGTACACTTTTATTTTTGTTTTTGCCTTGCACATTACTTACTGCTCTGGGAGCTTTGATATTGTTTTCAGCTGAGCAAAAGGAAATGTCAGAGATAATTTTGATAAATGTGAGCTATCTCATACTTTCTGTTAACAAGTGCTTTGTGTGTCTAATAACATGCACCTGTGAAGCTGGTTTTTCTTCCTCTTGTGACCTCAAAGAACTGAGCAGAGACTGTACAGTAAAAAGATACTATACCTACTGCTAGGTCAATAGCATTGATGAAAAGACTTAATCAATGCAGAGATAAAATAAGGCCTTCTGACTCCCATCCCACCCCACCTGCTGTACCTCACTTCGGCAGTGTGCTTCTTCTCAGTAATTTTCTTTGCTTGTCGTGTTTTGCCAGGTAAGTACAAACATGGGCCCACAGGCGTTGTGCTGTGAGGAACATGCCAAGACACAGCACTCAAGTAAGCGCATCTTGATAGCAGCTGTTAGTGATAGCTGCAAAACATTTAAATCAATATAAGCCCTTTAAACTGTACTTCTACCAGTTTCCAAGGAACGTACTCTCTTCAGAATAACTGCACTACTATGATAACCAATGCTTCCTTCTTTCTAACAGACCCTTACTAGGAAGTGACAAATTCTACAGCATATAATAAGCATGTGTAATAACCTGTTTGATATTTTGTGTGCTATTGTAATTTTCCACTTTATTATTCCTTACAGCTAAATGTCTATATTTGTCTAAGTATGTATTTGCAAATCCAAAAAAAATCACTGTGGTTCCAATCCTCTTTGGTTTTCAGTGAATATTTTTTACCCCCAACTCACTACATCATTTTTTCCCTAACGGCCATTGGTATTTTTTCCCCTTGGGTGAACTGTAGAGCTTTTAAAGTTTCCTGATACAGATTGTGAAAATTTCCTACGTCTACCTTTTTGAAGATGATTAAGAAACAGCACATTGTTTCTTGTTTTGCATATTTGGTTCTAGTTTGGTTCTGTTAAAACATTAGAAAGAAATAACTATAACCTGTCTAACAAAATGAGAATATAACAACTTATTTAAAAAATCACATTTTTATCACAAGTGAACAGCTTTGGAGTTTCTATTTTGAAAAGGTGTTTCTTTCTTTCTTTCTTTCTTTCTTTTTTTTTTTTTTTTTTAATACTGTAAAGGCTCCTGTGAATCTAGGGAAATAGGAATGAGTTTCTTTCAACCATTTGACAAATTAAAAAAAAAAAAAGTATAAAAAGTGACCGTACACTGGCTAATATGAATTAAAAAGAAAATCATAGTCAGTCTGGTTTCCTGTAAAAGATTTTCTAAACTGGATCAGTGGAATCCCAACTGACAAAATATTTTTGCTTTAGACGAGACAACTTTCTCAGCTTTAAAGGAGTTCTTTAGAAAAGTTAAACATATTTGATATATATGTTCTCCCATACAGATCTTAATGTTAAAATACTTCCCAGATAAAAGAAATATATTCTGTACTATATTAATTTGCACAGACATAATGTTAGTCTATCAACCTAGGCAAAGATTCAATGCATCTGTGAAGCCTGACTGAATAGAAATCTGCTTTTTAAACCAAGTGGCTTGAAGTCAAATTTTATTTTTATTCAATGTCTGCTTCTGGAATCCTCTAAGCAAGATTGTTTTATTTCAGGAATGCTCATTTAGTCAATTATTTAAATTGAAAAGCCGTACAACAGGATATAGTCTGTGAGGATTTGTTATGTACAGATGGGTCATTTATTTATGAAATTTTTGTTACAATATTGATGTTCTTCCCCTTTGCTCCTTCTTCTGATTTAAGTAAAATGTTAGATATTGACTTGAATTAATTTACAGGTTAGCCATTATAATGAAGTCTTATTTAATCATTAAGACAAGTCAAAAGAGGGGGAACGCACAGAAATCTGGCTGATGGAGTTTCTGGAGAAATACAGCTATTCAGCAGTCAAGAACAAAACTTCACTAAAGTCTCTTCCACATGTTGGCTTAAGCATTGTCTTCCTAGGTTACTTTTTCTTATGAAGGAAATGTCAGTGTCATCACCATCTCCCCCACGCAGGTGACGCACAGTTTATAGCCTACCCTTACAGATGCATTTGATTTAGGTGCTGTAGTAAAGTGGAAGTGTCAAGGTGATTCATCTGTCTGCCACCACTGACAGCCGTGTTACACAAAGTGCCCATGTGGAGCACACTGATTGGGCTACAGAAGTAGGCATTGCAATATCAAAGGGAAACACTTTCTTTGTCATTACAAACGCAGCACTGGCTTTTGACCAATGTAACAGTATGGCCTGCATGAATATTTTGCTGCATATTCTAGAGATGTTTCCAGGATTCTCACCCTATGACAGGAACCAACAGCAAACTTGCTTGAAAAAGAAATTGTGTTGCCATGACTAAATTAAAAGAAGGGAAGAAAATGTACTAACTTCTTAAAGAAAAATAAGAACACTTCAGCATTATACCCTTGATTTGTCACGTGTGTTAAAACAACATTAACTATTAGCTAAAAATGTTATTTATTTTTGCCACAAATCCTGCAAAACAGCTATTTTTCTTTCAGTGTATTCCTGAAGTTTTTCAGCATTGTCCCATACTTTTATGGAAAATTATCACCCATTATCTATTTTGTGAATTATCACCATTACTTTTACCAGATGACTACCTTTACAAGGTTCTCATATTAGTAAAACATTTCCTAGATACTGCCATTTTGTAATCTAATTCCTGTCTTTTCATCCATTCATGAGAAATGAACCTTGCTGGCCAAGTTGAATGATAGGTATGTATACATATATGTAGTCTGAGGTGTCATTTGTAGAAGAATGAATTATTAGGAGAGGTAATGGGAGCACTCTATGATGATACAGTGTCAACTAAAGCTATTTATCCATCATAATTCCTATCTTTATGGATTAAAAATAGTTGTATATTCAAAAGTAATCTGCAATTCAGTGCATCAGTTGTTGATGTGTCAGTAACTTATCAAAAATAGGCCATATTTTTATCATAATATCCCCAAAATATTGCAAGTTCATTTAATAGTGTGCTGAGTTTCAGGAAAACATGTTCCATTTCAGGAAAAAAAAAAAAAAAAAAGTTACATTCAAACTCTTCTTGGTGCCCTTGCTATTCTGAAAAAGACAAGAGACTTTGAAATTCTGTTTCAGTCTTCTACCTGTAAAACCACACTTCCCTTACATAAGGTTATAACCAAAGAAGAAACATCAGCCTCAAACTGTAGGACTTACTGTGAACCATGAAATCCTAAATACTGAGCTGTTTGCCAGGAGACAAAAGGCTGGCTGACAATGCAGTATACTAATGCAGTTTGATCAGTAGTGTACTAGGAGCCATCAAATGATTTCAGAATACTCCTTTGTTTTTTAATTGAGATTTTTTTTTTTTTTAAGTGAGAGTCAGAACCATTAAGATACTATCTGAAGTATCTGTTTCTTTCTTGACAAAGAAAACCTCCTAAAACTGAAGGAAAATGAGGGCCAAGTGGACTGATGAAAGGACAAACCGTGCAGGACACAAGCAGGAAGGTACATGGCATAGGAATGTTTAAGAATCTGCATGACTTTGGGAGCCAGTTTAAAAGTTTCCTCTGAATACCACACGACCTCATGGCACATCACTATAGCAGGCACCTAACATAGGTCTACTGAGGTAGAAGCATTTAGAGTATCTTATTAGATCCCCACCATACTTGAAGAATAATGATTAGCAAGTTCAGACAGTCCTTCTCTTCACATTTGCCAGTTGTTCTACAACTTCAATCCAAGATACACCATGATTTCTTTTACCAGTAAAAAAAAAGCTTGTAAACAAAAAAATGTAGATGATGACTGGAAAGAAATATTTCCTACTACTATATCACAATGCTCTTTTGGTAGCAGCATGAAACCTTATAAATTGTGTGTTAGCTCTTTCAATGAACATTAGATTCCATTTAAGCAATTAGAATGCTTATATCATTAATCAGAATTTGCACCTTAATGCAAATAGCAATATATAATACAATGAAAAATTCTAATGCTAAGTTAGAAAAATAAGGCTGCCATTGCATTTCTAAAACAATGCTGATCAGGACCCTGGGCATGTGCCATGCTGTGGAAATTTGATGTTGGTGTAATCCTGTATCTGATACAGTCAGCCTCCAGCATGCCTGCAGCTCCATCAGTTATCTGTTAGAGTGAGTTTACGCAGAAGTGAAGTCATCAGGGACATCAGAGTCAGGTTTTGCTCTCTGGACACAAGTGACTGTGGTACCAAGGTATCCAGTTGCTAGGTACCAATTAGCAGGTTGGTACCTTTCACTAGTTGGCCCTGCCAAACTGGGAAATTACACTGTACCATCATGCACTAAGATCTCATGACTGGAGTGAGACAGAACTTGCCATGGTCTGTTGAGGAACCCTAACAAGTTCATGGAGGAGAAATCCATTAAAGGTTATATATATATATATATATATATATATATATATGTAGAGAGAGAGAGAGAGAGAGAGAGAGAGAGAGAGAGAGAGAGAGATAGATAGATAAAAAGGCAAATCTCTGAGTCATGAAGTCTTGGAGTGGCAAACTGCTGACAGGTGGGAAAATATTCTGGAGAAGTATCAGTCTGGGCTTGCTTATCTCATTATAAACATTGGCCTAATCTTAAGAAATGTCCTCTCATAACATGTCGTTCACTTGCCAATAACAAACCTGTTCTGAAATGAGAAAACGTTAAGGGAAAATGGAAATTTTAGTGATAAACAATGATCATGAGAAAGTTACTCTTAACTAAGAGACTGTGTCTCACCATCTATGAACACTAACTTTGGAGGCAGATAAAAGGTATTTGTCCAATATTGTTAGTATTTTCACTGTGACTATTACCCATCGTGCTAGCACTCCTCCCTGCGGTGGTTAGTTTCTTTCTGAGCAAACCTGAGCTCTTACATTAAGCACCCCTTTGTTGTTCTGGTCTTTTGGGGAAAAGCCTGGTGTTAGACCTCCAAAGATCAAGTATTTCCACAACTGCTTATAAAATAGTAGAAAAAAATATATTTGTTCATATCCTCTTAAAAAATATTTTGCCTATGCAAAACCATTTAGCCCCAACGTTTCAGGAAAACACGCATTTCTTAGCAAGAATCGTTCTGATTTGAATTCTTACATACAATGCACTCTTGGACTACATCCTTTGAAGAAGCTCAGTTTCTTAACTACTGTTTATCTTTTTTATATCAAATTGTATTTGACCATTCATTTTAAAATTTTTATTATTTGTTTTAATGCATGAATATTGACCTATTTTGCAAGACTGTTTTTCTCCGGATGTCTTTTCTTTTACTGTTGGAATTGTAACAATTTGTACACATATTTTTTATTTTATACAATTTCTTATGTCCCTATAGCTTGGTTAATAAACTGTGGTTCTGAAATGAGAAATTCTAGTTTTCTCTTTTTTTAATGCAAGAAATCAAATCCAACATCTGGTGTACAGAAATAGTATGCATGTGTATCTTTCATATGATTTTCAATAAAGAAAACTATTCCGATAACCATCCTTCACATGGCTGTTCAAGGAATTTAGGTAACTAAAAGAGAGTGAAAATATTGTATTTGTAAAAAAAAAAAAAAAAAAAAAAAAGTAACTGACTTCAGAGTGATATATTTAGACTGAAAATATATTAAAATATTTCTGAATCACACTTTTCTTTAACATATACTCCAAGAACATTTCCACTGTGCAATGTGCATTGCACTGAACTTTACTCAGAATCTTTTTACAAAGCACCTTTGATTCTAAGCCACAAATTGTCATTGAGACCAGGGAAAGAAATATGATTCGAAACGATATTGTTAGAAGTGAAAAATTACATGACACTGTATTGATCCAGTATTACTAAATTTACAATTTATTATGCATTTATTTAAAGTCTTAAGCATATTTAAATTTGGCCATAAAGTTTCAGCACAAATACGCTGAAGTATCATTTCTCCATGATCAAAATACATGAAGATAATGTTTCAGTAGGCTGATTATAAATGTTATGTATTAATTCTGTAATATTTTTATAGCGACAGCATTAGGCTTGTTTTATGGAAGATGCATTGCAACTTGGCATGTGAAATGGAGATTGCACAACACACACATACACACATGCATGAAAAGAAAATTAAACTGTGATATCTTGTTCAGAAACACATTGCCACCCCAGATGTCTTACTACAAAATCCTCTGGCCAACAAAAATAATTCCAAATAAACCCCACACAGCTTATTTACACAGAAATTAAAAACTGATCTGAATATTACTGAAAAAAGTCTTCAAATGTTTTTCAAAATGTATTAGTCTAATAGAGTTCAGTTCTTCAGTTTTGTTCCCCAATAATTATATGCTTATCATAATACGGTATTATAAACCATACACAGTCACTTGGAATAAGCGTACTTCATCCTGTTCTCTAGTTTGTGGGTATTTTTATATTTACATTGTTGGAATGAGAAGTATGTCCCATATTCCTCATGAGGATCTAAGGGATGCTCATGCATTTTTTTTTCACATTATCATCAGTAGTTAAAATGAGTAAATGATGAAGGAAATGCTTAGTCATGCTATAGAAACATGAAAGAGGGAAAAAAAATCTTTCATGTCTGTTTTGCACATTAAAATACCTTTGTCTGTTTCAAATTTAAAGGCAAGTAATAGCCAATATATGCATTAAGTTCTCTCAGATACAAGGCAGTACTGACTATTGCAGACCATCCACATAGACTACTGGTACTTTTCTAAGCTGAGAGCTTAGGGGCCCAAATCCCTTGGGTGACTCTGAAAATGTTACACATCATCACCTCAATACCAAATCAAACCATTGCAAATGTATCTTTCATACTGTTTGCACATATATTAGACCAATCCTTTTGAGGACAGAGATGTGTTTCCTTGGATCTCTGCACTTTGCTGCGTAAATCCTCAACATTTAGCAGTGCCAAAAAACTGTTTCCTTTAGTTCAAACTGATATCAGAGGGACAATTTTTGCTTTGATTAAAAAACAAAAACACTTTAACTTGAGACTTCATTAATTACAAAAGTAAAAATTCCATTGAAGCAAAAGGTATTCTGCTTGTATACAGACTGAATTGTAGTCAATAGAATATTTTTTACAAATCTGGAAGAAATTTAATGAGATGATACTGGTTAAAATAAGTGACATTTTTCTAGAATTAAAAAGTAGTAAATCTTCTGAAATTTCAGCATAAAATAATCCACATTAAATGTCATCGAAAGGAACTCTTTGTTCAGTAATAGTTCAGTTAACTGAATGTTATAACCAAGAGAGATTTTGCTTTTTTCTTAAATTACGAGAATTAGCTTTGAAAAAACACAGGTTTACTTCGATATAAGATGCCCTTCTGAAATAGGCAACTGTGATTTAAGACTACAATGTTGTAACTTCAAAATGAAGCTCCAACATCTTTTTTTTTTTTTTTTAACAAATGAAACAACTAAATAGAGCATCTCAAAGCATACTGCAGAGACATCTATACTCATCTCAAAGCATTATTCATAAGAAATATTAAACAAATACTAATTTTCAATGTTTAGTGTGCAAAAGTACATTTCATCCTAACTGGTTTTGCATCTGTGTAATAGTACAATTAATATGTTTTCCATGGATTACTTCATGGAAGATAACACTTTCAAGAAAAATTAAATATGGATATAACCTTCTGGCTCAAGATGTCCCTAAACTGCAGATTGCTAGAAGTGTCTCTGGGGAAAAAGGCAGGATGCCTGTGTGCTTGCTTTGCTCTTACACAATATTTTTAGACGAGCTCTACAATCCGGTGCTGTAGCGAAAGGCTGGTCTGAGAGCAAGGCAGTGGCTGTGGACACCAGTCACTTACCTTCTCACCAAGGTGACACTGGAGCATTTCTGTGCAATACTTTTGTTCTTGAGAAAGGGAAAGGACTGAGAATGGCCTTCAGTAAAGGGACACAGATGTTTGTGTTTATTGCACCACCTGAGCTAATTAAAATTCTTACCTTTTAAAAATAGAAAAAAAAAAAGCTTCCCATGGGAATGAAAAGTGGCTTTAAGAAATTACAGATGGGATAATGAAAAAAGATTATTTTCAAAGTAAATTATTTGGCTTATAATTTTTGAGGAAAACGAAATATTGTTACCCTGCTGTCCAATATTTAAAGTTTCTTTGTTTGGATTAGGACATAAGGAAACCAGTTTGTTAGACAAGCTTATCAACTTTGTCTGAAGTTGCAAGCTTGCTTTATAGCACCTTACATTGAATAAGAGTTTTTTTGCTTAGCATTTAAGAGAGGAAAAAAAACAGAAAGTATCCTATACATCTTGAACACTTATGGGGGATAATCTTTGTCAGATTAACATTTCCATGATAGTACATGGTATTACTTTTGTACTAAAAAAAAGATGAAAATCTTGTTGAGTATTTCCCAGATTTTACTGAGCTTTGCATTATGCAGAGGGATTTCTAAGCGGCACCTACAAGAAGATATTAGTCTCCCTTATGAGATTTATACGTACACAAATTCATATTTTGGTTGGAGGTGAACCCACCCCACATTATTTATTTACTTATTTTATTTTCAAGGACTAAATTGTTTTTGTAGTGAAATAGTTAACGACCATAAATTGGAAAAAAAAAAAACAACAACAAAAAAACCACCCCCAAAACACTTATTTCAGTGAACTGCTCTTTAAACAATATTGCAGAAAAAGAAAAAAAAAAAAAAGAAAAAAAAAGTTGTAATCTGAATTAGTTTTAGACTCAAGCACTTTTGTTGAGATAAAAGATATCTCTTCGCTGATAGGTTTCTGTGTTTACCTAACAACTAACAAATATTTTCTAAAGGTCTGAGAATTTTCCATACCATCTTGATACAATTGAATAGAAGACCCATTTAGCCTAATGAGCATTAAGATTAAATCATTTACTAACAGATCAAAGGAGATTTTAATTATGTAAACGAGTTGTTCAGAAACACAAAATGTTCCATTAAGCTTCACAATTAATACATACAATATTTATGAGTTCAGACTTTTTTCCTTGTTAAAAATTGATTGTTACATCAAAAAAAAGTTTCCCTAGATGCACTGATTGAAGGAAAAATATTTTAAGTCATAAAAGTAGCAGGCATGCAAAAGATTTTACGGCCTTTTGCTTTTCTTTCTCCTCTTTTTTTTTCCCCCTTTATTTTTTGTTGTTGTTGCTCTGAGCGTCTTGTCACCAGATGTTCATTATGTGTACAAAAATATTGAGTTCATATAAGTAAGTATTCACAGCATGGTTGTACCATACTGAATGCATGTCACTGGGATCTTTAAATGGAAATAGAGCAAAATAAAGCACTTCTAAAAAAATAATCTTAAAAGTTTCACTGTTTTCTATATATTAGAATATAAAACAATGGAATAAATAATATGGTGCAAACTTGAAACTGAGCTTTGGTTCATTGCTGTGTATCCCTTTTTTTTTTTTTTTTTTAAAAAAAAAAAAAGGGGGAACAACCTTAAATATAATGAAGCACAAAGCAACTACTCCAAACAAGGGTGTTATGCTGTTCCCATATTCAGACAGACATTACCTTCGAGTGGCACAAGAAAACCCTGACATGATAAATCATAAAATCACTATTATTTTTAACAGGCAAGATTAAAATAAATGCAAAGGAAAAAAATGATGGAAAGAATGCTGATAAAATATGCAAGTAGCATTAGTTATAGAGTAATTTATTTCTACTAGAAGTTCTACTTGGGAAAGCAAATCAACAGAATGGAAGTCTGCTGACACTAAATAATCCTGAAAAGCAGAGAACAGTTGTAGGAAAACTGATTACTACTTGAGAGGGAATAAAAATACATTCAAATTCTCAAGGCCTGCAGTACGCATTAGCAAAACTTTCTACAAGATTATTTTCTACAATTAAAAGAACCTAGAAAGTACATTAAAGAATAAATAAAAAAGATAATGGATCTAGTAGATACACTGGGGAAAAATTCCACCCTCAGTTACACAGTGTGCTCCAATAGAGTACGATAGATTACTGCAGTTTATGAAGATGCATCTGAGAACACAGACTGCTTTTAATGTTCATCAGAGTTAGCAGCTCAGTTATTAAGGCTACTCGGAGGCACTGACAAATGTGTAAATTTGTCCTGAATAGTAAATTGCTGATGCCTCTATGTTAGATTTACAAGGAATAAAATATTTAAATATTTTCCAAAATCTGTACCATTGTGTCAGTGAAAAATTCCAACACCTTCAATATTCTGTCTTAGCAGAGCAGCTGAAGCCTTTTTTTTTTTTTTTTTTTTTTTTTTTTTCTCCATATATTAGGAACTCAGCATACTTTAGCTCTTTCACTCAATATCATGATCTTATGATTGATCTTATTTATTTTTGGTTTGTGTGCAACTTGAAGTTGATGCCAGAGTTCTTCTAATTATAACACAGTCAACATAATGACAGAAATCTTATGTCCTGGAACTCCATAAATAATTCAATGGAACTCAATAGTTTATATTCATTGCGATCCTAATATATCTGCAAACTTATGGTCAGTTTTCAGGTATTTTATCAGATTTTACCTTTCTATTGACTTACAATTTTACCCCAAAACAGAGTAATTTGCAATGCTCCTAATGCTCCTGCTTTTGGATACAGATGGCTAGTGATAAAAAGTTGAATTCACTATCCATCTATTCACTGTCTATCAAAATAAGTGTGAATGTAAATTATCCCAATCACTTTCATGCATGGCATATGAGAAATGATAAATTTGAGTGTCTATTTTTCCTTTTGGTTGAAGAAAGGAACAACTGATAATATTTTCAGTAATTTCTCTTTACTTATTTTTCCATCCACAATACTGTCATTTTTTTCAGTAAGCTCTCCTGTTCTCCAGTCTACACAGAAACAAACAAACAGTCACAACAGACAAAGCAGTAACTCTGCAGCACGTTCTCCTTTTCCTCATAAGAGCAACGTAAACCCTTTGGGTGGAGGTAACGGGGGAAATGTTATGTTGTAGGGTGTTTATCACACACAGCAAATTATTACTTGTGGATTCGAATCTCCTGTATACAGGTTCTTTTCAGGAGAAAGGAAAGTGTGCTGCTAGAATGGCTGGAGCAGAAAGGATCTGTGCCATTAAGGCAGGTGATGCTATGGGTTGGGGTCGATCCAGCTGGTAAAGATTTTCTCAGTGGACTTCAGCCGACGGTATCCAAGACATGATCCCTTTCTGCACGCTTTGTGAAACTAGGCACATGTTCATTATTCCATCGGTTTCATTTTGGTGGGCAGCATGTTACTCATAGACAAAATATGCATCTCCATCTATCTTTTGCCATATGCTCAACAATTATAAACACACTGAGTCTGGTTAAGTCAACGTAGCTAAGCATATAAGCTAGGTGGAAAAGGGTAGAAAAGGGGGAGGTTTTGAATGGCTTTGGAAACATTTAAGAGATCTGAATTTCCTGCATGTCTGGCAGACGTGAGAAAGAAGCAGAAATGGGAAGGTTAGGTGGACGAGACTCTAACAGGCCTTTCAATTGCCTTAGGGCTGCCTAATGTACCAGAGAGACAGGACAAAATATGCCATCAGTGCTGCCTCATGGACTAGGTACGTCACCTTTGAAGTGCTGATGTTCAAAAACATGCCTTACACAATGCTTTTCCAGTTCACAAAGAATTAATAGGAAGCAGCTTGCAAAGTTCTTGTGAGTTTTTTTTTTTTCTAATATATTTATAAAAGGCAGAAACAGTCTTTCTTTCAAAAGTATCACTTCATGTTTTTTGGGGACAGGTACATTGTTTTTAGAGGTATATTTTATCATCTAGCAACACTATAAATGTTAATGCAAAAAAGAGCACTGATTATATACATGCTATGGTTATTTCTACAAAGTTATGTCTTTCTCAACCCAAAATAATCACCTGAAGACTTAAATGAAGCCAAATACCTCTTTCAGAACTTATGAATAGCATTATTCAGAAATACAGAGAGCCTCAGAAAGAGGTACCACCTAACAGCAAAAGGTGTAACGGTCTTTTCTTTCAATTCAAATACCTTCTCACATTTCTGCAGGATGCTGCAGCAACATGCCAGCTGTACGCAGGGTACTGCTGGCCTACCAACACCACCAGTCTCTTCACATCCCACATTTGGTACATGGGGACTAAAGCAATGGTACACTTCCTGGTATAGAAGCAAGTGTTTCTTTGAAGCACTCACAAAACCTGCCAACAGCCCCAAACCGAAACAAAGACTATCACAGCCATCTTTTTGACAGGCCCAAAATTAATTTCCTATTTTTAATATCTATCATTTACATATTCCAGTTAAGTGTCAGAAGAAGGAAGAGATCAGAGCAAGAAATACGATGATTGTGCCTCTCTCTTGCCACCACTGCAAGATTATTTTCTGCAATACATTGTTTAGAGCTTTTCAGTCCACTCTTAAATGGCTCCAAAAAAGAGCATCCTTCACTTTTATTGCAAAATGACTCCATACTTCAGCAGCTGACAACCACAAAAAATAAAGGTTTAATTTTTTTCAAAAATTTAAGCCCATTAGTCCGAAATAAATTTTGTGCCATCTCAGATGCTTGCTCTTTCTCTTTGTCAACATACTCTCCTTATGAAGCTGGTGAGGGGCCTGGAGAACAAGTCCTATGAGGAGCGGCTGAGGGAGCTGGGATTGTTCAGCCTGGAGAAAAGGAGGCTCAGGGGCGACCTTATCGCTCTCTACAGGTACCTCAAAGGAGGCTGTAGCGAGGTGGGGGTTGGTCTGTTCTCCCATGTGCCTGGTGACAGGACGAGGGGGAATGGGCTTAAGTTGCGCCAGGGGAGTTTTAGTTTGGATCTTAGGAAGAACTTCTTTACCGAAAGGGTTGTTAGACATTGGAACGGGCTGCCCAGGGAAGTGGTGGAGTCATCATCCCTGGAGGTCTTTAAAAGACGTTTAGATGTAGAGCTTAGGGATATGGTTTAGTGGGGACTGCTAGTGTTAGGTCAGAGGTTGGACTCGATGATCTTGAGGTCTCTTCCAACCTAGAAATTCTGTGATTCTGTGATTATATTATTAGCATATGTTATGTTATACAAACCATGTATTTGTTTATAGTGCACTTCCTAATGAAAATTTATTTTCTTCTTGGAGGAGCAAATACAATTAAGGGGATAAGGAATTTAATAATATATAAAATATAAAAAATAATGAACATCTTATTTAATTCAAGGTCCTTCTGCAACAAAGATACTATTAAAAATTAAAATATATCAAAAGAGAAAGCATACTGAGTCTCCATCTGAGGCAAATTTAAGCATTCAGGCCCATCAGTAACCCACGGACAGCAGCTCGAACATGAAAGAAAACCTTTTTTATGCACTGAAAGCCACCTTAAATAGGAGGAAATAAAAGGAACATAGCTAGAGAGACAGGAAGAGGTAAGGCTACTGTGAGGTTTTCAAAAATTACAACTGTTCAAACAAATAGGAACTGCAAGGGAACTCCTTTGAAACCTGCCAGATCACTGAATGAAAGAAGTCTTCATCCAGTTTCTATGCTGTTAGTTTCAGCGGGGTTAACAGAGTAATGAGAATGTTTTTATGTCATTTGCTGCTCCCTAGTGGAGATAAAACATAATTTCAGAAAGGAAAACTCATTACAGTTTTACACACTGAAGAAAAAACCTTAAAATCTAAGTATGGGAACATATATTTACTTGTAACTATTTGGGTATTTCACTTTGCAACAGTTGACTGTTATATTAACTTATAACAGCTTAGAGTATTTAGACATTTAAAATCATGATTTCACATGGAATATCATCTTTCTACTTCATAGATCAAAACTTATGTTGCAAATTTACAGGTAGCATTATTTGCCTTTGCAATAGCAAAGGGCAATGCTTAATAAACTGATGTCAGGTGACAATAATGTAATATCCTAGTTATTTCTATTGCAAACTAATTCACATGCATTTGTGAAAATGTACTTTTTGATCCCTTTCTGTATTTGTGTGGTTTGTTATCTGATTCCACGATGCCTTATTTGCTTTGGATAACTCAGGAATTACATAGGAACTAAATAAACAGTGTGGCACAGATTGTTTTGCATGCAACCAGATGAAGTAAGAGCTGTATCCAGCTATCTGTTGATGCCCTTTTGCCAATTTATTAAGTCCCCCAGTTCTTCTTTTTTTAAAAAACAAACAAACAAAAACTTCAAACCAGCAGGATCACAGACCAAATGCAATTGCTTCGTTTTGCACTCTTAGATAGCTCTGCTGTAGGTTAATTAGAATTTCAGATAAATATTTTAAACCTGTGACAGTCAGTGATCATGGAGGGAACTGCAACAATCTGGATATAACGGAGATTCAAAGAGCTGAGAGACTGCTTGTACTGTCTATTCATTTTTAAAACTGTCCATCTCAAAACCTGAATTATGAAGAAAAATACATTTTATTTTAAAATATGTTATTACATTTTCTTCTATTCAGAGAAAAAACACATACAAGAACATAACACTGTGATGGGGCAGAGAGAAAGCTTACTTCATCTGCAAATGACAAAAAGCTGGGAGGTGCCTGGAAGTATACAGAAAGAAGTTTGGCATTTCAAATCCTGAAAAACTGTAAAGATTAACTGAGCCCTCAGTCCCCACCCCAACCCATGCAATTCAGTAAGATCTTATACCTAAGATTTGATGCCTAAGTAGAAATAGTTCAGAAGACAAATACCAATCTGGGAACAAACTGATGGAACACCTGAAAGAAACATCCACAGGCAACAGATCACAAGCTGTGCATCAAAGTGCTACTCTTCCAAAAAACAAACCCAAACAATTGCTGCATCTCTTCCTGTGGTGTATAAACAACAGCATGTCCTGGCACCACACAAATTCTTCTTCTCTATTAGTACGGAAAAGACTTGAGCTGAAATACCACATCCAGTTGAAGCACAAAGGAGAGCAATGAGAATCCTCATATAATTTAGGCTCTGGAGTCACAAAAAGGGTGGGAAAACGATCAGAATAATTTATGCAGATGTCAGCTTCATGACTACTTTCTTCCTCTTTTCCTCCAGACCACAAAATTTCATTCAATCCTTTGTTTACAGACTATTTTCCCTGCTGTTCTGTGAAGGTAACTTGAACTCTATAGCTGTGTAGGACACAGGACAGCACAACATGCATTCCCTGTTATTTGTGATTGATTGAGAAAGAGCAAAAAGATGTTTCATGGACTTGAAAGGTTTGCTTCAAATGTTCCATGTACTTGGTAACATTTGCAGGTCTGGTTTGGAACATGTGTGCCCTGTGGAGGCCTCTCTGGATCCCTTTTTTGAAGCATATAGGTAATCTTGGTTAGCTAATATCATTTTTTCTCCCTTAAGCAGAAAGTCTTTCAGTGACTCTGTGCATTAAAATTATTTTGAAACACTTAGAATTCCAATGGCTAGTTCATCCTATACATCAGACCACTGCAGAGTCAAACATCACTTTCTTGAATATAAATGAAAAGTTCATAATGAAATCAGTGAGAGTGATGCTTGCGTATCAAAAATGAGAATTTGGCTTCTGGTATACTGCTTCAGTTGATGAAATACACTTTAAAATCTAGACATTTAATAACCCTAAAAGCCTGCCGTACAAAATGAAAAATCACATTGCAAATAGAAGAAACTTTTTTGCTTAACCTGCACAACTTTGTAAATGTGAATATTCCTGTACTAGGGTAGAGGCTTTCTGTTTGTTTGTTATTGTTCCTTCCATGAAATTGATTCCCTAATTTCCCTGAGTGCAGAGATGGACATGTTTGCTTTCTCTAATCACAAAGAAAAAGAAAAAGAATGAATTTTATACAACCGGAATGCACTTTCAATCTCTTCATGCAATTGGTACAGCGTATGTTCGTTTCCAGCTAATTCTCCCATTAAAATAACATCAGTGTTGCCAAGTCACCTTATTCTCATATCATATCTCTCATATAGGTTTTGCTTTTGGCAGGGAAACCATGATGTCTCATCGTAGAATGGCAGCTTTGAATATCTCTTGAACTGTGAGAAACCTTCTAGACTGTCACCACACACACTTACTTGCTATTGAGTTACACTTTGGGGGATGACTCTCAAGCATATTAAAACTGCCCTGTCTTAAATGGTATTTAGACCACTTGATTTTCTAAGGTCTTCCAAGTTAAATGACAGAACACTCACAAGGAAAAACTAACTTGAAAAATTTGGATCTGACTCTCAAGAGTGCTCAGGCATTTATTTTAAGAGTATGGCACTTAAATAGGTGGTTGGCAGTTGAACTGCTGGGGCGGCGGGGGGGGGGGGGGAATTGGTCCTTTTCTAGTCCTACTCACAGTTTTCTCAAATGTATTCACTATTTCCATTCTTCAAAGCTAATTTTAAAGTGTGCTTTACTGATCAAAAAGTCATTAAGAATATCTGATAGGCAATATTCAGTGTGAACTGTAAAATTTAGTCAAGAATTCCTCCTCATGCTTTCTTTCAGTAAGGGGCAAGTGAATGGACAAGAATTAGCCTATTTTGTATTCTCCTTTATTTTGCCCATATATTACTCTTACAAAAAGTAAGAAATAAAATATTTATTAAATATTTATTTCTTGGACTCTTCAGCAATTTTTAGCAATTTTACCCTGTACAGACACAAATAATTCAATACCTTTTTTAATAAAATACGCATTTTATTTATTGCCTTGTAGTTGGTTTTTCATTGGTATTTTTAGTAATTACTATACTGCTGGGCAGAGGAAGTGCATGAGCAAAAAGTTAGGCTTACTGTGAACACAGATAAGTAAAACTTATTCAAGAATTCAATTAAATAAAGCAAATCCAGGAAAAAATAAAGTTAGTCATAAAAAACAGGGAAGAAATTAAGAAACAAAACAAAAAATTATTCAGGCGGAAGAACATAGCTGTGCAAAACTTCATAAAGAAAAATTGCATTTGTCAGTATTAAAGCTTTCTAAGTGTTCTCCACATACAATTTTGATTTAAAAGATCAACAGTTAGCTGACAGAGAATGTTGCAGTCCTTCCCCTCCTGGAAGTAGCCTACTAAATAAATGACACAGGCTATGGTTTCACCAGATGATTTTGATGACCTATGGCACACTTCAGCCTCCCAGAACCATGCCTGTATGCACTGAAGTTCTATTGATAACACTTATATTACCTCTAATAATACCTACTGCTGTTATATTATCTGAGTTATTACTAATTACTAATTTGTTATATATATATATATTTACAAGCAAATGAAAAAACAGCAACACTGTTTTCACACCTGACTGTCAGACTTGTAATATCATGCCTTCTTTCTTTTCCCTAAAACAGTTATCATTCTTAGAAGAGACAGGCATTTTTCTGTTTGGGTCCACATAATAGCAAAGTATATAATATTTTGTGACCACCGATGAAATATCAATATTAAGCACAGAATTGCGTCAGTGAAACACCAAACAGTCCATCCTGGCTGGAAGAACTATCTGATGCTAGTCTGTAGTATTTCCTTTAATAGTGTTACCCATATTCCATTCAAAGCCCAGATACAAATAAAGCAGAATGTTCATTTTCTGCTCTCATCCCCTTCCTGGAGGGCAGAAAAGGTGACTTCCACATGATTTCTGTGTATCAAAGTACTTCATGTAGAACTGCATATTCCCTGTATTTCAAAGCTATCGCTTCCTGAATCAGTAGGTGATTTCTTAGTATTTAAAAAGAAATGCATCTCAAGGATAAAGATCACTCTATGGGAAGAACACAAAACAACAAAAGATCTAAAAGATCTATGTGGCATTCATACAGAAGGAAACCTAACTGTTATTTTTAAGTGCTATCACGTATTTTCACGTATTTTTGCAAAGCTAAGTGTTTTAAAAAAAAAAAGCCAAGCTATCTTGAAAAACAGAAAACTATGTAACTCTTTTTGGAAATGAACTGTACAGAAGCTGAATAGTCATTGCTGCTTGAACTACAAGTTGACAATAATAAAGGGCTGACTTCTCCATTCTTGATCTAGCCACTAGACAGAACGAAGAGATGCACTCAGTTATTGTGGGCTGCACTCTGCACAAACCACAGATTCAGAACTGTCAATTGGCGTCGTGCTTTTCTACAGATGGCATTCTCTATAGCACATATTATTTGTGTCTTACATACAAACAAACACTTCCTTTAATTGCTTTGTCCTTGCTTGAATAGTTTGTTTTAAATCACAATGTGTTAATGAAAAATGGAGGTTAAATTCTGAGTTTTAAACATAAATGTTTTCCCTTCAATTCAGGATCTTATGAAATTTAGAATCAGTAGATATTCATTTACAATATATACGCTAATGTTAGTGTTATTTGCACCACAACATACTGGAAAATTTAATATCAGCCAATACTGCCTCCTTACATAGGAGGCCATGGAATTAGATATGCAGAAATGTGCAGGTGGAAGGTATTTTTTATTGATTTATTTCTACAGATTTACTAGTTGTTTCATTGGTGTATTAATTTTAATTTAAAAATATATATTTGTAGATCGGTATAATTGAGGAGAATATAGTGAATTTTGTACTTTTACCAGTGATTTATCTCATGTAGTCATCAAAAGAATAAAAATGAACATTTCACAACAGAAAATTCATATTAGTTAAAGCTTAGTGGCATAATAAGCAATTCCCATTAGCAAATAAAACTGAGGAGTTGCTATATCTACAGTGAACATACCTTAAAAGGAATTATAAGCAACTGAGAATTGACAAGATTGCTCTAATGGAATGATAACAGCTATCAGGGATAATAACCAACTAAAAATAAGCAACTGAACTAACAGATCAATTAAACCTATAAGGAAATGTGTGGCCTCTGTCACAGTGATGTTGCAAGAGAGTGACTCTACAGAGTACCTTCCACAGGCAGGGGAAGAACTACCCTTTTGAAAACACATGACTCTGAAATGCAAAGATAAAAAAAATTGAGAAAGCAAGTGTTTATTTAAAGAGAAGTAGGAATATTTTGTAGGAAGTATAAATTTCACTTTTGACCTGCAGGTATTCAAAGGTCATGTTTATAGAAAAAAAGTTGTGTTGCTTTTTTTTTTCCCTCCTAACAAGTATTAAATATTAAAAACAAACAAACAAAAAAAAACCAACCAAGATATGTTTGGACTAATGGGAACATTTGGTATCCTTAGTACCTTCACTAAAGAAGCCTACACCTACATGCCAACATTTGGTGTTAAGTAGCTGAACCAAATGGATCTACCAGTGTTTTATTTATTTGGTGTATTGCAACCATATAGGCTGCAGTTTATCACAATGACGGCTAAATCTATCATCCTCTACCTGGAGCTATAATAGGAGTGCTCTCAAATCAACAAGTCTTTCCTTCAGAGTAACTGAACTGTAAATTGTCCTTGACCAGTCAGACAAACAAAAACAACCTTCCCTGTTAATCTGCTGAAGACAAACAGTTCACTGTCTTTCATCCTCAGAAGAAGGATGTCAGTGGCAATGGTGTTTTATATGTCACATCCTTCACACAATGCTATTCTGTTTTCTGGTTCAAAAGCTTAGTGAGATATTAAGAAATACAAGCATTTCAACCTCTAGAACAGTAAATAGTCATTTTGTTTCTAGGAACATGGATTTTTTTTTTTTTTTAAATGAAAATGAGGTTTCCCATATAGTCAGACTATATTACCAAAATACGATTTTTTTTTTCCTAGTAGGTTGAGAGAACTTACAATAACATGGGCATGCCAATGCAATCTTGTATCATACACAGGGATATTTTTACTCCTGTGCAGGATCAGGAAACTAATTTCACAATATACAGTTACGGAATTATCTGGCATGACACATACACATCACTGTTGTAACTTTACAGATCAGATATATTTCTAATGAACTTACTGGAAAATATTTTTATTTAGGCTATTTCATGTGTTCCATGCAGCAACAGAGAACAGATATTTTATATATCCTCATCACTTTCTGTAACGGATTTTTTAAAGTATTTTACCAAAAAGCATTCCTGAAAGGCTCCATTATAGAAATGCTGACACATTATGTTACAGTATGTTACAGTATCTTGGGTTCTATCAGTCACATTTCATTACTTTTACATAACATGGCTCTATTGATGCAACCTGATGTGACATGTCACACTGCAGTGTCAGCGACAAACTTTGACTAAAAAGTTTTTGTCCTCAAAACCACTATCTTTAGATGAAACATAAGAAATTACTAGACATGTCCCTTAAATTTAAATTATTTATTTGTGGTAATAAACATGACTTTACCATCATGCATGTATGCTAGAACTGAAAATTTCCTGCTGCATTAGTGCATACTACATGCAGTTAAAATTGGCAGTAGTTAGAGTATTTTACAACTGGCACATCTTTATTCAGAACATCCAGAGGTTCCTGGGTCAACAGCTTCCTATTTATTCAAATTTATATTGACTAGCTTCAGAAGGCAAATCTGACAAAATGATTAATTAGACTTTATAACTCATTGGCAGCCTGCAGTTTAATAGAATTAGTAGAGCTTAAGTTCATCTTTAAATACCATGACGGTTTTAATTTTAAAAATGTCAAAATACATTTTTCAGTCAGTGCAAAATACAAGATGACTTACTCAAAAATTACAGAAAACCAAAAAAGACTAAATAGGCACCATTTTTAATATAGGATTTTTATGATGATTAAGAGAAGTGTTTCACTTTTTAATTCACATTCTGAAGCAGTATGCCTTGTACAGACAGTGAGTTGACTCTGAATACAAAGGCATTTGTTTATATTGTGGGCATGTATGCATTTCTGTAATCCTTTAAAAATTATTTAAACTTGACAATTTCACCAAAAACACTGACGAAATCTAAATGGTGAGAGAGAAATTAATTAAATTTGTTGTAATGGTAGCATTTTTGTCCAATAAAACCAATCCATGTGATTTTAGTAGCACAATCTGATCCCTTCAGTACTGAGTGCGCTTCTGTAGTAGCTGTAGTAGCCTCTTCCCACATACTGTCAGGTAAACATGCAACTCATTCATTTTTATCATCTTGGTACAAACTGTTCGGTGTAACTCAAATGGTAACTAAATGTTCAGCTGGGGACACGGTTGTTCATTCTTTCTGTGAGCCATTCTAACACCACACCAGCCTTTATTCCTCTTTAGGGAAATCTCTCTCTTTTACATCCTGACCTTTTCCTATTCTTTCAAGAGTGAACATTTCGAGGCATAAGGCTGTAGAATTGATGCAAATGTTAAAACTTCTCACAGATACTCTGGTCCTTACTTCTGGGCACTTCCTGAAGAGGTACAAAGATATTGCAAAAGTGACCAACCTACAGACTTTTATATAACTTCACAGGTCCAAATATAGTTGATCATTCGACCTTCATGCTGGTTTTAAACCTAAGTGTTGAATTTATCATTAATTGGTTTTCCTTCTCCATTTCCTCTTCTGTTTATTTTCGGCTTGTGAACGCAGCTTGGCTAAGGAACAGGCATGTATGCATCATGGTCATCAATTGTTTCTAGTTCATGTGCTTTCTCAGAGCATGTGTGATTATGCTGGCATGTATGACAAACGTGCAAGTAGAAGATTTCACAGAAAAATATAAATATTAATTTAATATCAACCTGAGCATTAATTTTAAACATATAACAGTTAACAGTACTAATTCACAGTACTGTTTTCAGAGACATCCTGGTTCACACATACAGGATTAAAAACAAAAAAAAAAGTTACAGCACACGCAGATCATCTAGGTTAATGTTACGTATTGAAGCGCACTTAATCCTTGATGAAGTAATAATGTCTTAAAGAGGGATCCTGCTAGATAAATAACACAGTAAGTCTTATTTTGGCTGCATATCTAAGTTATGTTAAAACTTCCTAGGATGCATGAACAATATATTTTTTTTATTATTTTTGTAAAAAGCTAAGAAAATGCTGTGACAGAAGGCCAAACACAATTGAAGTCACTGTCATTCAAAATGGAGAATAGGAGAATATATTTTAGGGGGTGAGTGAGTTGCATGAACAGGTATCATCCCTCTTCTCAAATCTGAATTGATAGCATATTCAATCCATGGAATTTAAAATCATCTGGGCTTTTAATACACCTGCTACAGAAAGGAACATGCACCCAGATGTAATAAGATAGCAGTGATGTAGCCTTCTCAGTTGGGAATACTCAAAGTTTGTTACATAAATATGAATGACATGCTAGCCTTCTGTGCTGTTTGTTCTAAAAAATACGCAGAAGAAAGAGATCTGAAAATTTAAATTGATTCAGTAACACTTGCAAACTGAGTGGTCAGAGAAATGACTGCTCTAAAGAAATGTTTTCCCTTGTCCAGAAATAAGCTGAGTAAGTATGTGATTTATTTTGTGAGAATTGATGAGCCAAGTTTCTTTCCTTTTGATTTTCTCTGCTTTCTTATATTTAGTAATTCTTAGTAGGAGTGCATTTTGAGTATAATTGCAGTTAGATTTATTCCACCCAAAAGGGAAACCATAATTGCCTAAGGTAGCACTGAAAAAAAAAAAAAAAAAAAAAAAAAAAAGCCTTCCCCCCTTCCCCTAATTCTGAGCTGGTGAAGAAGGGAAGCTCAGTTTCAATGGGGTGAATTGGACAGCATGGAAGAAATGCCCAAGGCAAGTTGTAACTACCAGAGGGATTTAACACCATGATGCCAGAAGCCCCCATCAGATACCAAAAGAAAACTGTACATAAAGATCTCCAAACTCCAAGAGGGAAAGGAGAGGATTGAGATGCCCACACTCTGCCTTATTCATGTGATTAACAGACATTAGCAAAGTCAGGTTACGTCATCTAACTCCAAACAGAGATTCAATGAGAGGAGGAGGTGGCAAACAGCAAGACCAGTCAGTTCATTCTAATGTGACAAAGTGTGGCAAGACCACAGGAGAAAAGAGTGAGAAGAAGGATAAATAAAAAAAAAGGATACTGGAGTTACCATTAGATTGAAAAGCCCCTATAACTAGCTGAGGAGTACTAAAGGGATTGCTTTGTTCACAGAATTACAGTCTTGATGTATTTATACAAGCAGTGCAGCTGCTGCTCTTTACAAGTCTACCTTCAATGACTGGGCATGTAGCTTAGGCGTCCAGGCATAATGCATTAACACACCTGGCTAGATCACTAGTTATCAAAAATTTGATTATATTTTTTTCATTCTCTTTGGAAACTACTTAGAACAGAGAAACACACTATTGAGCCAACATTTTTTTTATTTTTTTATTTTTTTTCATATGCTTATTCTAGACACTTTAAAATAAATTCATGGCTATTTATTTTTGATCCACATTTACAAGTTCTCAAATGGTTTAACAAAACAGATCTACAGAACACAGAAGGTGCTGGAGTTCTAGTTAGGCTTACTGATGTACAAAAATCAAAATCAAAGAGAAGCACTTTTAGCACCCATCTCAATTACATTTACCTGAAAATAGAGGATACTTCAATTTGTTTTTCTTTTTAATTTTTTGTTTAAAATTTCAGGCAAAAGGAGGAAGTCCTTAAGACTACATGTACTGTATATTTCCTTTTAGTCTTTTTTCTTTATTTTTAAATCGTGTGGTTTCTGCCTGACTTGATACCAAATTAAGTGTAAAAAAAAATCAGTTTTTCATAGGAAGCTGATACTTCCCAAAATCTGCCTCTTAGTACACATGACATTCTTGTCAGTTTTTGCAACAGTGAACAATGTCCAAGAAGACGTTCACAACACTCCAAGGCATACAACACAAACTCTTTTTTTCTTTTTTTAATAGGAAAGTGCCATTTTGATGGGCTGCAACACAGACCTCACTATATTTCAAATACTTTGAATATAAAACAATACCCCACCTCCCCCAAAAAATCTACTCCTATACAGCCATAAATATAAACAATTAGACATTAAAGAGGCAGAAAAAAATAGTGTAATGCATACATATATGCTAGAAATCCAGGGAACAAGGTACATATGTTCAGATCACAATGTCTAACTGGAAACTAGTTTCTAAGGTGGTAGTTGTATATGTCATGAGACATAGATACATGTGATTCTATGAAACAGCAGGATAGCTATTTCCAACATAAATATATACATTAATTCTTGAGAATTATTACATTGCATTTCTGCACAATTTAATACCCCTTTCAATTCTAAGAGCCAAAGTTCTCTCTAGACACCTAGAATATTAGGGGAAAGACCCATTTCGATACGCTAACAGAAACAAAACTGAAAGCCCTTAGAGCTGCAATTTCAGGGTTTTGTTTAAGAGACAAGGTATTTTCTGCAAAGTTGATGAAATTCCCTACTCATTTCAGGAACTGGAAACCATATTCTACACAGACAGAATGGAGGATGTACAGCATTTGTGATGGCTCACTTATGGGGTAATAGAAAATGGCTAGGGTATCTAGGTAGCCCTTTGTTGTATGGGTTCTCAGTAAGCAAGAGTGACACACACAAGGAAGTGTGTTCCTGCAAGACAGTATTAAATCTAGCAGAAATTTGCAGGTTGGATTTTGATCATGAACCTAGTAAGTCAAGAGGGAGCAGAGGAAATAAAGGGGCATTGGCAAGCTGTGCCTGTTAGTAGTGAAATATTTGTGTATAGATTTTATAGAAAATGCCAATAGACAGGTCTTATGGTTCTTCAGGAAGAGGTAATTTTCCACTTAAATGCATATGCATATTAAATTGTGTAGTACTGTGCAAATGAAGAAGGCAATCTGTAAGGAACTTAACGTAAGCATACTGAAGGAGATTCAAAAGAGCCAATTCAGCATATATGGTATACATGACTGATCATAGAACGATAATGAATAACAATATCCCTTTGATGTTAATTAGTTGCACTTGATAAGGCAATGCTAAGTGGGTTTACTACATTCAAGTAAGAAAAATCAAAACCTCAATAAAGCTTTCAGAATGCTAAAACCAATAATGCAACAAAACATTATAACGCTGCCAAGAAATCCCTAATTCATTGGATTATCTAAACTCCAAAGTAAGGGAAAAGACTTAATAAAAAAGAAGAATCAGAAATAATGAATGTACCATTTTGCCAGAAACGTTTAGGGCTTTTTGTTGTTTTTTAAACTGTGGGGATAAAAAGAACAAGTTTGTGGGCACTGAATTCAAAATATGGACTCAAAACTAGACATAACATAAACTTCTCTAAATTTTAACAAAATATAGATGAATGTACTAATGATAGACAGATCAGTAATATTTAAAAAGTGAATCAATGAACTTTTTCTTATGCTCTATCAAGACTCTTTCTTGGATCTCCTGAGGACATATTTAATACGACAAGAACTGCATGAATTAGGTAAGGAGTAGCACTGGTTTCTTTCCTCTCTCCAGCAATTTTTTATTTTTAATTGTGTGACTAAACATTTTAGCATGTATGGAAAACATACATGTAACTAGAACTACATGTAACTACATGTAACTACTGGATATTACCTGACACTAAAAAAACTGGTGCATATTAAGGTTAAATTTTTACATCTGGTTAATGATATTAGTACCTAGAAGGTTGCCTTGGCCTATTTTCCATTAGAATGAACTTTTATCCTCTTGTTCTCTTCCCTATTTATACTCTAAATCTTGAATATATAGAAAAAGCAACACTGATATGATATCAATTTCCACAGATTAGCACTCATAAATCTAAGGAAGTGCCAAAAGCCTCTTGTATAAAAATCACACAGCACAGCACCCCAAAGCAGCTATAAAAAATTCAAATTTTCATGCTTTAGCTTAGTTGAGTAGACTACTGTGCCTACCAAAATGTCTAAAATTTAGTTTATTTTTTACCTAGTAATAGCTAGTAATAACAGTAAATCACAGTTAGCATGCATTTTGAGAAATGAATGTGATAATAGTAAAAAATGAGTACCAACATTAATATTCATATATTTTATAATCCACATAGTACTTCCCCAAATCCCAGTAGTGCACGAACAGATTTACCCAGGAGATGGTCTTGGTCTAGCAGCACACCATTCAATTCATAAACTTGCTCTCTGCTCTTGGATTTTGTTCCTTTTCTGTTTGTGTGCAGTCATGGCCAGCCAGATGTCAAAATGTTCAAAACTGAGTTAATTCTGCTTTCAAGTATGATTTTTAAAATTCCTGAACCCTTTTGAAACAGGATTTCATTCACACTTCAACACATCTTCCTGAGGAAAGGCCAAGTAGGGGACTCCGCTGACTCACCCCTTACATTTAATGTTCTTGGAAAACATATTGCTGCTACAGCTTTTATGCCTTGGCAATTACATGGTACATCAAAACTATTATTAGTAGAAAAAGGGAAAAATATGCAGAAATTCAAAAGCAATGTAAGCACAAAGAAGCAAAAACATACCATAAACATTCTAACTATGGTATTGCAAAAACATTTCTGGTTTTGCTTTAAATAAGAGCTCTAAGAAAACCAAACCAGTAAACCATGATATCAACCTTGACACTATGGAAAAATGCCTTGAGTCTGGTTCATTTCATAGATATATATCAGAGGATAACAAAATTAAAATGATCTTGTATATAAATAAATATGAAACTTATTGAAGAAAATCATATGTGCCTACCATGTTTAAATTAATTTCATATAGCTCATCATATCTGCAGCAATTATGTTTGCAGCATTCAGTGGCTCAAAAATAGGAAAGCAATCTTATGCATTTCCTATTCTAAAAAGAAGGGTTCATGCTTTGATTTAGATTCTTATCATCTGATAGCCTTAACTTCATTGCTATGTAAGAAGATGGAGGAAATGATTTATTGTTGACTGTCATTCTTTCTGGAGATGAATAATCTTCTTCCTCAGTATTAAAGTGGCTTTCAGGCAAATCAATCAACCATAGATCATGTCATAAGACTGTCTTCTGATGTTAATAAAGCATTCTGTAATAAGGAGTTTTTATGTGTTGTATTTATAGACACAGAAAAACTATAATATCCTGTTTAAAAAGGGACCATCTTGCCTGTGATACTGTTTTAAACTTAAAACACATACATACATTGCTCTGCCTTAATTCTGCAATATATACTGTGTTCAAGAGAGCAACAGTGTGCAAAAATGTTTTCTCAAATAAAGTGATCAAGTTAGGATGACAATAGTCAACTCAAATTGCAGAATATGAGTAATAGACATCATGTAAATTAATTACAGTATTTCACTTTGAAAATTAACATTACTACATAACTGAAAGACTGCCTTAGGTTATAAGGCAAAAAAGACCGGTTAATGTGGAACATCTTATACAGTTGAGTCGTGCTTTAAAACTGCTTCTTCTTCAAATGTATATATCATAATGTGACAACATAATGAAATGTCAGAACTGAAGAACACACAACATTGTCATTTTTCCTACACTGCCTAGTCTGACTTTGGCACAAGCATAGGGTAATTTTCAGGTCAGGTATTCACAGAAGTGGGCAATTTAAATTATCTATGAATTCTTTCAAGTCACTGATAATTCATTACCTCCATATCTCCAATAATAAGGAAAAATGACATTTACTGCATAATTTAAATATTTAGAGGAGTGACTGAATAATGACTTAGGGTCATCAAATTTAGTTTTGTAATTGAACTAGAGAGTAAAGAATTTGAAGTACAATGAGAGATTTCTGGGAAACAGGGAAGGAATACACTTTCAAAACCTAAAATTCTGACTTTAATTATATGCATGCATGTGCCAAATGTTTAGACCTGCCAGCTGATCTTTGTTGATCTTAATGCTTTGGACATGACATTCTATTATCACTTCTTGAATAAAAGTTGGCTACTAAGGAAGAGCTCAATAGCTCAAACAAACGATTCATAGAACTTCCTAGGTGGCTGTCTGATCATCTCTGTTTAGTATTTGCAGTGATATGGATAGAGGTTTAAAGATCCAGCCATAGCATACATGTTTTCCATTTTGGAACAGAGATGCCTCTGTATAAGGCAGAAATAATTCAGATCTAGAATGACTAACACCAGACGAAACAGGTTAAGGAGTGACTATATTAGCATCCTAGTAGTACAAAACCAGAACTTTGAACATCATACAGTGGAAAATCAGATACCTAAATGATTCAAAAATATTTGTAGGGACAGCGAAGTAGGCAAATAAAGTGATCTGAGTAGCTGTGGCTTTTATGCTCATAAGGAATCAATTTCAATTTTGGTAGTTCAAAGATTAAGAGACTGCAGTGAACAAAATTGGTAGAGATGATGGACTGTTTAACAACTTGGTAGGATTTAGAGTGATTATGCCTCCATAATAAGCATCCTTACTACTTACATTTAACCCGGTGTGCTGCAATTAATATAGACAAAGGGGAAAAAAAGGTTAAAGACTTAAAATTTGCTTGTGTAAGCTAAATAATTGCTTGAATCCTTAGTGATTGCTAGGCAAGACTAAAGATTTTTGAGACGGTCAATAAAGTGTGACAAATCACTACTTTTTAAACTGCATCTAAATTTCTAGTTTCTGAACAATATAAAGCAGAAGTTCCTGCAGTACTTTTTACTGAGCTAAAACAAATGAACATGGCAAAAACAACATGCAGCCCAACTTCTAAGAGTTCTTAGAACTGGTGATGCAAAACCACTATATTAGCACAATGAGGCCTCCAAACCCTACAGATTAATTTTACTTTGAGTTTTTATTGCAGTTTTCCCTTCTCTGCAAAACCTTATTTGGGTAAACATTTAAACACTATCATTTAGTTGAAATTAATGCTTTTTTTTGTTTGTTTGTTTGTTTGTTTTAGTCCTTGGTTCTTTGGGTTCTTTGTTATTTTGGTTTTCCATTTTAATTCTAGAGATTGCAGTGGGATAGGATTTAGTGGCCTGCTATGTGTGAATTTGGGTTGAAGAAGACAGTTAGATTAGTTATCTGGTTATACTGCTGAGTTATTTGCTATCTGATGGTGCTGAATTAGATTGCTAAAGTAAAACCTTTACAATCTGTCACTTTTCCAGATCTTTTAAGTGCTGTTGATATCATCCTAGAAATTTCAATCACTAGAGTAGGAATAGCTTTGGAAATTATTGATGTCTATAATAAGGTAATATGTCACAGCAACAATGTCATTTTTGTATGGATTCCAGCCCGTGTAGATATTAAAGGAAATGAAATGGGAGATAAAGCAGTCAAAAAAGCTTTGCGAAATAATTCAGAAGTCATTGAGAACAGAGAATTTGGTCAGTCAACAAACAAAAAAGCAAAGCCAAACAACTAATTCTGGCAGCTGAAGTTTAAAGAATGGTAAATTAAATTCCAGAGAATATTCCACTTCTGTACCCATTTACCAAAAACCACAGAAACAGCAATAAAATCATAACTAAGAACCAGAGGTTTCTATTCCTACATACTGTAAGGCTAACTGTACTTATATGCAAGAATGCTTAGATGTGATGCCCTTTCATATTCCTTTCCTAAAATTCTTATTTAGGACTGCTTCACCATCAACTTATTAAAACATTCAAAATACTGTTCAGTGTACAAAGTTTTGTATGCAATTTAAGAAATCCAATATTTGTACAAGTGGACTTGTTCTCTTATTTGAATAATTGATATTAAATGCAAATACAGAAGATCTAAGAATGTAAAATCATATAATACTTTACAGATTACAGTTACTGTAGCTAAATCTGTCTACCAAGTCATACTTTGATATTTTTTCAACTCAAGTAAAATATTAATACCATACAGTTTGCAGTACATGTTTTCTTTAACTACGTTATTATTGAATTTTACTTCAAATTACTGAAAATGCAGTAAATAAAAGGCTGAACAAAGTACTGTCAACACTATGGTTAGGTGAAAGAACATCACCACTAAAACATAAATCAGAGCTGACTGTTCTCACCGAGTGTTGTACTTCAATTATAAAATGTATCCCCAGCCTCACACTGGGAAAGATTTCCCCCACATTTTTCTTTTAATTATTAAAATTGCTATTCTTACAGTTTCATGTTTATATGATAACAGAGATCTGTGTTTTTTCCAACAAGGTATTATCAAGGCACAGATTTTATGTGAAGTTAAATGGTAACTTTTCTGTGAATCCTACAAAATCCTGTTCCTTCAGCCCTGCATCAGCCAGTTCCTGCCTTCCCTATTGCATGCTGCTGCATGCGTTACTGTATACAAAATCACCAAATGATCCAGGTAAAAAAAAAATATGGGGTGGGGTAAAAACAGTCTGCACTTCACTGAAATACACATATATATTTTTGTACATGGGGGCTATTATTTATAGTAGGGTTCATTTGATAATCCGGTCAATGTGCTACCATAAACAGTTGCTTAACGTAACAGAGAAAACAGTGGCCCTAAGCTGCAAGCCTAGGAGCCCCTTGAGGCAGCTGTGCCATGGAACAACGCACCTTAGGACTTAAGGATGTTAAATTTCATTTAGACAACTACCTGATATATGAAGATATGAAAAAAAAACACACAAAACCAACACACAAAAAAACCACCACCACCACCAAAAAAGACCAAACACACAAAACACCACTAAGAGTACAAAGGACGGAAATCTTGAATTTTGTTTACATTTTTGTTTACATTTAATCTAGTCAAAAAAGGGCTTCTTTGTAAATTATTGAGCTAATTATAAACTGATAGAGAAATAAGTTTTGAGAAAATTACCCATATTGAACCAGTTCTTCATTAACAATAACAGTTATAACATGATACCTAGAAATTCTGCAGTTTATTTTGCTCTATTAAATTCCTGTTACATACATATGTGCATATGTTTGTGTATATAATAATTAATACCCTGCAAGTAAGAATTTTATGTGGTAGTGAATAAAACACTGCAGATTAAGACAAACCACATCACCCTACTTGCCTTGCAAAATTTCTATTTGATTTCACTCTATGCTTGATCTTAAATTCTAGGTTTTTGGTTCAGCTACAGAGAAATATTCAGCTATGTCTCACAAATGACTACCTATAGAGGCACCATAGCAGAAAGATAAACGGCAACCATGGCAGTTGCTCAAATCAAGACTACATTAAGCTCTTCACATGGCATAATATATTTTTTTTAAGAGAGAGAGAGACAGCATTTTTAGTTTATTATGACCATGTATTTTAATTCCTCTACTTACCTGAATAGCTGGTTAACACAGAAAAATTACAAAAGAAGCCCTGAAGACCATGAAACTATGAACAAACATTGTATATTGTTGAAACAAAATTGAACAATATACTACTGTAAGCCAATATGTAGATATTTACCTCCAGTAAACATTATACACGCAGTATTAAGTTCTATATAAAAATAATGTTTGTATGTATAAACATATGTATAAAAATACCTCATACGTCATAACTCATACATATTGTACACCAAACAGGAGGACGCCCCCCCAGAAAAATGTAGCTGTCTTGTACACCATGAAGTCTGCAGAAATTTAATAATACTGGATAGCTCAAATTTACACAGAATGTGTCAATGGTATTTTTACAGCAGTAATCATATACGCATTTCCAACATACTAATAATTATAGAAAGCAAGAACTAATAGAAGCTGCCCTGATACTCATACACATATTTCCTTTCCTTCTCTCTTACAGCGTTATTTTTATTTACCTGTTTAAAAGGTATACTCTTCATGAGCTTTACTCCTCTGCTTGTTTATAAAGGTTAAAAGCAAGACATTAAGCTCAACTACAGATGACTGGGAAACATTGCAGTAACAGACAAAAAGAAAACAAAAATTGAACATCGATACCTAAAGATACACTCCAAAAATCAATCCTCTTGCACTTAATCACAATCAATACATATAGACACACACAGGAAGCTAAATTTATGCGCAACCCATATTATTAGAAGTGAATATTGATATAATTTTCAATGTCTCGCATTTGTATGCCCACCCTGAAATATCTTAACTGGGCTTGGTTTCATGGAAGTGATACTCTGAATTGCGGAGCACCTATCATTGAAGTCTACTGTGTATTCTGGTTTGGGTGGCATATTATTACATGGAGCACTACATCTCTATCTGAAACAGACCCACTGCTTCATTCAGTCTTTAGCAGAACAACAGCCTCTCCTACAAAGACAGGCTGAGAGCGCTGGGGTTGTTCAGCCTGGTGAAGCAAAGGCCCTGGGAAGACCTTACAATGCCTAAAGGGGGCTGCAGGAAAGCTGGGCAGGGACTCTGTTGATGAGTGTAGCGGTAGGACAACAGCGAATGGCTTTAAACTAAGAGATGGTAAAGTTAGATTAGATATACAGAAAAAGAGATCTATTGACAAATGTGAAAACATGAGTCATAGCAGCCGGAGGTGCAATACTATAGTATTGCGCAAATCACCTTGTTAACAAGTGTAGCTAAACAAGAGTTCAATCGTGAAATAAATAAATAAATCCCCAACAGCTAAACAAAAAAACTTGAAAAACATTTTACTACCCTCTAGTGGCACAATGTGAGATGGACGTGAACAGAAATAAGGTGTTTACATGTATTTCTTTAGCTATCAATAAGAAATTCTTAAAAACAAACAAACAAAAAACATTTATTTTGTATCCTGCTGAATCATACTAGGTTGCATAAGACACAATATGAAGAGAAAACCACACTGACTTAATTCTTACAGCTACTAGTGCAAAATGCTTCTTACTACGAGTGTGAGCTTTTTAAGCGAATTGGATTGAGATAACCTCACTGTTCAATCCTGTTGAAGATTTTTTCATTTAATATTAACCAATGAAACAAGCCCAAAGTTTTAAACACCACTTTGTACTGCACTGAACACAATCTTTATATCTCACTTAAAGTGCAGCACAAAATTCAGTCAAGTTTATATTCTAGCAGTTATAAATTCCGCTGATTTCAAAACTCTCTAAAAAAATCTCAGAGCTTAGAAAATTAAAACATAGTTAAAAATAGAAAAGAACACATAAATATGTCAAAATGTAGAAAAAGTATATAGACATCTGAACTTCACTGTATGTCTGCCAATCCTTCTGTCCCATCCCTAAGTCAGGCAATGAACTCAATGTATGTCCACTACAGTATCAGCTTTAGCTTTTAGCAAGATCTTGAGATGCCTTCTACCCCCCCCCCCCTTTTTTTTTTTTTTTAAACTTTAATAGGTGGGTAGATGAGAGCCTCAGAAACATCTTTTGATCTAACATGAAAGACTGAAAATACTGGACTATACTGATGTAAATTAACTGAACCAGTACACCTGACATCAAAGCATTTCCACCTACACTTAACATTGTATTCTCATGCCAATTCTCAGTCAGAAGGTTCCAGGGAAAGGTCTTTCTAAATTGTTAATAATTGAAATACTGGCTGACCTTAGCAAATACTTTCCATAGATGACTGATACCACACTATTTTTTAGCTGACCTTTTACAATTTTTAATGTGGCTACTCCAGCAGTTAAAATTCATCCATACCAATTCTTTATGAGAACTAGATCACTGCTAGGTAGCCATTCAGTCACCTAACGTGCATCAGTTTTGGGTACTGTCTAAAAATTAGAGTTATCCTCATATAACCAATCAAACAGAAGTAAAAATAAAATAAAAAATATATATATACTATGCCCCTCCTACCATCCTCAAATGCATCAGTTCTTCACTAGAATAATGAATATTCAGATACTGTGGAGCTGGGGTGAAAACCTTCAGTAGTATGGATCTTGGAAAACACAGTATAGTGTGTTGTACAAGCACCTGCTGCAAAGCTACCCATGTTCCCTAAGGCTGCCTCCTGAAGAACCAGATCAGGTGTCTGAAAAATACAAAATACAATCTTCCAGAATGCTAAACAATATGGTACAGTACAGACTGAATGTTTTTTGTGGTGCTACCGCTGTTTAGTGTAGGGACCAAGAAGAAAAATCTGGCTAGAATGGAGCTGCCTTGGTGCTACTGATGTCCAGAAACACATGACACATAGATATTTGAGATAGTCTTGCATAAATCCTGTTTGCCCTGCAGAGTTTATTAGTTTGTAATTCAGCTGTGCAAAAACATCTTGATCACTTTCAACCCAGGCTGCGAAATGGCCAAGAAAACAAGTCTGCACTTCTCTGGGAAAGACCATGCTTCCTTTCCTTGCAATGTTCCAATGCCCCTGCTTCAGGGGATATTCCACTACTGCTCTCCTTCTGTTGAGACATATGACTACAAACCTGCTTTTCACACAAGTGGATAAATGTTTCATCTCAATCACAGTCAACTATGTCTGTCAGCTGTTCATTTCCTCACAGTATTTCATTGTATATTTTGTATTAAATTGTATTTTTGCATGAAATTTTCTTGCTTTACAAAATTTCAAAAACAAACAAAAAATACATCTCTGAAAAAAAAACACAAAAAAACAACAGGCAGAATCACAGAGCTAATTCATCTGTACTGAGAAGCAGAAGCCCATCAGTTATCAGGACATACCTGTAAATAGTTGACAAAGTCAGTTCTTCTGAGCCCGAACTCTTTCTGTGAAGCTCTCTGGCCATGGCTGCTCTGGAACACAAAAGACGGGTTCTCATTCTGTGGCTTTGTTATACTCTGCTGCTCCTCCACTAGCTCCTGCACTTTCAGGACAGGGCCTCTGCACCCTCACAGGTACGCTGCTATCGGTCCTGACCATTGCATTTCCTTACTTACAAACTATTTGTAACTCTTCCACTCATTCACTTCACAACTCTGCTCACCTACAGCGTTACTATCTCTGCTGTTTCTGTTTCAAATCACTAGATAAATCTTAGATTTTTATGCCATACTTCCTTATCTTGTTAGCGTGCTCCTACCCTCCCTTTCTGGAGATTTCAGTCTTTTCTGAAATTTTCTTTCACGGAAATTTAAATGGGTACAAGATTCTTCTTGGTATAAAAATGTTAGGGATATTAAAAAGTATGTACCTTCAAACAACTTCTAGCACAACTACTGAATATTGTACTAATTACTTATCTGCAGTCAGTAGTTGTATGCAGTTTTTAATTTGCTCAAGAGCCTAAAAATTTCCCATTTTTATTATATGTATGAACTTGAAAAGAAACTTGTCTTTTCAGGCAATTTCTGAATTTGTCTGAAATTTTCAATAGAAAATTAATTTTTCGGGCAAATCCCATCCTCTATAAAACATTAACTACGGAGCAGTACTTGTTGAAGTTTCTTTATCAAATCACATGCATTATTGTAATCCAGTATCACACATGATATTATAACATAAACAAGGTGTTGTATGTTTTAACTACTTTTAAACCTTCAGCTATTCATAAAAAGCAGCTACTAACAGGAAAGAGAGACCACTGTAATCATTAGATCTCAGAAGTATTTGATCATTAGTAATCTTATTCCTATTGCAATTTTGATTCCATACTAACAACATTTCTGCCACATTTTTTTTGCTCAATAAATACGTCCTTGTGGAAATGACAACTATCAATTCTATCTGGCTAATACAGATGTGTTTGAGGAAAACTAAAATGTTACTATTTTCAATTACAACAGCAGAAGATAAACATCAGCTCATTACAGATTACTTAAAGCTTGAGTCAAAACTTACTGTGAATTACTTTCTAAATCTAAATGTCAATATTACACTTAGGAATATTGATTTAGACATACAAACCTATTTACCTTTCTGGGTCAGAGTTTGCATTTGTTCTTTAACTAACTGGATACTCAAGCAAAGTAATAGAAGTGGCTTTGGATTATATAAAGAATTTGTCTCAAGTGTCCAGTTTCATTAGTAGGCGGCAAAAGCCTGTTTTTTCCCCTCACTTTTTATGTCATGCAGCACATATGACATTTCAATACACACCCAAACATTTTGGTATTTTATGTAATTCTTGAGTGTGAAATTAGACAAACTCTGAAACTCCAATTCAAAACAACACTTCAACACGTGCTAACCCTTGAAGATAAACAAGTTCTTCAATTTACCAGAGCTTCAGAGAGGCCCTCTCTACATTCATTTAGTTGGACAGCTCTTTACATTGACAAACTCACAACACAGACTTCAGATTTCTTAGTTATCATTCCCTATGTAAGTACTGGTTTTGCAAATTCTTATGGGATGCCTCAGTCTTTAAAAAGACACTTTTCTGCTGTGCTTTTCCCCTCCCACCTCCCACCCTCCACCTGGTTCTTTTGATGATGCTTCTGCTACATGTTCTTGGCTACAGAAATGACAGTATCGAAAGTTTTCTTGGAAGCCTGAGAAAAATAAACCACTTTCCTGATGCCCCCTGCCCACCCCCCAGACAGAACTCACTACTAAAAAGCAACCTTACCAAAAAAAGAACGCTAGCAGCAGACAGAAGGATGAGGGGACAAGCTTGAAAGAAAAAAAAAAAAAAGGAAACAACAACAACAAACAACAAACAAACACCAGTTACTGAATATTTTCTATGGAATACAGATCCTCACCAGCAAGTCTCCTTGGCGGAGCTGTCTGCACTCAATATAACCTCACCTCCTCTGCTGTGCTGTGGAGGCTCACTGCTTGGCCCACACCTGCCCCCCGGCTGCTCTAACATCTGGCAGTGCTGAAGGAGCTACACCCTTCACTATTGCTGGTGGTGGAACCACACATAACGTACTTCAGTGCTTCTGGAGGGAAAGACTGAGGAGACTTCACTGGAGTATCATGGTGTAGTCGGTGGAGGTGCCCAGTTTTGGCAGTGGTGTGGCTGCAGGGACTCTCTGAGGTTCTGTCTCGGCCCAGGCTGCAGCGCTAGGCCCGGCAGTGACTGGAGTGTTGGAACAGGGGCAAAACACTACCCAGCAGCGAGGGCTGAGGGCAAAAGCGGGACAACAGCCAAGGCCAGAGAAGGAGGAAGGCAGGAAGTGCTGCAGGCCACTGTGCAGGGATTCCCCCTGCAGCCCACAGGGAAGCAGGTGGGTATTTCCTGACAGAGCCTGTGGAGAGCCCAACATGGGAGCAGAGGAAACGTGTGATGAGGAAACAGCAGTAGCAGAGAGGAGCTGGTACGGGCTGGCCCCAGACCCCATTCCCCCTGTGCTGCTTGCAGAAGGAAGGCAGAGGAAGGGGAACAGTGTGACATTGAGCCTGGGAAAAGGGTGGGTAGAGGGGAAGGAGAGGAGGGTGGTTTAGTTTGTCTTTGCTTCTCACCAACCAACTCTGTCTTAATTAGCAATAAATTTTCTCCAAGCTGAGTGTGTTTTGCCCATGATGGTAACTGGTAAGCATTCTTGCTGTCTGTCTTGATCCACAATCTTTTTCTTATTTTCTCCCTGAGTGAGAGCATAGTGGGGTGTGGGCCTGGCAGCTGGCCAAGGTCAACCCACCCCACTCAGCTAGGCTTCCTACCAGGCTTCAGCACAACACTTGCAGCATTGCCGTCCCTCTGGCCCTTTTGCACACAGGTGTTAGCAGGAGATTGCTTCTGTGATGCAGCTTCTCTCCATCTGGATTCTTCAGATAATCCAAAATGCCTACCTTCTTCAATAGCAGGTGCCAGTACTGAGTTTTCTACTTCTTATGAAGCATATAATCCGCATTTTCTGCCTCCTGTTCCCCTAAGCAGCCCACTTGCAATAAGGGAAGCAGTAGATGGCAGTAAGCACATGACACCAGGCTGCTACTTTTCCCTAGCTCTGCCTTCTTGCTATTCCTGCAAATAGCCTAGGCAATGAGGGATAAAGACTTCATTTTCATCCCCGCAGCACTTGTTATGACATGCTGGAGGAACCGTTATGCCAGGCAGGTCTTTGTCAGTATTTATTGTATATACCTTAGTATTTGATCTCCTACTTTCTAGGAAACACCAATTGATGAGTAAAAAAATCTGCATTTGAAGAACTAATCTGTTCAGGTATTTTAGTTTAGCTACCCCCACACCCAGGGCAGCACTACCCAGCATAAGTGAGCAGTGCTGAGGAATCTCTCCACATACCCTGTCTTGCAGATGTCTCGAAGGAACATTTTAATCATTGTCAACTAGTTTTCATGATCAGCTCTGCATGCATACTCATAGGAGACTTAACAGAATGGTACGCAGCCTCTGCTATGCAAGTAATTGCTGCTTCCCTTTGATATGTTCCTGCCCTCCTAGAGAATTTGGGTACAAACAATATTAGATATTTAGATACATACACTTCAAACAGCATGAGCTGAATACTTGTGATGGAGCTTAAACAAAGGGAGATTGGCACTTTCTGTCTGGAAGTTCTGAGGCAAAGTAGGTTTTGTTTCCTAAATATTAGAGTGTTTTGGATTTCTTTCCCAATCAGGAAGAAAATTACAGCCTACAAGTAGCAATTAGAATTTTCCCTAGATGTCTACTCAAATTTATTTTTGATGTTTAGGTTTACAACTGACTTCAAAGCATCTTTCCTGTTTGAAGTAATAACCAAATGAACAGTGAGCAGTAAAAGGTGCTGTTTTAGTTTCTGTTACATATTTATAGTACCAAATAAAATGAGTATTCTCAGAGTTGAGTGTTTCCTAAATTGCAAAATAATACCTTGTAGACCTATGGTCTACAGTAACCAGATCATTCACCATGTTAGTGTGCATAGCTTTTCCAGGCTGGGATGCAGAGTCCTCTTTTGCTGTAAAGGTAAGAGGTCTGGAAATAGCAGATACCTGACATTAGTGATCTGAACAGCCGTTATATTAGAACATGCTGATCATGCTACAAAAGAAAGAGAATCAAGGGAAGAGCGTACAGAACTCTTTCAAGACTTTTCAGCAAGAATGGCTGAACAGAAAGGCCTGATCCTGTTTTTAAGCAAAAACTGCAATACTGTTTTGGACTTGGTAGCAAGCAAACCTATAAACAGATGGCTGCATTTATAGGAGCTGTGGGAAATGTCTGCTCACATGGATGAGGATTCCTGTTGAAACTGCTCACAGTAGTGCTGGAAGAGATGAATATATGATTTGCTTAGCAATAGGCTTCACTGGTGATATTCCACACTCACAACTTCATTGCTTCTCAGCAGACTAGAATGGAGTCATGTCCTCGGACAGAACAAAGCCTGAGCATCCTGACGTGAAGGAACCACTACTTAAAAAAAACTCTGCCCTGAGCTGATGGCTTGTCTGACTGTGCTCCCAAGTTCTTATGAATGTGTTCACTGTGAGTACTCTCATCACTGGAGGAAGATATAAATGTATATATCTGATGAGTACTCTCATCACTGGAGGAAGATATAAATGTATATATCTGATACACTCCTGCCACACTCTACATCAAATCTCCCAAGAAGAGAATGATAGCTGGGGAGTGGTCATTTACTGAGAAAGTGACAGGCATTTTGACAAGTAAACTATAAAGTCACAGCTCCAGGACCCAGAGGTAAAGTCAGGCATTATCTGTCTTGAATGCAGACAGATCCATATGCTCCATCAGAGACTGGCAGATTTATAATGTAACGGGCTGTCATGTTAAATGGAAGGTGATTAGAAGACCTGTATAGGGAAAGATATGTCTTTACAGAAGGAGAGTGTATGATTTGTCCTGATGAACTCTGTGCACTTGTCCACAACAGGATGTGAGTTTTTAAAGTCTATATCACTTTTATTATTGGCCCAAAATGTATGAGAAACTGTAGTTAGGGCTCAATTTGCTTAGCTAAATAAAGTTTTTTTATTTGAATACTTATCACACACAATATGAAATTGCTACATGATTCAATCAAAATTCCACAATCCTGCGGGAAAGGAATTTGCAGGTGGCTTTGTGCTGTTTCACACGTCCCTGAATTAGAGATAATGAGGAAACAAGTGGTAGAAACAAAAAACTGAGCAAGGTTGAGATAAAGTAACTTGGCTACAGTGTTAAAGATGAGCTTTGGACAGTGGCCAATTGCTGGCTGGCTCGAGGCGCGTGTCTGAGGGTATCTAACCAATTGTATGACAGATTCGGGCACGTGGACAGCGCATGGGGCTACGGGGAAAGTATATGTAGTAGTGAAGAATGGCAATAAACATCTCCTGTTCAAGAGCCATCAGGAGTCCATGTCTTTCATCCCTTCACAATCCTATTTTTTAATAAAAGTAATTCTTCAAAGGTAACATTTTTCATTATAAGGAGTTGCACTCAAACTCTTAGCATGGTAGTGAACAGTGGGAAACTTTTAAACATTTAAAGAAGTCAACAGAAATCCATATGTGATCAAAGTATTATTCATCTAATTATCAACGTAATTTTTCATTAGCATTTCAGTGGTTTTATATTTATATTTTATCCAAATTCTGATCAAAGTCACCCAAAACTGAACCTAGGTCTTCAAAATCCCAGCCCAAGACCAGTATTACTGTTTAGAACACACCTCTCATATTCACTAAAAAAATAATATTGATAAACATTAAAATTGTATGCATTAATCTCCTAGATATCTTTGAAAGATTTATAGGCAATTAACTCAAAAACAGAGTTATGTTCTAAACAAAGTAAAGGACATTCCTTCACTCAGGCAAATTTAAGCATACACATTTAAAAGAGAAGTATTATTCTTCTTGTCAAATTCTTCAAATATAGTACATAGTACTGTATTTTATTCAATCATAAAAATAATGTTAGAAAAATAGAATTATCTTTTTTGTGCACGTCCTTGTAAAAGTGATTTCTAAAATCATATGGAGACAGGTGCATTCACTAATGTAATGAATTGTTATTTGCATCATCCTGAAAATACTCAAGATTACTAATGGTGCACTAAACATTTCAAACATAAACCCCAAAAACCTGTCCAATGAATTATGAAATGATCCAGCAGAGGGACCCCTTCAGTTAAAAATTAAAAGCATTCCACGAACTAACACTTGAATCAAAGTCTGCAAGAATTTTATTTATGCACACAGTTATAGATTGTGCCTAAACAAGTATAATCACACAGTGTAGGAATATGTCTGATGCAAGACAGAGAAGCTTAAAACATAATAAACATAATTATAAATTCTCTTTGTGTTCCTAGATTTTCCAAAAAAAATGTGTAAAGTTACTTTGCTATTTAATATATTACTCCTAAGAATCCCATTCAATTACATGTCTGGGGGGCTGACTGGTACCACCATTCCCAAGTTGCTAAATAACATATGCCAGTATTACAGGTAAGAAAAGCAGCTAGACAAATTATATGTTACAAGCTGATGGTAAAATGGGAAATAGTGCTATGATGGGATGAAGATCAAGAAATACCACTTACTTGTTTAAATCATTGCCTGCCTTACAACTAAACAGGACATCCATCAAAATTTGACCATATGAAAACTATCTCCTTGAACTAAAGTAGCACAGAAGGAATGTCTGAATGTAGATAGCATTTGCAATGTTGCAGCTGAAGCATGCTAATGACTAGTAGCAAAATACATACATTTAGAAACTACAGTTCTGCAGCAAAAACTTCCTAAATGTATTTTAATGTGACAGGAAATCTTATTAGCGAATGTATCTTTTGCCACAGTTGCCATGGCAGCTCACTCACTCAGGCTGTTGTATAAACAATTAATTTTTCACATTACAGGAACTCAGCATTTTATAACCTTCTGCTTGTTATTCTTCAACTCTGTGAACTCCCATGATATTACTTCTATCTATTCATAAGTGATAAAACCTTTGTAGTGAATGCTTATTCACCCTGCAATATGACAAAATCCCATCTTGAATAACATTCATTCTAAAGAGAAATTGTAAGCTATGAAATTCTGCTAACACAAATTCAGAAACAAAAACAGCTTATTACACTCTTTGTACTCAGCACTCCTCAGCATTCTAAAATTTATTACACATGAAATAGTACTTTACAACATGGGCCATAATGTAGCTACAGTATTACATCAAGACTGAAAATTAAATCGATTTCCACCCACTACAAAATTAAACAGGTTGTATTTCTTTGATATGTACTAGTAGCACACAGAGATGGTTTTGATACATAAAATGGCTGTGGGGAAAAGTGTTTTGTTTTATAAGTACAATCACAGTTTTATGAATTAGGTTATTTACACCTAAAACGGCAGTCTGGAATCAGCTAAACCCTTGGCTTTAAGGATATGCCTTTTCCATTAATAGACAAAAGTCACAGTCTAGCAACTTACTGTGATTAGGCAGGAAATTGATGGAAGATTTATCTTTGATCCTATTTATTAATGAAGATAAATAGAGACCTGTTTTTGTGAATATAACAGTGATATTATTAATAGAAGGAAGCTGTTTCCCTGAATGCAACTTCCTAACACTTTTACCCTTTGCCTGAAAATTCATCTTCCTCATCAGGCTGTGCTGACTCTTCCTTCCTTGTCTCACTGTCAAATCTCACCTGTTCAACTAAGTTACCTTAATCACTCAAGTTCTTTCCTCTTCAAACAGTCTTTACACTTGCATAGTCTTGCAAGTGTTGACAATGAATGTCAACATTAAGTGATTATATTTTTTCAATTTTTAATCAGTTCTGATGGACATGTGAAAATTTACCTAGAGTTAAAAAATCATTTGGGGAAGTAATTTTTTTTTAATTAAGTATGCCTAGATGATGGACAAGTTTATAAATGTATTAGAATAGTAACATGGGAACTGAGAGAAAACATTTTGAAGATAATTATTTTATGGCAGGACAGCAATAGATAAGTTTTCATGATAAAATTTTAATTTTGTGTTTCAACAAGATAGCCAACTAAATTTAAAAATAAATGCTCTTCTCTATTGACAGGTTATTTTGATCTCCGATTTTTACATTCCTAATACTTTTTTGGTTTTTCCATTTCCCAAGCACTAGTAGAAGGAAATGAAATCCAATTGCATCTACATTGAGGATATTTTTTTCTCCACATAAGCACTGTGGAGACTATCTATCACAATGAAGACAGATGGCAGATGCTAATTTCTACCTAACTGATGTACAGTGAGTTTTTGATCACCATGTATGGAAAGACTTCATCAACTTGTAAGTTAGTTTGAAAGCCTCATTAGATGACCTGAATTTGCTGGGCGGAAAGCATATGGTCAGCAAAATTAGAAAGAGAAAGAAAAGAAATGTGATTAGTTTTCCTGTCTTCCCAAATCTGCCAGGTCTATTTGAGTAGTCCTGCAGAGGTTTCTTACCTCATACACATATACATGTAAGTAACTGTAAACTTGAAGAACTCTAGATGTTATATATAGGAATATCTATTAACTACATGAATTAGAATCTCCACCCATGTTTCTACCTCTTGTTGGTTTACAGCACTTATTTAGTAACAGTAGTTAAATTCTTATCATCCTGGGATTGCAGAAACTCCTCACAGTTCATATAAAAATGTTACGTTTCTGGAGACCACAATTAAAGAAAAGAGGAAAATATAAATCCAGAACTATGGATCTAAATAATATTTCTCCTTTTTAAAGCTTATAGGCTGACTGAATTTCATTGCTGAACACTTCAGATTTTTCAGCAATGCTGAGTTCTATGCCATAGAAAATGAATGATACTTCTCATTTACTAAAAACTGATCTCACAGTATATCAACATCCTCAAACACTGTATCAAACACTATGGTGGCTGTAGAACAGGTGTAACAAATTTACTTTCAAATGCACTTAAATATAGAATTCCTTTCTGCACATTATCTCTGCTATAAAGCTGTCTCTACTATAAAGTATTTATGCTAGAACACTACTTTCTATCTCTCATCAGCAGGTGGCTTCCTTTCTCCTATGTTAAAATTTCAGGTATTTAAACAAAGCCTCTTTATGTACCATTAACATTTGCTTTAACTAGCGAATACAAAATTTAAAAATATATTACTAATAGTGGGACAAAATAGGGGTACAGGAAGTATGAAATCTTTGAATTTCAATGTCCTTACAACCTGAGAGTTTCATCTAAAATGCTGTTCCAACTCCTTTCATGTAGTTTACATAAAACACATTTATTGCTGTGAGATGGATAACAGTATGTTCAAACATTAGTAGAGAATCAAGACAAAGTAATTCCCCCAGCCCACTCTGTACACGTATTAATGGGTCTGTACACCTTTTAATGGGATGACTGGATATTGCATTGCAGGAGTAGCATGGGCCAATTGGAGAGGATCTGAAGGATAGCAGTGAGACTGATTCAGGTATTTGGGTCTGCAGGATCTCATATGCAAAGAAACTGCATGTAAAAAAAAAGGCTGAAGAAATTGGGCTTACTCTAGACTAGAAAAGAGAAGATGTTTCAGTCTCAAATACTTCCATGAAGAAAAAGGGAATAATCATTAATAATCACTAATACATAGTGGATGACCAAGAAATAATGATGAGAAGAAACTGGAAGAATCCGAGCACAAATCAGACATCATCCATCAGGAATTACAATATTTGATCCCTCTTCTTTGGTATCAAAGTACACTACCATTCAAGGTGCCCTTCAATCATATATATTTTTAAATCATTAAATGGCACCTTTATGTAAACAACACAAGCATCACTGCATTCCCAGCTCAGTAAGAATTTAAAAGTAAATATATATGTATGTGTTTACTTGGCAAAATAATTTTTTTGTGTGTTCTCCAGGTAATATTTCTCATAACTCAACTGAGTTAATAATACATACCCCAAACACTATGATAAGTAAACAGAAAGAAAGAAACAGGGAACTAGGAGACCATGAATTAGTCCAGGGATCCAGGAAATTCAAAATATTTAACTCTCTGCTTTCAAATAAAATCAGGAAATCCTGATGAGCCATATTATGGAAAGGTATCGATTTTCTTCCCCTTTTTTTTTCTTTCCTTCTTTTTTTCTTTTCTCTATTTTACAGCTCTGAACATTCATATTTTACTACAATCTAGCTATAGCCTCTCATGTCTACATATTAGATCTTTTATTGATTGGACTGGCAGCACTGATGATTGCTAGAAGTATTCTTACTAGTTAAATAAGCCAAAAACAATTAGAATTGAAGGGTAAAAAATATTGTGAAGGCTCTGCAACAAAATCAAAAACTAACTACTGATGGCACAGGTGACAAAAAATAGGTAATTAACAATTAGATAACCATCTAGAGAACTTAAAATGAATGATCATGAACATGCAGCATACATGCTGTGAAGAAGAGGGAACAGGAGCTCCATTATTGTTTTTATTTGTAATATCTAAGTTGGTGGGCATCTCCAAACCCAACATCCAAAAGAAGTCCAAGACATTAAAATAATAAAAAGAAAGTAAGGAACCACCTAACAGTTGAAATAATAGTGAACCGTACTGCTCTTTTTTTTTTTTAGTGTCAATATGTACTGTCCCATAATGTTTAGGTTTGTGCAACAAATATTATGGACAGTACACTGCCTTGAATCCAATGACAGATTTTTTGAAAGCTCAGCTGGAAGATGAACTTGTGATAAATTATTTGCAATGGCATTATTACTTGATTTTTTAAATTATTTTTTATTTTTTATTTCAGTAGCATTAATTTTTCCCCAAAGCAATTTCAACTATTGCCTTACATACCTTTTATTTAATTTTAAATCAATAATGCAATGCGAATATATCCTCAGTATTCAAAAATGACATTTCTCCTTTGTTTTCAGAACACACAAACTAAACAAAAATCAATACTTTATATTTCCACACTTTGATAAGAAGGGTAATAAAGCAGCAGGCTTACAGTGCTGCATAATATTAATTATGGAGCTTTTCAAGAAAATTTGCTGAGATTTAAAAATAATTATTGGTAATCCAGCACTACAGTTCTTTATTATGTGCTACAATAGTTTTGGAGAACTTGTGCATCAGTATATAACCTAAAATACATTACACTAGGTGTAATTCTTTGTAACTTCTCCAATGAAGAATGTACTTATAAACCACATTTAAAAAATAAAACATTTTACATTTTTTTCTGTAGGAGAAAATGATGCTAGTTGCATGATGAAATGCATTAATGATAAACCAACACTCCTGCAATATTCATAGAATTCTCTAACACAGAGAAGCATTCATCTGGAGTCAAATAGTGGTTGTTAGCGGGAGAGAAACATAGGAAAAGAAGAAAGGTTATTGTGAAGGCATTAATTTTTCTTCCTTTTTTTTTTTTTTTTTTTTGAAGAAAAACTTTTCAAGATAGACCTTTTTGGTGAATATTACATGACAATCAAGATCTACTTTAGAATTATTTATAAAGTGTGCTTTGATAAAAAACGTATACTACTAGAATTTTATGAATCAACTTAGAGGGCAACATTTCATATATTGTCTCAAAATGATTGCTTTAACATTTTTCTTAACATAAGTTTAATTCCAACATAAGTGTAGCTCACTTGCCAATTTTATTTACCCGATAAAACTCTAATGAATCATTAGCTGCCAATGAAATGTGCACATAAAAAAAAAGATGTTGTAAATGCAAAGTTATTAAACAGTGTGACTAAAAGGATAATAAGCCTAAACTGAAAATAGTTTTAGTAATATTGTTGAATGTTATTCTGTAAAATAAATGAAAGCTTTTACCAAAAAAACTCACTATTATTCATCTTTATGCATTCTCCTCTGGTGTCCTGAAATAATAACTGCCTACAAATAGCACAACACAAATTACTCAGCATTATACTATGTACTTTATCTTGATCCTCAAAGATCGTTCTTAGATCATAAAAAAATAAGTAGTTATAGTTCCAGCTGTATCTGTCAATAATTTTTATTCCTTAGCTTTGCAACCATCTTGTAGGAAGTCTTTTTAACATTTCAAGGAAGTTCAAGATTTCTGGATATAACGTTTAGATATTTAAGAGTTAAGATATTTACTCATTTTACTCCCCCCTCCCATTTGCACAGGGAACTGTTGTACATCGCCATATGAACTCAGAGGTCAGGTACCTTTTCTTGGAGCACATTATCATTTGATTCAAGGTCACTAACATTAACATCAATTGTAAGTGTCTGGTGCATTCTTCATTCCCTTCCAGTGTGACATATGATTAAGAATTTTATTTTTAAATTATTTACAGCAATTTTCATTCTTTCTCATTGCTATTGGCTCTGGACATGGGAGGAAAAAAAAAAAAAAAAAGATAATCTTTCACGTTTACTAAAGCAGACCTCATAACAGGCCATGCTGATTTCCAGCAGTTTTCTATTGCAAAATTCAGTTAACACAAGAAAGAGGCTATAGAACTAAGATGTAAAAATGATGCCTCATCCCGCTAGGCTTTTGGATGCAATGTTAGGAAAACAAAACCAATAACAGTTCCAGTGAGCTTTTACAGAAGTAGTTCTGTGTCTGAAGATATTAACTTAAACCAAGGTATCTGGTTTAAGCTGGACCAATTTTTAGTTGCTTTTCCTTTTTTATATATGCTTGTCAGAAAGCAGGAATGAAATTCAAAACTGTATTTACCTTTCTTACATGGCCATTTTAATCCAGAAGGCAACTAAATAAACAGATAAAGTCAGAGGTATGTACCATATTCTATCACATATGTATTAAAACCACCTCAGCTTCTGAAGAAAAAACAAATTGTGCTTTAAAGAGCATACCACTATTAAAACCCTCAAATGGGAAGCAAGGGAAGTGCCATCATATTCTGATCTACTCATGAGTGCCAATAGTAAACTCTACAGAGGTCAGATACTATTTAAGGAATTAAAACTAGTTGGATAGATTTTTACATAACTGTATCATGTTGGAACATGTTCCCAACCAAATTGGAAATATGGAATAAAAATTAAGTGCAGTTTTTTTCTTGATATCATCCCGTTTCAGCATTTTCCAATTAAAGTATTTGTTATGGTAGTTCCAAATTTAAATAAATAAATTAAAATTAAATAAAATTAAATTTAAAATTAGTTAGCCCCTACAGAACAAACAAGTAACGATTTCTGGAGCAATTTCTGAAATATTTACATTTAGAGATCGGAAAATTTCCTACAATCCCAAGAAACACATGGTGGTAGTAGTCAGGCACAACACAATCTTGAGGATACATGTTGTTCAGAAAGCTGAAAGTAGAGACCTCAGGAAATGATCTTTGGTAAAGGCATTATTTAATGTAGATGTTGAAGGAAGTTCAATGGAAAACATTTATCAGAAATTTCTGCCTAGAGAGGAAGATATGCTGTTTTAGGGGAAAATACAAATATTACTCAGCAGACCAAGGGCAAAGGAAATAGGAAATGGGCTAGAGAGTTCTCTAAAATAATCTGTCACTGAAATATGAGAACATACGTGTCTGTTGACAATTCTTTTATTTCAAAGTCTTCCACAACTCAAGATCCTTTTGCGGCACTGTGCCATTATCTGAAAGTTGGCTACTTCCATTTCAGACTTCTAAAAGGTAGGTTAAAAATTTTAATTTGGTTTCTATGTTGACATATCATTTGCATGTTTATTATTTGAGCCTTTGGAATAACTCATAGGAAAACCAAGAGCTTATCATGGAAACAATACATCTTAGAAAAGCTGAAGCAGCTGACTGCTGCTTTTTACAGACTGCAGAGAAATGCCAATAATGCAGCCAAAATCTTTTAGGAGTCCCTCTTGATAAAAGGGCAGAGTACAACTCTGCAAAGGGTCTCACGTCTGAGTCTACCCAGGTTTTGACAAGGGGTGGAGCACTCTCTTTGGGAGCTGAAATGCAGAAGAGGAAACATCTACTCCTCATATGCAACATATAATCTGTGTGTGGGTAGAGAGAAGGATTGTGCTTTGAAATCTGCATTTTTAACCTTGAAATACTTGACTATACAGGGACTAAATATAATGAATGCCTTAATTACAATAGTGTAATTTAGGACATGTATATTAGGGTCAGCTTCCAAAGAAATTTAGCCTCGTTAATAATTTAAATTTCAGGTAATAAGGTAAAATAGCTGCTTGTTTGAGTGAAGAGAAGGTACATACTTATTAAAATGCCCTCAGTTTGACAGATGCTTTCCAGGCTTATCTGAAAACACGGTGGGAAGAGGAAGAAGTACATTATATGGAATATTCATACTGCTTAATTCCAAATACCAATAATAAGAAACAAAACTCTCTATGTTCCTCAGTGGAAAAAGAGAGGCTCCTCCAGAGGGTGATTTAAGTGCAATTAAATTAGGCCTGTTGTTCTGAATTACACTCAGAAGGCTCATAAAGCTAGGAAAAGTGAGTATGTCCTACAATGTCTGCTATCAAGGATACAAAAAAAAAGCAAGCCAGGAAGAAGCAATACTCTAGGTGAATAATCAGCATGACTGCAATCTTTCACTCAACTGGGTGCTTGTCTCTGTATACCTGCTCTCCCTTCTCCGTTGTTCACTGTTTGTATCTTTTCCCTCACACCACTTTTTGGTTTAAATTACAGTATCATAACCTTAATTTACAGTGTAGATAAATAAATGATTTCATTTAAGAAAAATTCAAAAAAAAAAGAAAAATTCAGATAGTGTAGTCACATGCCTAAATGCTTACAACATTTCTGTAGTAGGCTTTAGTTTATTGTACGTGAACAGAGGAAGTGGATCTTTATAAAACATTTCCTTAGTGGGGAAAAAACAGTTTCAAGTATTCTCATTCATAAAGCTTGATAACCTCAAGAACGCTAAAATGACTGTGGTTGATGCAGATAAATTTGATGGCAAGAAAAGAGGAATGTAACAGAATCAAAGAGTAGGACCTAATGATAGAAGCAATTTAAGCATGATTTTGTTGAAAGGAGAAGGACAAATTACACAGATTAGTTGGGAGATATGATTACATCAGCAAACATGAAAGATGCTCTCTGTGGCTTTGTTTTTATTTCTGTAATTCATCATGCTTCCCTTGGCAATGCAGTGAGGGGTTCCCTGAGTCGCATGGCCCGCTCTCTGGGTCTAGCCTGGTTCTGCAGGGCATGGATGCTCTGCCTCCCGGAGGCCCTCCTGGCAGCATCCCAAAAGCACTGAGCCTGCCCGTTGCGCACACTGGGGGACTGACTGGAGGGTTGTAGTACTGGTTTCTTTTCCAGCTGTCATTTTGAAAGGCAACCTGAATGCATAAAGCAACATGGCACTGCATGGTTTCCTCCCATGCAGAGGCAGGATACGGCAAAGCATGCCTGGAGAGTGCTTCAATAATTGCTCTAAAGCACAGATTCAGTGGAAGGAGTTAAAAAATGGAAAAGCATGAAGAAAACAATCCAGTTACCTCCAAGTTTCATGACATTTATATATATTTAGATAGTTCTATCTTTTTTTAAACACCGGGTATCTCAAAGCTGTGTAGGTAGTGATGACAGCTAAGTACTCAAATGCCTATGTAAAGTGAGATATCAGATTCAGATAATTTTCTCAAGAAGAGTTCATGTAAAAATAACTACCACCTTGCTGGCAGGATCAATAAAAAGTGATCATCTTGCCTAATTCTCTCGTGCAGTAGAGATGACTTCCATTGGATCAGGTGTGGGGAATAAGTTTGGGATGAGGAAGTTTGTATTTTGCCTTGCTCTTTTTATAAGTACTGCTTAGATAACTGTAAGGTTTAGGCTCCACTGTAAGAGCTACTAGCCTGGCAGTTTATTTTTAAACACTTCTTTTGTTTGACTCTTCATTGTACTGTTAATAGATATATTATGCAACATACTGAAAAATAGTCAATATATTTATTTCTTTTTTAGTCCTACAGTTAAGAAATATATCTATATTTGTTAAAATCTGAACAATTTCAGACTGCAACAGCATATTAACTTTACTCACACCTGGAGCTAAACTATAAAATACTAGCAGAAAAAGAAACACCTTCAGAAAATACCCAGCACAGAACAAGGTGATGCATCATTTTAAGTATCAATTTCTGCACATACTTACCATATCTAGCATGTTTTCTGTATTCATTAGAACAGATTCTGAGGTAGGAAACTGAGAACTGACTGAGTACATGCCTATAAATCCTGGAGGATTGACCACTCCCTGTTTGCAAACCATTTGCTAACACATTTACAGCTGTGCAAAGCAGGGTCCTTTAACACTCTGTTCTGGTGAGGCCTGTGCTCCTCGATTTAAATCTGTGTGGAGTCAAATATGTTCTCCACAAATATAAAAGGTCAAAATATGTAGTGATGATAGGGTATGTAGAAAAACCGAATCCACAGATGCCCATTTTAGAGAGGAAGAAACAAAATTACTCTCAGAGCACAAAAGACATGAGTAATCTCTATGCAAAATATACATGTTATACACAATTATTGTAAAATTCCAGTTAATTCCCTTTTACAAAATGCTGCTATCCTATACTGGTGCTAAATAAAACATCTTGTTTTTAGCCTATACTCATTTATCTAAAATATTTTTTAAAGTATTAGATGATTCTAAGTGGCCATGCTATCCCACCACTTTATATTGGACCAAACTGTTCAATACCTATTTTCACAGGTTAGCAGTACTTATCTTGCTTTTGAGTATACATGGATAAATGAAAACTTAGGGTAACTGTGTGTTCAGCAGCTGTATTTTAAAATTTGGCACAATGAGGCTTCAAAAATAGATGGAGTGGGATTAGTTATTTGACTTCCATATCAACAAGATTGAACAATCTGAAGTGTGCAATACATTTCAGTATTTGGTTCAGAAAAGGAACAGGATTGTCTACTATTTCTCTTATGAAAATACTAAGTCTTGACATAAAACCTTGTTACTATATGCTGGATAATTATCTTGTCGAATAATAAGACAATGTCAGTTTTGTTTCATTAACTGAAGATACTATAAATTACATGGAAAATGTCCAAGGAACAATAAAATCTAGTAACATCATCCCTTGGAGGAGCTATGTTTTTTATGTCTCTCTCTATATGTGATTCTGTGATATACTGCACATTCAGGATTTTTAGACAGAAAAAGCCCCCAGATTCATCCCACAGACTGAAATGTAAGTACCCAGAAGGGTTAATCAGCTCCATCAAAGTCTGTATGTCATATTATATTTACAACCAGATCCAACTGCATGATGATTGGTATAACATAATCTAGATCAGGCTCACTGAACAAGGTCAATGGGATGGAAGAATTTGCATCTGTCTCGCTTCCCTTACCAAAGAATATATATATGCATCTGTTATAGCAGCAGATAGCCTGACCAATGCTTTCTCATTTTTTCCTGTATGCAAATCCAGCATATCTCAAAAATTCTGGAGTATACACTATAAATAACTTTGTGCTATAAATAATCTGCAAAAATATGCACAAACCAAAACAAAACAAAACACCACCATGTATTTTAGGGCAGCAGTCTGCTTAGCTTTGGTGAAAGCCCACAAATTCTTAAACATATGACATACTTCCTAACTTGAGTAGTGGGCTAATTTTGCTCTATAACTCTGGAATGATTTTCAATTTAAAATGGTCATTTTGGGATATATTTGATCAGTACAAATAAAGTAAGACCTAAGGCATGATTAAAGATACTAATTCAGGCTAAAAGTGTCCTCTGGAGGTCCTAGTCCACCTAGCCCAAATTTAGGGACAAGATTGATTTTTTTTATTATTTTTTCCTATTTATTTATACTTTTATGACCACAAGAACTGTAGAAGAGAACCAACAGTCTACTTGGTTCGCAGTCTTGCAGAGGAAACCAATGAGGTATCACCTGTTTCAGACTGAGGTATGGACACATATCTCTTTATGGTTTAGATCAGATACATCTCAGAACAGTCTGGTTTATTAATACTGTAGAAAATATCTAGCCAATATTGTATTTCAGATGTGGGCTGAACAGATTGTTAAATGTTTCCAATACAGAGCGAAATGTTCTCATGTTCTTTGAACTGCTGCAAGTCATGGATTTGGGAGTGCAAAACAGTAAATGACTCACAGGCAACCTGGTACAATAGGATTTAGTGTGCCTTTATTGTCTGATATGGAGAGATACAAAGAAATGTCAAAAACCACCCCCCAGAAAAACTCAAAAGAGCAAAGCAAACTCCAGTGCAAATAATATTTCAACTTTTAGTTTAAGAGATTTAGGTATCTTAATTTTATAAAAATGTTTTTACAAATCAGATACACAAAACTTGTACATTATAATCCCACACTGTTTCAGTTCTAATTATTATTATTTCTCTGCCTACTCTTCACATTGTCAATATTTCTTTGGTTCATTTTGGTTGTATCAGTATCTTTAGAATTTCAAAAGAATTGAACAGTATCAAGAAGCCTGAGACATGGAAACTTGTATAACAGCTTGTATGACACTACATTAAAAAGGAAAAGAACATGTGACACCGTTATCAACTTGCAATAGCTGATACAGCACACACTGAGTCTCTAGAGACACTGGGAGCATATTGAAACCACTTGTGTAATACAACAAGCAAATTGTATGCTATCGTTCATAAAAGGAGTTACTGATAGTCAAAGGAAATTGTTTAGAGCATGCAAAATAACTCATAACAGATAAATAATCTACAATGGCTATAAGCTTTGGTGCTTGTGAGGATATAATATTCAAGTAATTTGAAATTTAATTAGATTCTATTTTAATTTCCATTCTTGTTTTAGGGGACATAATGAAAAACTGTCTTTGAAAACATAAGAAATTAGCCCAAAAATTAGCTTTTGATTGCTGACTTAATCCACATTTCTGTATGTCACCATAATGCTTTATCATTTTATGTTCATAACTATTCAGTGAATCTTCTGGATAAACACACTGGAATGCTTTGTGAGGTGAAGATCTGATGATACATCTTTTTATTTCTTTTCACTAACTGTAGCTAAACTAGTTCCTTTTTCTAAGCATTCCACTCAGACTTCACAAAAATCCTTTCCACGCTACTGGTTCAAAACCTAGCCATCCCAAAGCACTCAGGACATCACTTCCCTCAACATGTCTGGCTGTAGTACTGTAACATCCTTCAGTTTACTGTCTTTAAGCCAGTTTACTTGGGTCACCTCAATTTTATGGCTCTCTCCTCCATTGTATCCACTCTTCATCAAGAACAAGCAACTTGCAAAGGAGTCAAGAGCAAGATGCCTCTAATTCTCTTCAAACTTCATGGCTTTACATACTTTTGCCAATGGTGAACCAGTCAGTATGACTAAAGTAAATGCAGATGATGAGAATGATTGGCAATGAGTATCTAACTACATCACAGGGTTAGGAAGAAATACGGTGAAGCTGAGCAGAGGTAGAATATGTGTAAGAAGGAATTCTACGTAAGCCTTGAAAATGCCTGGAGGCTTTTTTGAAACCTGACTTTCAGTACTTCTTCAGAAATTTTGCTTTGTCCTGAAAGTCAGTGATATTTTGACAATGGAGCATGCATTTATTATTCATCTTTTACTCAGATATTCCGAGTTATTCTTATTTGGTTGTTTATTCATCTTGTATGGATTAGAGCCTTTCAGTAAATGTTAAGTAAGAATTTGAATATATTATGTAGTTCCCTACATGTATCAAATACAAAACCTCTATTAAAGAAAGAAAAGGCTGCATGATTTTAGCAAATAGCAGATCAAAGCTGCCTGTGAGAAGCCGTGGTAACTTAATAAGAGAATTGGGATTGCTTTCCAAAGGCGACTCTTAATCATTTCATATAAAATTAGTATATGGAAGTAGGCTCAGGTCATACTTCAAATGTATATATATATATATTTCTGTAATTAAGAAGTCTAACTTGAGTATTTGTCTAAATTTTGTCTAAAATTACTAAACATGTGACTATAAAAAGCTTAAAACCAACTTTCTTTAAGTCCTAATGCATGATACACACACACGCACACAAAAAACATGGAAATGAATGCAGCATTGCTGACACAGTTTGATGACAGATATTTTCATTTAATATACCATGTATAAATAATTCATTTTTGAACTCTGACATTACTGCACTAGAAAAAGCTGCTGTGCACAAATTTAGATCTCTACATATGCATAGTGAAAGAGCTCATTTATTCTATCACATATATTTTTGAAGATTTATACATAACGTAATGGTAGAAATGGAAAACACAGGAAATCGAAGTACTAACCATTTCTATTCCTAGAAGCGTAAAATTTTCTGCACATAGTGAGATCAAATGCATAATATGTGGCATGATGTAACCTACAAAGGATATAAAATGCTTAAACAGCAAGTTATGAATAATTACTGTTCGCTCTTGGATACTTTTTCTCACCTACTACTTTTTAAAATCATTAAGAATATCTTAGCAAGACTATTTTTAGTGTAAAATGTGTTTAACTAGGCCTGTAGTCCTAACGCCATTTCCACAAGTTTTGAAGTTTTACCAATAAAATGCCCCATCTGAGAATTCATTGAAAGAAATAGGGTTGAATTTTTGCCTCATATTTTATAGTTAAAAACACATTTAGGTTCTTGCTATAATGGGGTAAATTTTCATCTGTGAAGACCAACAGAAATACATCTAATATACCACACTAAAAAGGACAGAAGGGACACAGAGATTTTTTTCCCCACTTACGACAGCTCAGCAGGACATAAAATTTAAGCAAGTAGAGCAGTCTTAACTATTCTAGAGCAAGTTAAAAATAATTTTGAATTTTGTCTTAGCATATACCCTGAAAGATAAATTGCACATTCCTTTAACAGCCTTAGGTATTTGGCTGTATGCATCCAAAGTCAGATAAAAATAATAGTAATACAGAAAGAATGCAATTTTATCTTTCTTTTCTTATTCAACAAAAGACAGAAGTGGAAGGAGACTATTTGATATAAAATTTTCTTCCTATTTTTAATGTAGTGTTTGGAACCATCTTCATGAAGAAGGGTGATACTTGAGTCCTGTACTGTTTACATAGATACTGTAAATTATTTTGCTGATCTCTGTTATTGAATTGCTAAGAAACAATTAGTTTCCAAGAAGAATCAATCAGTTAGAGGCCTTGTTTGAAATTATAAGAAATAGGAACTTAGTAATTCATAAATCTCTACATTTTCCCCCCATGTAAATACCTCAGCAATGCTTCTTTTGAATATATTTAGTTTGAAGCAGTATTTCCTAGATAAGAAATAATAATTACACTTCTTTCATCTGTTTGGTTCATCTACTCCTATAGTTAAATCGTCCTTCAGCATTTTAATTGACTGCCAGTACTGTTCATGCTGTGAGAAGCGTTGTCACAAGAGACTTAGAAATATAGTTATAACTGTATTTTAAGAGGTACCAATAGGGTTGTTATTATTATTATGTTGTAACAGCAAAAGAGCTAGCTTATGTTTAAATGGATTTGTTCAGTTTAGGAAACTCATTGTTTGGAAACAACCTATTTTAATGTTTTTATGAAACATAATGCAGATGCAGGAAAACAGCAGCATGCTTATGAAACTATTACTGTGAGTCCCATGGTTCCCCTCATCTTGTTCATACTCTGCTCTAAGTTCATTATCATCACACAGAACTAATGTGCTCTGTTCTGCTAAACTCACAACACAATGCACTGAACAAAAAGCTCTGTGAACAGCTCATGGCTGAGCTAATAAATCCAGCCTTTCATTTGTTTATGGTGTTTATATGTGTTTATATGTGTTTATATGTGTTTATGGTGTAAACACAACCCAACTGTCCTGACAAGTGACGTTAAACATCAATGCAACAATGACTTCTAAACCTCATCCCAGTCCTCCGTATCATCTCTTTCCCTAAAATGTGCTCCTCCTTTTATGTAAACTGTCAGGGTTTCTGTACCTCCTCCAACCTGGCCTATTTTTAAAAGCCAGACTGAAGTCTCTGTTTCATGCTTCAGTAGACCTTTGTACTTTTAAAAAAGTCATTGTTGCACGAAGTGACTATCTCTAGAAGGCTGCACAACAGTTTCCTGACAGCTTGTTTTGAAGAATTTTCTACTTCCTCCATTTTTTCTAAGCTCTTCAGTAGATCTATTTCTTAACTGACTACATTACTGTGTAACACAGACACCTCAAACAAAACAAGTTGCATTAGAAAGACTTACTTTCCACAAAATCTTATACAACAAATATTAATAATGTGCTGAAGGAATACATGGAAACAATTTAACTACTTATTGTTCATCTAGATTTATACTTTTAATTTGGAATTATTAACCTAAAAGGTTTAGAATAGACTGCTATTTCGTTCTTGTCAAAGATAATATACATAATAACAGTTTAAAAAATAATAAATAAATCCAAAATGGAACACATATCCATTTTACCTATGAAAGATTATTTCTGAAAACTGAGACAAACTTTTGTGTTTGTCCCAAAGACATTTCTACTATTTCAACAAACAGCCAAAATATTATTCTATGTTTTAAAAAACTCCAAGTTGGTCTGACAGTGCTTCCCGCTAAAAGAATCACACAATCCTCAAGAAGCTGTTTTTAATCAGCTTCCCTTTATAACCAAGGGAACCATTATTAAGACGAAGCATCTACATATCTGTTGAAATGCACAGTAGAGATAAAATCCTATGTTTGTTTTTAACTGTCACTGGGATGAAACCAGAGGTAAAATTTGCCTCCCTGTTATTTTATTTCATTTTGTTTCTATTTTATCCATCTGAAATCTGAATATCTGTCTCTGTGTCTCTGGTGTTTTACTTTGGAACCCGCATAGCTTGTGACACACTTTTTCCTTAAACACTACTGCCTCTGTGAAATATTTCAGTACAACAAACACTGCAGAATGACTTGTATAAGAACCAACTCAAAACTCAGACCATTCAGTCACCACACCACCTGGGAAAAGAATGGGAGAAAGGGCAAAATTCACTTTCTCCAACAGAAGAAATCCTAGGAAAAGCTAGGAATATCCCCAGAATAGTCCCAGAAAATAACTTGCTCAAGGACAGAAAATGCAATGTTTTCTGCTGATATCTAAGTTACACAAAGCCATTTAGGAATATATCAGTCTAGGAACAGACATGGCAGCGGACCCATGAAATTCTCCCCTCATCATTAGGAATTTGACAGACTAGATGAATATAATGGATGAATAAATACAGTAAAACCCAGTGATTTAATAAAAACTATTTCTCACAGACTAAGACTAAGACTGAGAGATCTGTTCCCTGGACTACGTATTTTTCCCTATCCAACTTGGTATGGAAAGGAAAGATACTGGAGTATGACAAAGGGGAAGGGGCATGACAAACAAGAGTGGGTGAGTCCTGTGAGTACAGGACTGCTAAAAGCCTGAAAATGAGAACAAGAATCAGTTGTGATTCTGATCCGTTCTTTAAGTATGTCTTGAATGAGGCCCACATGAAAATTTGAAAATGTGAGTCTTGCAAGTCATGAATTATGAACCCAATCCACCCCATCTGAAGGATCAGGTAATGACTGTAGTAACTAGGACTGTCATCCTGAACTCAGTTGAAATTGGATTGCTTCACCCCATAAAACAGACTAATGATTTGAAGCAGCAAAGTTATTTCTAAAAAAACCTTCTCTAATCTGCATAAAGGTATTAATATTCTGAAAGAATGCTGTCTGGTACATTGGTGGGAATATAATTAACAAAATCAACATAGTGTTTACATCAGTATTTGTTTTGATAAACAACAAAATGTGCTGAAGACAATGTTTTTGGAATAAACTGGTATTTGTTTTTTCATGGATGGAGTGAGTTGGCCTAAAAGCATGATTATCATTCAGGATTTTAATTACAGCTATAGCAATTAATGCTTACAAATCTCAACAATAGCTTTCAAGTTTTTTAGTCTTAATCACTCTTCCCTCAGTGTAGGGTATATATTTTTAAAATTATTTATTGTTAAAACAGCAATTCACCCTATAGGGCAGGAGATCCCTCAAGATCAATAAAATCTTAACCCCAAGGGGCTTGACTAGCAGATAAACTACAGCTGATGCTCAGAACCAACTAAGTTTTTTAACTTTAAATCTCTCAAGGAAAAAATACTGCCTCTAAAATTCTATCTGCTTTAAGCTCTACAGAAGATTAATGGCTTTCTACTCCCCAGAAGCAAAAAAGCCCCTCTCATTGTCTTAGGCAAGCCCACAGAACATTTTGCAACTGGTTTCAGGTTGTTTAAATGCCTTTCTCTTTTGTTGCCACCTACAATAGTAATTATTTTCAGTACTGTTTACTTTATATTAAAAACTGCTGAAGTTTAATGTTCTCCACTGAAACTACACTCATAATTCATCTTCCACCAGTTGATACATTTTAACAGCACTTACAATGTTACTCTTTGGAGTCAGATAAATCTAATAAAATTTAAGAGGAATTCTTGCGTTAGTACATTAGCGCTCCAAACTATTTTGTTTGCCATCCTTCTATTTCATTTAGCTTTATTGATTTGAACAATGTCAATGTAAATAGAAAACTAATTATAAATAATATTTCTGAAGTGAAGGAAGGAAGGTTTTAAAAAAAGGAAGAAATGTTACCTTTGCTAATGGTTTTTTATTTTATTTTTTTCCATTTTCAATATGACACATTTGCTGCTATAGTATATATTATCTGACTTTTGTATAGATCTTTATTCTTGATCCTATCATTGTTTTGCCAAAGTATGTATTTACACAACGTACATGGCTTACATCCAGGGATCTAAGAAGAAATAATGTTGCTTTTTTTTATATATATATATACAAGAATTTTATGCTTTTTATTGTTGTTAAACCAAATAGTGCAGTTCTATATAATAAATTCCACATAATGAAATGCCTTGAGTTTATTTTCAGTTTCTCTTTTCACTCCATAAATTTCAGTCTGAAATTAGACACAAATGTAAGACTTTCTCATTTACTGCTGCTCTTGCGCTATTTTCAATTTGCCTTATACTGGCCTGCTTTACCATTCTTATTTAATCAAAGACTACTTTGAATCTAGAGAGTATCTCCATAACAGAACTTCCTCCTGCTAGAACATTAGGATGGTGATGGGGGTAAAACCAAAGTTTTCTTCTTGCATTGAAGCAAGTGAACCATGCTTGGCTTAATGTTTTCCCTTCTATTTTTTTTCCTAATTATTTATTACATTTTTACTCCAAATGATATTACTGTATTTAATAATCTCAAAACCTCTACACAAGGTATTACTGATCTATAATTGGATCATTTTGAAAATGTCAGTACTCATCTGTGCTTCAGCAAATATGGACTAGTACAACCATTACAGTTCAAAGTGCTAATGCTTTTGCTAGTATTGATTACCAAAAGTTTCCTGTTGCCATAGGAACTGTAATCTTAAAAAAAAACAACAAAAAACAACAACAACAACAAAACAAACAAACAAACAAACAAACAAAAAAACACATTTAAAAACCTTCTGACATTAATACTCTCTGGCCAGAAGGCTGCTCAAGTCAAGTACATAAATAAGAACCCAGGGAAATCAGATTCTGTCTGTTCTTTGTCATTAATGTAAACAGGGTTCGATCTGGATAGCTGAATTTTAAAGAAAAAACTGATGTCGGAATTTCTAGCGTTATTAAGATAAAATTATTTCCACTGAAATATAAAGCATGCTTCTGTTAGTTACAGGCAGTATTTAAATTTGGTACCTTTCAGCCAGTTCTCACTCTATCAGTGCGTGCACATGAAATACACGTTACGTGTGTAATTGAATTAATATGAACTTCTCATCTTATAAAAATTACCTTTGGTTGGACTTGAGAAGGGAGCCCTTGGTGGAATTGCAAAGATAACATGTTGAATACTTGCTCTGCAGTACATGAGGTTCTCACTCAAAGCACTATTTTCTCACCTTTATGAAACCCTCAATTCTCTGTCACACAGGAAGATGTCTGACAAGTATCTACCCAAATCCTACGGTAATACTATACCATGAAGTCCGTTTATAATCTTTTCATTTTAGTTTAAAACATATTCCTGAAGAAAACCCTTTTATCATGCCAGTTTTGCTAAGTCTGTGATGTTTCTTTCACCATTTATTATTGAAATTGAATAGCCTACAGATGCATCATAATGAACAGTAGCTGTATGCAATCTATCTGGCTGTTCAACAAGGTGACACTGAAAGACTTTAATTTTAAATTGCATAAAATTGTCTTTCTTACTGAGCTTTAAGGTATGAAATGGTTTGTGTTTTGACAGCTTATTTAACAGGCTTCACTAACTTCATAGGCAATTTTATATTCAGTCATAAAGCAATGTAACTAGAGTCAACCACTTCCAGAAGGAAGAAAATGACCAGTAAAGATCATATAAGAAATAGTAAAAATGCATTCATTGTAAAAAGAAAGAGAAAAAAAATAGTAAAAAAAATATGAAATAAATCAGTTAAAGTTTATGCTTGCTTCACTTTTCCTTCTGCAACAGCTCTAGCATTCAATGCATTTTACTGAACAGTCTTGTAACTCTAAGGCAAATAAGGCAGTTAGAAGATGTTTGTTTTTTTCACATATCATGATGTTTCCATATTGTATAGTTTCAGAAAACAAACTATCATGGAAATTACATAATTGACCAATTTACCAAAGATAGGTTGACCTTTCTCAGCTAACCATTTCCTTTTCCAAAATAAAATCAGACTTTTTTTTTTTTTTTAATATGTTTATGCAGATATCAGACAAATATAAATAAATAAAAAAACAACACATAAAAAATCCCCATATCAGATTCCAAAGCTCAAGTTCAATTAGCATCTTTAGAGCAATTTCTATTTAGAAAGTTCAGCTTCATTGAACTGAAATTGAAAGGAATAAGACTTATTCATTAAGTACCTTCAGGTATGAGAAACTTGGGAAATAACTGAGACTATTATTTCAAAGAAATAATACAGAATATTTCATATTACTGAGCATTAGTGTTCAAATCCCTCTGCAGCCATTGCCATACATTATGGAAATATTATAATGAACTTGTACACAAATTAGAAATTTCTTGGAAGTTTTAAGAAGAGGAAGCATGTTTAGTGAGCCCTTACATACACTCTGGTAAACCACATCTCCTTTTCCTAGCATGAGTTATTATCAAATCCAAGGAAAGAATGGTTCCTGGTTCAGTTCATATTTGGACCACCTTGCTCACATAGTGAACACTAATGTTCCGATGTAACTAGAACTGTTACATACCTGTTAGACTTTGTATGTAGCCAATACACCTTAAAATCATTTATATACATTTCAAAACATCATCTACATGACTAACAAAGTCACTTACAGCAAACTGAGCTCAGGAACTTCACTGTCACTATGGGGAAAGCCAGCTGACTAAGCAATATGCTGGACAGAATACTAAGAGCTCCCCGCTAACTCAAATAGTGACTTATTCCTGTTTACCAAAGTTAAATACAAACATTCTTCCAACTCACATTTTCAAACTATGTAAGCATGACTCAACCAATGCCTTACTATATAAGTACTTAACACATTTTTGTATAACCTGTGCGTTTTAACATTTGCTTTAGCATCATCTAATTTCTCTGTTATGCAAGAGAAAAACACTTGTCTTCAGTAGTCCTGTGAGTATTAATTATTCACTAATTTCAGTAAACATAGAAGTATGATAACTACCAGATCCGAAGTCTTGACTAAAATTAATAAAGCCTGTGGAAGAGATATTAAATGTTGCACTACTAGGCAAACGTTCTCATCAACTATACCCAGATATGCTTGCTGTGTCCACAATTACTTGGATACTAACCATAATTACTGTGAAAGGAGAGAGCTTCAGAGATAACTAAAAAGCTTTATGTGTCCAAAACTTTTTTGTTTATAGTTTTTGCTTAAAAAGAAATCAAAACTAATCAGAGACTACAAGTCCAGTAGTTGCTTGTGTATCTCTTGGATGCTAAAGTGTAGTCTTTAAAACATGGAGCCAGGAAGCAATTCATGAAACACTAAGCTTCAGTATCTCTCACCTATCTGCAGTATATATCAGTCACCCTATTCCAGTTCTCTATATCATGGAACTATACTTGGAAAAATTGGTGCCTGTCTGCTTATGCAATGTGGCCTATATTAGTAAGAAAGCGTTGCAGTTAGCGATTGCTTACACTCTGTAAGAAAAGCCCTAGAATATATATGTACACACACACACATATATATTTAAGGGTGTAAAGAAAAATAGCATTTTGATTCTAACCACAAAATCACATTTTATACCTCACTTGCACATGTAAAAATATTTAAAAGGAAAACACTGAGCCAAAGAAGAATAATGTACGTCGCCAAAGCATTGTGTGGCTGTAAGTTTTTGTCTGTCCTTTGCTGCAAAATCACTTTATCACACAGAGCAGTAGTGTTTTGAGCCATGTCGTTTGGGAAATTAACAGATCAATGGATGTGCCATTAATGCTTAACATGTTAACTGGTCCATTCAAAACCATACATTTCTTAAGTTACATGGAGAGAAAAAAAGAAAAAATTTTCATTATTTGTGATTTTAAATGATGGCAGCGTATGTCTGAAAGAGTTTAAAATACTGCTGAATTTTTTCCCTTTACTTACATGCTGTATATAGTCCTTCACAGATGCACTTAATTGACTGGAACAATTCTACTTGGCTTCAGTGATTTTATAATTTGTCATAACCATCTCACTAGCTGTTGAGGAGACAGACTTCTTCCTCATACTGCCAAAACAATTGTATGAAATATGGTTTGGCTTAATTAAAATATAATTAATGTCTTGAATTTTAATTACTTCTGCTGTGATCTGGAGATGAAAATATTCTTCTGCCAGAACAATACGTATAATATGAAATGGACATGCTTAGTATTAATACCCACTCTTTATCAACTTCAGGAATGAGTTCCTTTGATTGAACAGGCAGCATGTGGGAAAAAAACCCTACTGCTTTTCTGCCTGTCAGAATGCAAATGTAGTTGCTGAAAACAGAATTTATTCATTTCACATGGCTTGCAAAAATAATATTTTCTTTGAATGCTAAAGGCTATTAGATTTTCGTTTTTATGTAGTTGATGCTACTTGGAAAAATACTTCATGGTTAACAGGCAAGGAGCATTGAGTGACATGTTGATATCAAAATATTTTTGCTAAATATACATGTTTTAAATTTTAATTCAGTTCTGGAAGGATTTGAGACAAAATTCCCTGCTGAATTAAATAGAGAGCACTAGTGATCCTGTGTCAGGTTATTTGGTGGAACACGGTGGAAATATTTACTACACAAATTAGAAATTTGTGTAGTAAATTTGTGTACTTAAAAGTTGTCTGTAAGGTACTGTTATTGCCAGCTATGACACAGTTAGCATATGGTTCACTACTGCTGACCAGAATTTAACAGTTGATAAAATATTGGAGCCAGAACAAACAGTTCCTTCAGTGTTTACCTGTTAACCATTAGGGAAGCTTAACATTTTTCTTTCCTGGATTTATTAAAGGGTAAATATTGTTAATTTAGGAGAAAAACAAACAAACAAACTACCACCTTTCAAACATGTAAAGAGAAGGAATTTTCATAGAAAGTAACAGAAATTGAAAACAGAAAAAGTATAAGATCTCTCAGGGGCTTCACCATTTTTTCTGTGAGTGATGAAAACTTTTTTTTTTCCTTTTGAAGATTCATAGTTTGAGACATTTGAGAGATGCTTACTCCCTTAACATTAGTACTATATGAAATATCATTTTAGCTGTAGTATTGTTTTTTTATTGGCTAAAATTTCATGGCTCAAAATTTATTTTGTGAATGGGAAAATATGGTATTTCTGCCACTTAAAATGAGAATGTAGTATATATAACACACAGTCTCCTCAATGATCTAAAAAAAGGTGCTATTGTTGTCACCACCTTCTGATCCTCGTTCTCATGTGTGCTTGGGATTCCTCCACTTACCTCCAGAGGAGAACATTTAACAATCAGAGCTGAGAAATCCTCAAAAGGTGACTCGAAAATTTAATTTCCTTCAGGTTCAGAACAAAATACTAGTATGTGCAAAAAAAATATTACACATTCAGAAAAACAGAACTAGAAACATATGTAATAACATATGACTTAAAATGAACAGTATAGTTATTTTAAATATTGAAATGTTTTTGAAGACAGAAAAACATCTCAATTAGTAGTAACATCCTTCAGAATCTGGCAAGCTAACTTTTCAAATGCCAAATATTAAAATTACAAATACAACAAATACAGAACTAACATTCCCCAGCATTACTTTACATTAAATCCAGATTACCTCCTGTCTTTAGAAGGAGCATTCTGTATATGTACCGTATAAATGTGTGAATTGCAAAAAGAAGATAAATATTTTGGGGCATTTTATTTAAAACACGATTTCTTTCAAACAATGAAATGCGAATATTACACTAAGACACATCCCATCTGTCTCAGTGTACAAGGCTTTTCTTAGCCTTGCTCTTCTCCATTACACCTCAGATTTTCACTGTGAGTCAGAGCTGGCTCAGCTTCTCAGCAGCAAAACAGCCAAATTCGGAGTTGTTGCTCCAAAGATGAGGAGCAGGGGCTGGTATAGTAAGGGATGAGAACAGGCTAGCCAGATGCCAGAAATGTGACTCAGATAGTCCCAGTGCAGAGGAAGAAGTAATTATTGCCTTTCAGTAAGCTTCCCCAGCTCTTGGAGTCACCAAGGTATCTGCATTCACAGATAGCAGCTACAGCAATCCCAGATTTGCAGAGCCCTCCCAGGCCATCTTTCACATGGTTATTTTGCTGTCCCAAGCAACCTCAGGCTCTGTGCAGCTGATGACATTTCTGGTGTCTAAATCCGTCCATGTCCACAGAAAACCAGAACTCAACACTACTTTCACGATTACATGAAAATAGGGAGTGACTGCACTGGAGGATGCTATCTAACTCAGGGGACAGCAGTTGAAGTCTTTGCTTCACTCATCCCTGATGCAGAAAGGTCTTTGCTCTTTGTCCATTCTTGAGATATCCTCTACTTGCAAACTGTTCAGCTATGAATCTCCGAGACAAAACACCACATGCTGTGCACTTGGGTATAGGTCAAGAGCTACTGAAACTGCTATAGAATCTTAAGTAGTAAATGTTAAAGGATAAAATAGCGGATGTGTTTTACATTGTACTTTAACATACGTGCATTCAATTTATTATGAAAGCTGCTGAATTTGGCAGGCTTGCACTGGCTCCCATGGGACAGTAAGTCCATTTATTTTTCCATGTATTGTTCTTTATGATAATCCTCACAAATACAATAGATCTCTCTCTTTAGACAGGCTAAGAGAAGACAAGCTTAATAAGGATTGTCACTCTCCCTCAGATCCCCTGCTGCCCAATGGGAGCAATGAAGATCCATGCATCCAGTTTCCTAACAAGCACAAACAAAATTTATGATAAGGTAGCTTCTAGTTGTTGGGTGAGTCACTCCAGATACGTAGTAAACATCCAATTTTTAAAATTGTAAACAAAAAGAATTAAAAAATCTAAAAGAAAGGTTATTCTAAACAATGCAATTTAGAACATGCCCGTCCTTGGCTACTGTTTTGGCTGCTTTATGTAGTAAGCCTTACTGGGTCAGCAGGAGATTCCCTTGACATTAAGCAAGTAGCTACAAATCAGCTGCTGTTGAGTCCCTGACTTCCTGCATAAAGGTTGCAGCAAGGTGGCAGCATTCCTTGGACTGCTGGACCCCACAGAGGCTTGCCAAATCCAAAGCAGCTTTCAGGCTGCTTTGCTTTACAGCAAGCTCAAAATCCTGCAAGGACAAAGGTGACCTAAAAATTCCTCTGCTTAGTGCTGTTTGAGTGTTAAGGTATAAGTAGCTCTTAAAATTCTATTTTCATGATATCTTCCAGAGCACAATTTCAGCCAAAATAAATAAATACATAAACAAACTTCTTCTTAAGGTTTTGTGTTTCCTTCAGAATGAAAGATACAAGTCTAAGACTACATTAAACACATCCACTCTTGAATAACACGGAGGAAATATTACAATCTTGTGTGCTCACCAATTATACTTTTAGCTTCCAACTAACAGAAATAAATTGAGAATGAAATTCAGCTAGAACTGTGTGAAGTGTGCTTAAAAGTGTGAAATCCAATCAAACTTCCTATTCCTCCTCCTAGAGCAGTACCTTTGCATCAGAAAACATTCAGCTTCAATTTCTTGTAAACAGCACCTGTAACTGAACAGAAATCTTGGCAGTAATCCACTTTTGGTGCCTCTTCCACTCCAGTCTCAACCATAGCACTCTCAGAATTTAACATTAATCTTCTCTTACGTTAAGAATGTAAGTTCTCAAAACCACTCCTCCACACACATCCCTCACACAGTTTCTTTAAAATATGGAAATGTTTATGCATATAAACACACATATAAAAATGTATATTATATATTATATTACATATAAAAAGAAACACATAAATATTTAGGCTTGTTAAATGTAGAACAGAAAAGCCATACCATTAAAAAACTGTAGACTTACTCATAACACGTGTAACTTCTCTTTTAATTTTGTATTATGTATGAACCCTGAAAAGCTTAATATCATGGAAGGTGAGATATTTTATTAAAAAGTGCAGACATAAACTAGATCATGAGACAGATTAAAGAATTTGTGTAAATATTATTTGAATCTTGTTTATTTCATAGTACTGAGTGGAAAAAGAACAAAAACATCCAAGCTATTTTTTTTTCTTGCTGCCAGCAAGAAAATGTTATTGGAAACTATGATGCTTGTGGCAAATCATATCAGTCATCATTAATTTGAATGAAACTGTCAGTTCTGCAGTATTTGACATGCATTTCCAGTTGTGGCTTATTTTCTGTGCACATTTTGACAGGTGCATCACAGTGCAAGCATTTTGAAACAAAGACACAGTTTAGTAGGCAATCATACAGAGATAAGAAAATACAGCAGTAAGGTACTTGGGCTAAAAACCACTTAACACTCAAGTGGACTGCCAAAACAGATACAAATATTTCCAGAGCAATAGAAAACATACAATAACAAAAGTAGTCCTAGATTTTTTGAAGCCAGGATATGAACACAAGTGCTGTAATTCATTCTGTATTTTATAAGTTTTGTTTGTTTGTTTGTTTGTTGTTGTTGTTGTGGTTTTTTTGGTGACCAGCACTGTGCTTACTTGTAAGAAAAAAAAAAAAAAGAAATCATAGGTGACACTGAGTACTGTACATGTTAAAATGATCTATACTGAGGATACTTCACTGAAGATGCTGGGCCAGATTATATAAACATATCTCAGAAGCAAAGAGTGACCAACACTCAACTTGTAAGCTGCAAATAGCTCATGGTGCATATCCTGTCCCAGCAGGGCACTGTGAGACATGGACACAGCTCTGAGGCTGGTCTGCTGGGCAATCGCCATCTCGGCTGCAGGAAGAAATTCAGCTAACAGGCTGCTGGGGCCAGCAGCACTGCAATACCCTCCAGTCTGTGCTAGTTCTATACTACCGTGGGACTACTTCTGCTATTGCTTCTGAATGCTGCACAAATTATCTACTCAGTTTGAGTAATGAGATAGTATTGGTATTAGTCACAGGAAGATCTGGAAAGGCAGCCTGTTTTCTCTGAATCCCACCTAAAGATCTCCTTTTAATGTGAACACAAGACCTGCACTGCTTGGTCTGAGGACAAGCGTCTTGTAACTGGGTTCCAGTCTTGATCTCATTTCCCTGACGACAACACTTCCCCATGCTCACTGTTCTCAGCGGAGGAGAAAAGAAGATGACAGCCTCCTAAATTTGGAGGATATTCTAGAACAAAATGCATAATCGTCCTTCCGATTAAAATGTCAGCACACCACCTCCACTCACTACAAAACGCCCAATAGTTTAACTGGGATGACGAAAATCTGCTATCAAGATGACGGGCATTCATTCAGCTTTCTGAAGGGAAAACTACTTTTTTTTTTTACTTTTTTTTTTTTTTTTTTTTTTTTTCCAGATAGGCTGTGACTTGAGAACCACGATCAGCTATTTTTGGAAGGGCCTGCTGAACTGTGAACTGTTTCAGGACAGAACATATAATACCCTCGGAGGTTGCCTTCAGCATTCAACTATGGATGAACTGGCAGGAGGTTCAGTAACACTGTGCTAGCTGACGGGTTACCATGGCAACATTCCTGCCTTCTGCCAAATTTTGGAGCCCAAGCTTAAAAGCTGATCTCAAACCAAGGTCTTTTCTAAAAACTCTGTAAGCTCCTATTTAACAAAAGCAAACACAAAATCATCTTCCCTCAAAAAAATCCAACCCACGTAAAAAGAGGCTGTCTTTTGCTGTTCACCTCCAGCGCTTACTCCAGCTTTTCTCACTGCACTGTTGGCTACTCTTATATTTAAGTGTTATAGCTCAACTATGCATTTGCCTGACTTAAAATAAAGCATATAATGTTTATATATATCTATTCAAGCATGTAGAAGGTATAAGTGCAATTTCTTTGTCAAGTAGCACAGTTAAAAAGTGGCTCTCGCACGGTGGCCTTTCAAAGTGTCTTTATTCACTGCCCCATGTAGTCACCCGTGAAACTTAGGAGGACTCAAAATAGAAATTTCCAAATAACCTCAAAATAGAATTTCCAAAAATTTTTCAGTTCCCTTAAAGTTCTCTAAAGGCAGTACAAACATTGGCCTTAATTTCATGGAATTTGGGGTAGTGTGAAAAAATTACAGACCTGCCAAATATGCTTTATTGATACAGGAGGTAAGGAGTTAAGTATATAATAAGGCTTGAATTTCATTCATACACTGCAGCAATGGCACAATTCTAGCATTATATTCCAACTGTTAATGCATATGAATTTGGGCTTCCATCTCTCAGCTCTAAGTTCTCAAACAGAAAATTTATATTTAAGCTACATTGCAATGAACAAAAGCAAAAACCCAAACTGCAACAACTCAAAAACTACAATCAGAGAAAGAATGACAGAAGATAAAGTATATAAGGACTTTTTTTTTTTTTTTTTTTCTTAAGAATGTCAATCTCTTTCCACTTTGTCTTCACAAAGGACCCAAATTTGGAATCAGCTAAAAATAAGTGCTGCAGTTTAACAATCACTGGCACTTCAGATAAAATAGATCATCATCATCTCCAAAATCCCTCTCAGTGATTGATATGCTTATGGATTTTCTCAAACTGATCACTGTCAAGCAAATGCAATAATCCCTACATCAACTGGCAAGGCATCACCACACCAGAATTTAAATACAGATGTTCTGCCTTGCACATCTTGCTTTTTCATGCTAGACATGAAATACCTGCATAGCACCTTTGCACTGTTCGACAGCTACAAGAATCCTGCAGCACAAACCAGTGTCACATCTTAGTTCTGGTGAGTAAAAGGAAGCAGTGTGAGTTCTCTGAAGAGAGACACACAAATCAAAATGAATGTGATGACAAGGCTTCAAAAAGTGTGCTTTACTTTAGTCAGAAGGTATCTTGAAAGCAAAAACGTATCTTGCTCTTGCCTATTTTTCCTTCTCTTTCAAAACATGATGGTTCTGTATCACTAGAGTATTTCTCTACAAATAACATTGTTATATCAACATTATGTAATGGATTACAAATAAAATCAATTCAGTCAAGCATGAACTGTGAAATCTTACCAACCATGAGGAAGTTGCCTTTAACAATTTCACTCAGTGGTATATAACACTTGCACCAAAAGTTTTAGATCACTGAGATCTGTTTGCTGCAAAAGCAATGTAACAGGGACAAAAACCATTAACTGCAACAGGTCTGGCTGATTCATGCATACAAAATAAATCAGGTTGCCTCACAAAATATTTTAAAGAAGTAGCTTAATAAAATATCATATTTTATGTGGCTTATTGTACAAATAACATGGACCGAAAGGAGAGTAGTTGCTTTGGATTGTCTCCTTCTGCATTAAATGCATACATTGTATGTAGTTACTTTGCTAAAGCAATCTCCTTCCTAAACTAAAAACAAAACAAAACAATACAAACCTTTTGAACTACAAAAATCATAAACCCGCCTGATTCCCTGTTGTGCTATTCTTTACACAGAGGTCTTATTTTTACTTCCTATAATTATATGTCTGCACATATGCAAATGTTCATTGTTAACAAATGGATTATGGCAATAAATCTGAATCTTTAGAGGAAAGTTCAAGGATGCTGTTCCACACATACAAGCAATAAAAAAGATTCTTTTTGAGACTCACAGCATTTCCCCTGCAGTAATTTTAACAAATTATCCTATCTTTAATACCTTAGTTTAAACTTTAGGCACTCATAAATTCTAATGGCATACTGGTGTCCCTAAGTTTCACTGTGAGCAAGTAAGGGCTTTATAGATTCAGCTCAGAGAAGAAATGACTAAAAACCTCCCAAAATATATTCTGAAATTCAAGGAAAATTGTGCTTGCAGTGTCATTTTAAAATTAATTAAAAAATAAAAATAAAGGAAGAGAAATCAGTAGCAATGTTAGCAGTTCCATTCACAGAATTTCAAAGCAAAATAAATTATATCCTATCCTATGGCAGAACTTGAATTTTGGCATTTTAAAAACCTTCACTGTGTGTGATCATTTGCCAATGTCTCACTAACAATGCATATCAATTCTTCACAGCATCTCATTAGTGGGTATGGTTTTTGTATTTTTTTTTTTTTTTACAATTGCATGTAAGTACTGCAAAAGGTACATTTTCCAAAAGAAAGAAGTAGCTTCCAACTTCTGAGATGATAAATAATACCTACTTCATGGTCATTTTTGGATCATGTAAGACAGTGTAAACATCTCAGGCCCACAACAGGTATCATTAATATAGTCAGTTATCTACCTGAATAATTTGAATATTTGATGGAAACACAAAACTTGGGAGCTTCTCCTTAGTCACAGCTAAATCTGACTTTAAATCAGGGTGTTTACAGAATTGTGCTTCCTATTGGCTGTCTATGAAAGCACATATGCAGCCTGGCAAGTTTGAAAGACAGTCTTCCATTTGACTAAAAAATGATGATAAAATGATAAATGATAAATGTTAAAAATGTTATGTTTTTATAAGGTGTGAGATAAACCTAGATGAAATTGTTGGCAATAAAATTTTCTGAAATGCAAAATTAGGCAAATACACAGTAGTCACAGAAAAGCTGCGTAAAATTATTGGAGTGCTGTATTGTAGGAGTAAAATTTTAGTAGCTTAACAGTTGCACTTAGCTAATCTTAGCTAATCATTGTATTATTTTATAGCAAACCAAATATCCTGTGCCCCAAATGCCTTACACTGAAGTCATGGTACCTAATGCTAAGACCACTGACCCAACAGTATTTATTGCATTATTTTCTTTTGAAAATTTCTTCTAGGCAGGGGTATATCCTTGCTATGTATTGGTTACCTAGTAAAACAGAATGGGGGAGGATTGGCTTTGACATATAAATGTGGACAGGGATTATGGACACTTTTTGGTACAGTGGATATGTTGTCTATCCCAAAGATCTTCTTTCCTGGCTGTTACACATACATGCACTTGGACAATAGTCAGGTGTCCAAGTAATAAAAATGAAATAATTAATTACTGAGGTAATCTACTCTGCTTTAATGGCAGAGGAGCCACAGAGAACATAAAGGCAATTTCTATATTGTAAAGCAAAAATAGTAGCGTATCACTTTTCTGAGAAATGATAAAAGATTTCTGAGAGGTTCTTAGAACCTAAGACTGAAGACAAGAAGAAATACCCAGTATACATTATCACTGTAATTTTTAGACAAATACCACGGCATTTTGTATTACAGACATTAAGTGATTCTGAAAGTTCTGATGGTGCTGATCATCTTCAGCTTTGAACTAATATTTTCGTAGTCAGCTGAAGCTAACACAAAAATCCCACTTTTTCAGGCAGATTGCTTTTGCTTACTAGGAAATTAATTATATCTTATCTGTAGCTACACAATCTTATAGACCTGGTTTTGTAGCTATACAATACAAGCAGACAAACTAGAAATTAAAACTTGAAAAAGTAATTATGCCAAGTACTTAAAAGCAACAGGAAATATCTTATTACCTTTACTTATATGGCTAATAAAGCAGAGCAAAATATAGTAAGCTTATGGTAAGCTTATTTCTCCTCACCCAACAGTATTTTCACAACTGTATACAAGTAACAAGAGCTGTACTATAATTAGCCAAGCATGCAAGGCTGACACAGAATTGTCACTACATAGCTTCAGTAGCACAAATAATCACCTGAAACTGTGTATCCCTGTCATTTTAAATTACTCTACATGTGCAAAAAAAAAAAGACATTCCATGCGATGTAATTAAGAAATAACGGATGCCTGGCAAGATTTATAGGTTGGGGAGAAACCACTGAAACCTAATAGTTTTTTGAAAGGACTGAAAAAGAACAGACCAAACTTAATGACTATACTGGTGGACCATATCTTTTCCTGACCAAGGGATTTAAAAAAATATTTTGTATTACCTTTGTTTGCTTTAAAAACAAGTAGTTCAGGTGATTTCAATTTCAAGATTGAGACGATTTGGATTAGCTAGGCTATTAATGGAACTGTGTAGATATATAACACAACACAGCACTTCCCACATTATTGTGTTCACATTCCTCTGCTAAATTGAAGAGGTGGGAAATGTGCATTTAGCCTAGAGGTAAATAACATATTTTGCTGCCGTATATCAGTATCATGTGTGAATGATGCCTCCAAACAAGTCTGTGAACAGGTACAAAAATGGCACAAAGTAAGTCCTATCCTTAAATATCAGAGCAGCACCAGCTATAACTATGTGCTTCTATATGCTGAGAATTCAAGTACTGTCTTTGTACTAAATATATACTTCTTTGTTCCACTCAAATAGAGCCAGGCAATGAACCTGCAGGGCAGTTTTCAGGAGGCAATCTCCCACTGCAAAGCCTTCCCTGAGCTTCTACAGAAGTAAAAGCTCTAATACATAGAACTAAGAATGTGGCTCCTTTGCAGTTTAGCTCTCAGTCTTGCAAAATCTGACTTGTGCATCTAGCTTAAAGAGTTAACAACATAATTTCCTGAAGGATGCAAGCCTCAAAGGGGTGGGTGATGTTTTGTCTTTATATACTTTTTACTGAAGAAGGAGGAAAATATTGTCCAGATGCTTACAATATGTTAATCGCAGAAAAGTGCATGTGTGTACAAAGTATACACAATACAGAAACAACACTGCATATTTAGGAATTATGGATTATCAGAGAATTCTTCTTATGTACTCTCATGCAATCATGCCAAAACACATGCTTTCTGAAATTTAGACTAAAACATTGTCATTAAATCTTTCAAAAATTACCTCTTCCTACTGCTGCAAATTATCTATGCAGAACTGACGGTTCATTATATGAGACGTCAGAAGAGTAAGGAACAAACCCTTTTACAAACATATAATTTCCTTAAAAACCTATCCAACTGAACCGGAAAGGAAACTACAATGCTAGCAATTTCATAGGAAGCCCTCTTATCCTTGGCTAGGCATGTCATTCTGAACACAGTTAATTTTCAAAAATCATCCTGTCTTTGCCACTTGGTAGCTGTGCTTATCAGTTTCTCCAGTGATGCTGCTCACAGCATATAGGAATGGTTCTAATTCACTGAATCCAAAATTTTTATTTGTCAGAGGTCATACAGAATCATTAATTATACACTAATACAATACAAGATTTGAGCTTGGGTTCAATTCTTAAAAGTCACAAATATCAACTGTCAAATAAGTTTGCACCTTGCAAACTATTAGAAGTCTTGCAACCAAATATTCTACAAACAAAACTACTCTTCTACATATACAGCTTAGAAATGAACATCTTGACAATAAAGTTTTATGAAAGCACAGAACTCCATGTATGTTCAGTGTTTATCATAGAACTGAAAACTTGAAAATCTCCTTCAGCTGAGAATTTTACATTGCCACAGATCTCTATGCTGTTAGAAGTTGCTCTTCAGAAAATATTGTAGCCTGAAATGGTTTGTACATGGTCTGCAGAAAATAATAAGGCAACTACATTTAATGATATTACCATTTAATAAGTGGTTTATATACATTATTTAATTTCTTCAACTACATTATATTTTAAAAATACATATTATCAGAGATTTCTATAGGTGCTGCATAAGTATACAGTAATGAGCATATTTCCATAAATTCTGGAAACAAAGGGAGAATAGCCTATTAAAGGAGTTATTATATTCAGCTACTTATTGTGTAAAATACCCTAGTGCAAAACATGGGAAATCTTAGTAAAACGGTCCTTGATGATCAGGAAGTTTCTTACAGACAGACAGGAAAAACTGACTGAAAACCAGAAAGCTGGTTTATGCACGTTAACAATTCTGTGAGAAACACCTTTTCTTCAGATTAATGTTCAGCACCTGAAGTAATCTAGAGGTAAATGCAACATATATTTATTGCAAAGCAAGTACTAATATCTTCCTAATGACATCGTGATTGAGAGAAATACAATCACAAGTAATTAATGTGTTGTAGAGAGGCTCATGTTACCCATTATAGATTGAAGTCAATGAATGAAGGACATTGCATCACAATTCCTTGATTCTGACTGACTGCCGACTGACAATCATGAAATCAATGGCTACATTGAAAAAAGTCCATCTGTTGAATGCCGAGATCTTCTACTGCAGTAGAGATAGTTTTTATGCTGCAGTTTTGATTTTACATTTTCTTCAATGCATTATAAGAACCAGAAAATAAAGTACCTGTGCTATTATCTGCACTTCTCTTGCTGATTTACAGCTACCAAAATCAAACCAGTGATTGTTAATAGCAAAGGCAGAGGATTAATTTATACCCAATGATAGAATGTTCAAGTAATTGATGTTAGATAAAGATGAAGAATATTTCCTAATTCCTTCTCTCTCCTTTTACTCTGCTTAAAAATAAATTGCTGCTATGTATTGAATTGTTCTATTTTGAAGAAACAAACATGTTTTATGCTTTTATATTGTAAAAATCCGCCCTTCTGGGAATCGTTTCAGAGCAGGCAGATGTTCCCATGAGTGAGTATATTCTATAGGTCACTAAAAATTCATCTGAATAAACATAAAATAGAAATCTGGGAATGTGTCCAAATGTTTTCCCAAGTAGCTGGCTGTTTTTGGCACCCTCTATTTTTACAAGATGGGCAGAGGATAAAATTCCTCACGTTTGTTTCTAAAGGAAGAAAGAATACTCAGAATGGAGAGATGATATGCAACATGTTAAATCATTAAGAGATAATCAGCACACTACTTAAGTAGTTTTTGTTACAAAAAGTACAGCTATAGTTCCTGTTATAAGAAAGATTTCTTTGTTTTAGCACAAAAATTCTGGGTTAGTGCAATAAATATATTAATATAATTTAATATGGACTACATGCATTTACAATCTTAAAAGTAAATTAGAAGTTTCTCCACACAAATAGGTTCATCTTGCCCTAAGGGATGCCCCAAATAGGAAAGTAAAACAAAAACCAACCAAACTGAAAAACATCTTGTTAATCAAGTTTTTGGCTCCTTATATGGGAAACTGATGAGAAAAGGAAGATGTAGAGCAAGCATTCATTTCTTTGTTAGTCAGGTGGCCAGTTAGTATAGCCGTCATCTTAGGAGCAATGGATGTGGACACAACAGTAGATGGTAGGTATGTATAACAGGGAAGAAACACAATATAGTTTTTAAAGCACTGCTCATCCTCAAAAAGTTGCAAATGTTGGATCTGTTCAGTGTAGCCCTGTTCAAAAAGAGTATTCTAGCTGTACTGAATAGGTGACTAGGAGAACATTAGTTAGCACATTAATAAACTTCCACTGTTGAAAGGATTAAAATGCAAATAGTATTATGCAGATGTTTTACAGTGTACCAGTTCTGACAAATAGAAGAGTGGGCTGGTTCAAGTCAGATAATAATACTGAAGTTTCAGTCCAAGGTTTAGGATTCCCTATAGATGTTTGCTTTTATTAAGAAAGATTTAAAGATACGCATGATTGAGGACCATAGTGTAAGATGAATCACCTCAACAGTTTGACACGTCTGAGTTGATGATAATAGGATTTTGACCAGGAGTTGTTGGATGCAATTTGTCATCATCATGAGTCTTTCATGATAAGAAAATCATTTGATTATTATTATTATTATTATTATTTGGTCTCTATTTACAGATGTAAGCTGTTGTAAGAATCAGACTTACACTAATTGAATTTTCCTGCCAGAAATGCTGGAGAGATGGGAACTACCCCACTTTAGCATTGATTTTAAGAATATTGCCAAAAAAAATAAAATGTATTCTGGTCATCAATTTGATGATGTTATTAGCTGCATTTTTATTCTGCTTTTTAAAACACAGTTTTCCTCATAAAAAAAAGCTAATATTAACAGTTATTAAAAAAAAAAAAAGTTTTCTGCTCTGTTAATCAAAATATTGGCAGAAATAATATGCTTAAGTTAAAGAATACCCCACTTTAGAGCTAGGTGAGAAGGCAACTATATTTCTGCAGATTGTTCTAGCAAGAAAAGAATTCTTATACTCGTATAAAAAAAAAAATAAAAAAAATTAAAAAAAAAAACAGGCAGAGTAATCTTCACCTTTTTATTACAGCTTCTTGGACTCTACCAAGTCTGTGAAAACAACATGATTAAAGATCCTAGTAAACAAATGATTTGAATTACAAGACAGAGTTTTAGGATTTCTGTATTTTTTCCTTTAAAGTATATAATATGGTTATTTTCACAAAGACTATATATCCTAGTAATAGAGTAATGCCTTTTCTGCAAGATGTACTTGTTATTACGTAAGTAAGAGGTCTGCAAGCCAGAATGATTAGACTTGTGTCAGGCAGAAAACAACGAGGTGTGTTCTAGCATACAAAAAGCAATTTCAGAAGGAATGAAATACTGAAAGGGATCAGCAAGAAAGAGTTATTAAGTAAGCAGAGTTAAATAGCTTTTCTTTTCCCACTGGTTTCTCACATAACATTTCTATTAACATGAAACATAAAATTATGAATGAAAGCATTCTAAAAAAAAAAATCAACCACCAGCAATGATTAAGAAGCAATCACATATCAAGGCCTTTTCAGTATGTTTCAGTGGTTAGTTGAATCTCGTATTTTAAAGCAGTAGAAATCAGTAGGTATATTTTTTCCTGTGATCATTAATTGCACATTAACTATCACAATTACAGATGTTATATTTAAAGTTAATTTTATTTTACATTGAAATGGTGATACCATCTGATATTCATAATATATTTCTAAGTGTTAACTGTAACAAGAAGGTATTAAAGCCATCAACTATTCAATAACAAGAGGTATTATCAATAACTTAATTTAGAAAAATCAGTCAGGCGAAGGGCCAAATACCATCTTTCCCAAGTATTTCAATCACCTTAAAATGTGGTCAAAAGCAAAGTAAAATTGCTTTATGTTTATTGAGACCTCAAAACAATCTGATGTAAACAGCCTTTTATACTGATATAATAAACCAAGAGCAGCTGTCTGAATTTACAGTTGTGACATGCTAAACTATATTAAGTTGGATATTACTAATTAATTTCAGCAGAGGTTTAATTTCAGGATGCTTCCTAGGCTTAATTTCTTCTAAGAACAGCTCACTAGTAGTGTATTTGCAAAATGATTTAATATATTACAACAGCTCTCTCTTTGCTATCTCAAGAATTCCTACAGTTAATGTATGCAGATGCAAGTATCTTCCTTAATCAAAAATAGGGCTAGCTTCCATTTACGTATCTCATCTGTGCACACATGTCCTATCAACGATGGGTATTTCTGTTCTGCATCTACTTCTGTGGTTCATCAAGAACCATTTCAGGAAATGGTGCATGTGACATTATCATAGAAGTACCAGATGTTCCTGCTGACCAATACAGTACTAGAGAGTTGCTGCCTTCCAGACAGACATTATAGACTACCTGCATCTCACTCAAATACCCCAAACTGAGCTAGAAATGTGAAATGGAAGTTTTTATCTTACAAACTGCTTGTCTACAGCTCCTAACACTGGAACTCAGATTGTTATACCTATAAAAAATGCTCTCAACATCATTGATGTTTGGGATGGCACAATTCACAATGAAATTCATGTTAAGAGATACAGGACTGGATCAAATACAACTATTGATGAAGTTCTGGAGGAATTTAAGACAGGATAATATACCGTAAAACAAGAGATGCTGCTCTCCAACAACCCCCCCCCCCCATCCCAGCCTGTAACAGCATTTTTCAATCTTTCATGATAAATAGTCAGATTTCATGTATCATCAGGTGTCATTTTCTGTTTCTCTTTCAGTAGTCTGTATTTCTCTCTTCCCTAGGGAGTCTGCCATTAACAATTTCTGTTTCAGCATATTGTACATTATCTGTGCTTTCTGGAGGTTTCATGGTACTTGTCTACTTGCAATATGTTATCACTTGCAAGTATGATCACTATGTTGTTTAGTACCTTTTATGATTATTAATCAATATGTATGAAGATAAAACATTCCATATTCAATATAAGTTCTCCAGTTTTTATTTAATTACACAATACTCTTATATAAAACACTAATGGGTTTTCCCCAGATAATGTGAAAATGCATACTTGAAATTTCTAACATTCCAAAATATTGATGCTGAGCCAGTATTTTCTAAAAAAAATATGCAGAAATAACAGAAACAAATGTGTTTGCATGAGAAAGTCAGGACTTGGGTGGTTTAAAGCTGTGTTTATGTGTTTTTAAATTCTGTGCTAGCATCAGAGAGTAAAAGAGCAGCCTCAAGGCATCTTGGCAGCCGACAACAGCTAGAGCCAGGCCAAACAACGAGATTGTGATATGATTCTGCATGGCTTTTTGACAAAGTAAAAACTGAGTTAATGTGTACTTTTGCAGGTGACATGACCAAAAGGATACCTGATGGTAGGCTGCTGGGAGATAGTTTGCTGAGAAGGATATTGGCGGCTTAAAGTACCTTTTCAGATGAGCTTTGACAGCGATGCTTGTAATCACAGTATTGTTAAAGTATTATGTCCCTTGCACTGTTATAGCACCACAAAGGAGAGATCAAAAGTCTTGGAAAACTGATAGGAAAACTGACAACAGATGGAAGGAAAAAGGTTGATTGTTCATTATGCTACAAAAAAACAATAGTAGTAACCTGTAACTTATTTCCCTTACTTGTAAAAAAACCTGCTTGCGCCCCTGTATTGATCTAAATGCCTGTAGATGACTCAGGCCAGCTTGTGGGGACCTGACTATGTGTCTGTGGTTGAACCAATATGTGTACTGGAAGTTAGATAAGTAATTAAGGAGAAAGACATGAAGCCTCAAACCACTCAAACACCTGCCCCAAGGCAGGTAGCTTTTCCATGAATACTCAAAGAGCTCTGTAGTTTCTGTTGTCAGTGATTTGGAGGATGTCCATGGCCAAACATTCTAAGGATTTTTTCCTGACACACTTTTCGAGACTCAGAAGCCATTTGTGGGATTAAATGCTAAAATCATCCAAGAATTACATTCTACACTGTACTGAGACACAACTGCCTCAAGAGCCTCCCTCTCTTGAAATTAAAGACAACATTTATTACTTTTAAAGAGACAGTGAACAGGAGTCACGCTCAAAAACTTATCAGAGAAGACTGACCTTGGGCATAAGTCCTTATTCTGTCAAGGCTTTGAGATATGCATATGATACCTGTGACTAGTAGTGTTCCCCAGGGGTCGGTGCTGGGTCCGGTCATGTTCAACATCTTCATCGACAACCTTGATGAGGGAACAGTGTCTGCCCTCAGCAAGTACGCTGACAACACAAAGCTGGGAGGAATGGCTGACATGCCAGAAGGCTGTGCTGCCATTCAGCGAGACCTGGACTGGCTGGAGAGATGGGCAGGAAGAAACCAGATGCAGTTTAATAAGAGCAAGTGTAGAGTCCTGCACCTTGGGAGGAACAACCAGAAGTATCAGTACAGGCTGGGGGACGACCTGCTGGAGAGTAGCTCTAAGGAGAAGGACCTGGGGTCCTGGTGGATGACAGGTTGACCATGAGACAGCAGTGTGCCCATGTGGCCAAGAGGGCCAATGGGATCCTGGCGTGCATTAAAAGGAGTGTGGCCAGCAGGTCAAGGGAGGTAATAGTTCCCCTCTACTCTGCCCTGGTCAGGCCTTTCCTGGAGTACTGTGTCCAGTTTAGGCTCCCCGGTACAAAAAAGACAGGGATCTCCTGGAAAGAGTCCAGCGGAGGACCACAAATATGATACGGGGCCTGGAGTATCTTCCCTATGAAGAAAGGCTGAGAGACCTGGGTCTGTTCAGCCTGGAGAAGAGAAGATTGAGAGGGGATCTCATCAGTGTGTATAAATACCTGAGGTGTGGGAGACAGAAGGATGTAGCCAACCTCTTCTCAGTGGTTTTTGGGGATAGGACAAGGGGCAATGGCCACAAGATAGAGCAAAGGTTGTTCCGCATCGACATGCGGAAGAACTTCACGGTGAGGGTGACAGAGCACTGGAACAGGCTGCCTAGGGAGGTTGTGGAGTCTCCTTCTCTGGAGATATTCAAGGCCTGTCTGGACGCCTACCTGGGCAGCCTGCTCTGAGGAACCTGCTTTGGCAGGAGGGTTGGACCCGATAATCTTTCGAGGCCCCTTCCAACCCCTACAATTCTGTGATTCTGTGATTCTGTGATAAAGACCTGTACTGACAAATACCAAATCTAAATAATAGGCTTTGTTGAGGGTATGCCATATCCTTTCCATACTTTTTAATATCCAATGATAATAATTGGTGAATAAATAAGCTTTCTTATGTGAATAAGCAAAAAAATGAAGTATTTTCAACATAAAGATACAATCACAATCCTTTTATAGTTATGGAATATATGCCATCATATGCTGAGAATCAGTGTCTGTTTTGATACAGTTGTTACACATAATAACAGTAATTAAAAGTTCATAAACCATTCTACTACTTAGCGTAGGACAGTCAGGCATTATAACAGGTTCTCCAGAAGGGTTCTGATGTCTCTGTCCTAGAGGTTTTCAACATAAAACCTCAAGTAACCTGGTCTGACCTCATACCTGGCCCTATGTTGTTCAGGAGGTTGGACTAGAGAGCTCCTGAAGTCCCTTCCAACCTGAATTATTCTATGTCTCTATAGCAGAAAAAGATAAAGCTATGCTTTTCTGTGACACAGGCTATGATTTACATAAAAACTCTAAAAAGTGCTGTTTTGATTATCTCCGTAGTTCTCAACACCACATTTTCACAATTGTGTCATGCCAGTAATTGTTTCCTTTTGATTCAGATTATTAGTAAAATGAAAGGTTCTATGTCAATTCACACTTGATAGCATTTAATAAAGAAATAATGCAGACATACCTGTATTTGCTAGTTTCTATTTCTAACTACTGCTTTTGCAAATTGAAAACACTACTGAAAAAAAAAAAAAAAAAAAGAGATAGAATGCCATCTTTCTGTAATGTGGGATACATTAAAAGATAAAATAGTTTATATTTCATGGTACATCGCTACAACTACAATTGCATGGTTTTGTTGTGTTTTTGTTTTCTGAGAAGCAACTTTTTACATGAGAGTAATGAAGACAAACTATATTTAGATCATAGCTACCTACTTAGTGCTCAAGGTTATTGCAATGGGACTAACAAATTCATTCATGCATACATCTTGCTAATGACCTGTTCAAGTCTGTTTTCTTACAACAGAAAGGCTTACTTTTCTTCAAATGCTATAGGAAATACTCTAGCAGAAGGTAATGAAAGGCCAGTGAGAGAAGAACAAACTGGTAGGATACTTCAAGAATAAGCAAACAAACCTCCAGATAAAAGAATAAAAAATAAACAGGCCCTTTCTTGACTTGACAGCAGATACATTAGGATTCAACCTTGCTTGTATTTCTAGGAAGTGTGACATTTGTTTGACATTCAGAGTTAACAGGGGAAAAGGAATGTTTCTTGTATTTCTAAAACACAAGGCATATTTTTCCAAGTACTTGTTCAGTTTCCAGAAAACAGCCTATAAAATATTGCCAGCCATACTGAAAACAAAACTTTGCTGTCATCTTTTACTCCGCAGAACAAAATATTCCCTAGAAATGTGATTTTTATCCCTCTGAAGAAAACCAATTTCACCTTGGAAGTTTCATAAGGATTTTTTCATCTTGAATATATATGAAGATACTTTGAGACAAAAGTTAGAAATGAGTTCTTAGAAAGTAATAATGCATCTATTTGTTTTCTACTTTATATATGTATTTAAAGCAAAACTACAGATTGCCTTTTTATGAAAATAGTAACTCTTCTTGATAGCTGGGAGTGTTACTCTTCATAAGGGGCAGACTTGCTGTCAGAGATGTAGCTCTAAGTTGTCTCCATAAATATTCCATGAGTTAATACACACACTATATCAAGAAAATCTGCAGTCTTCATAAGTAGCCAATGAAGGAGTTGAGGAAGACCACCCCAGTGCCCCTTGCTCTATACACTCGTAGCTGCTGGAAGAGATTTAGAACTTCTGCAGAAGGGAAGCGAGTTTGCAGAAGGGCCATGTTACAGCTGTACCACATACCTGTAGACTGAAAAGAGGGATGCTGCAAACTGGCAGAATGTTTACAGTAGCACTTTCTGTGTTCGTGCTGGACAGGGTAAGAATCACAGTAAACATTAAGGGAAATCATACAAATTATACAAGATTTTCTAAACTGACCGGTATATTTAACTGTTCAACAGAACACTTAAATAACTGTGCTATGTTTCTGTTTCTCAGATGTCTCAAATTAGGCATCCAGAAAAAGTAATAACTTTGGAAAATTGTGACTCTGAGCCTTTGCCACCTTTCTTCACTATTGTTGGCAATTATCTTCTCTCTCTCATCTGTCTCAGTTCCTGACAGCAAATCATAGGCAGATTTTGATGGGCTGAAATACTTGTTAACTTGGGCAATTTATTCAGTATTGTTGTACACACTATCAGAACAAGTAGTTCACACTTTTTCAGACTATCAGAATTGCTTCTACCAGGCATACTCACATTTTTTTTTTTGTTGGATCATGTAGAAATGCTGTGATTTCTTCCAGTTTTGGCACACTGCTTTGTAGGTGGATTGCAATCTGTAGTATAGAATCCAGTTATTTGAGGATGCCATTGCTTTAAATACGTCAACACTTTCCCTTAAGTGGATCATCTCTACTATCTTTAGTAGTATCAAAAGTAACATTGTTTTAAGCTGATTTGCATTTGCAAACTTGCATTCACATTTTTCTTTTAAAAGAAAGTTGAACTTTCCTGCAGGTTTTAAATACAGCTATTTGTTTTGCTTTGGTCATGTTCGCTTCCATTTAACTTTGACTTCTGTTAATGCTGGGGCTGTGATATGCAGATGTTTCCTGGAATATCTCTTTTACAAGGGATGGACTAATGGGAGTTCTCCATTTTCAAAACAGTGTAATGAAAATAATCAACTTCTTGTTCTCTTTATCTGGCCTCATATGCAATATAAGTACATAGTCTGAATACACAAACTGCAAAAATCCTGTAGAACACATTGTTTGGATAGAGGACTTATACCTCTTTCACACAGGACTTCAGTTATCCAAGATCTGTACTTATGTAGATCTCAGTATGACGTTTTCCCCAATTGCAAGCACTGTAGAGCATACACTATTGATACAAGCTTGTAATTAACTTGACTTCCTAAAAAATATGTCAACATAGACATCAAATATCTCAAGAATTATGACAAAAATAACTTAACTTTTTGTTATGAAAGTTTTGCATCAGTGAGCTTGGCATTGAAGACCTCTGGTCCAAAGCTATCCCAGTATCCCAGGCTTTTTTTTTTTTTTTTTTTTTTTTTTTTAATAAAAAATACAGCTATTCTGGTCTGCCTCCCTTTCAGCTAAGATCTACTTCATTAACGCTTGCTAGTAACCTAGCCCTTGCAATACTGCTGGCTTCAGAGTCCACAGATGGTATCTTTCTTGAATTATTCTACAAGAAAGTTAGATGATTTATTCTTATTATTATTTGCTTGACTTGTTAGAACAGAGAGAGATTTTTTTCTAACAGGCTTTTCATGCATGCACTGCACTACCAGCTCAAAGCAAACAGAAAAAGAATGTCATTTACCATGTCTCTTTTGAGAAGGGAACAAACATTACATTACTGCATGAATATATTGCACTTGCTTAAATTCTCAAAAAGAAATCATAAATAAACCCAGCCCCCCACCCCCAAACACTTAGTTAATAATTCAAAAGCCTTCTTAGGTATTAATTGTAATCTTACAATTATTATTAACACCTATTTACACTCTTGCTAATAATAGGTACCCCTCAAATTATCTGGAAGTTCAGCATGCTTGCACAAATATTTTAAAATGATGTCTAGCTGCCTGGTAGATGTCAGTCTACCCTCACATTTATTTAAATTTCCTAATCTGATCGAAGATCTTCCTCAAAAGCTTACCACCCATTGAATCAAAAGGAGGTTTTTCAGAGAATACCAACTTCTTTTCCCTCAGACTACAAGCAAGCCTCCTAGGGAAGGAACAATTAGAAATCCCCCACCACTGCAGGCAGTTACACTGAGCTGTTTTGCTTCCAAATGGAAGTTCAGTTTTCTAAAAAGTGTCTCTTCTTAATACCTGACAATTGCATTAGTTTTACATGGCTGTACTGTAGCCTCTAGGTAAACATCTCAAACACGCCTTGGCACATCACAAAGTCCCAGGATAACAGGTTGAAAAGGGCCTCTGGAGCTCAGCTCTGGACCTCCTGCTCAGAGCAAATCCAGTCAGAGCAGCTGTGCAGGGCCATGTCCTCCTCACTGTCTGTAAGGACGGAGATGCCACAGCCTCTTGGCAACATCTTCCCACCTTTGGGGGAAAATCTGTTTCTTATACCTAAGTAGAATTTCCCACGTTCCAACTTGTGTCTGTTGCCTCTGGTCTTATCACTGGGCACCTCTAAGACAGTTTGGCTCTGTCTTCTCTGTACTTCCATTAGGTGCCTGAAGACAGCAATGAGATGCCCCTGAGCCTTTTCCTCATATGGTTGAACAAAGCCTGTTGTAGCAGCCTCCCCTCATCCATTACGTGCTTCAGCCCCCTGAGCCTCTTAGTAGCCTCTGATAAACTTGCTGCAGCCCTAGAAAATGCTGTTCTTTGCAGATTTCCACTTGTGAAGGGGAAAAAATAAAGCTATTATGGTGGATGACTATCTAAATGAAAACATATGAAATGAGGAATAGTAATAATAGATATATCTTTTCACATTTAGATGTTTGAACCCAGAGATACACCTAAAAGCACCTTAAAGATTTATAAAGAAATCATGAAGAAATAAACACTCAAATTGTATTCTATTTCAAGGGAACTTAGTTTTCTCAGGTTTTGTTTAAGATGCTGACCTATAATTTTATAATCAATGTGTCTCCTAAAAGGTAAGGTAAAGATAAGATTCCTGTTTGCTTCATATTGACAAAGACCAGAGGTTAGACATAAATGATTAGAAGCTAGTAGATGGCACAAACCTGTACCATGTTTATACCACATACCTGTGTCTAATCAGGCCTGAAGTTTTGGCTTATAAAATCACTTGTACTGTCCTAGTACAGCATATTGAAGTTTTAGCCAGAATGGTAATAAGCTGTGTGAAGAATAATCTGCTTATGCTCTACCTAAAGCATATTCCATGCTGACTCAAGCTGGCTTTTTGAGCAAAACAGTCTCTTCAGGAAATGTCCAGTCTTACTTTTTAAATTTCAGCTAGATACACTACATCTGCCAAAACATGTGCTGAGTACTAGGAAAAAGAGTAATTTACAAACAGAAGTTCTATTTCTACATTTTAAGTCAACTTCATGCAATATGTTTTGGGTTATATCTGCAAAAAGGATTTAAGGAAAGGAAACCATCTGAAACTTTGTGAGATGGTGAGGAATTATGGATTCAATATATAAGAACTATTGCTAAGTGGAACTGTCAGAGCTGCTGGAAGAGCTCAATGACCTGATTAAGACTGTGGTGAGAAACCATGTTCTCTGTCCACCTCTACAATATTTTATCATAAATTATTTTATTAACTTGATATATTGAGACTTTCTTTAAAATAGATCTTGGATTGCCATGTAGGCAATCCTCGGGAATATATATGGATACCACTACACTGCTAAGTTCTATCACTTTTATGAAAGTGAACAGTAAAACATTCACAAGTGTAGGCTGAAAATGAAAATATATAAACATTATAGATTTGTTATGCCCCCCTCCCCCAGCAAATACCACCACCACCAAGAACAACAGAAAAAACACCAAAACCCCAACCTTAAATATTTATGTCTCCAGAAAACTTCAGACTGTTAGAAAAAGCTGTCATTAAAGTAAGAAAACATCTTACTCTGACTTCTGAAGACATAATGGTCTCTCTTACCCAATGGTCAGCATTTCCATTTATCCACTCACTCCCTACAAATTCTTTAAAATCCCTGAAGTTTGGGAGCATCTTCTTTATTAGCTTATACTCTCAACAAGCTTAAACTGAAACCCCTTATTAAACCACAAATCAGCTTTATATACCTTCTTCTTAAAATAATTTCTTAGAAGTTGAACAAGTTTTATCATTTTTATCCTTTCCTATAAAACTTAAAATGTAGCCTTTTAAAACTATGTTCCATTAACAATACTTACAGCCTGGTATTCTAATGCAGAAATCCTTCTTTCATTTTATTCTCAAGTAAATATTACTTGAAAACCTGGTTTATCTTAGTGAAGATTTTTAAACAGCATATTTCTTCTATAGGGGTTTGGGAGGTCCACATGTGACAATGCATCCATTTTTGCTGTTGTGTAAATCACAGTACTGGAGGCAGGTCTCTCAAATATCATCTTTTCTCAACTTCTTCCTTTCAGCCTTTCATGGCTAACTCTTTCTCATAATTTTTATTTAGTATAAAATATTTTATTTCCCTCTGTGTATCTAAATAGCATAATTTATTTCAATTATTTTACAGTTCCTGCCTTGTCCTGTAATTTATCTCACATCTATCCAAAGACAAGTCTGAAGAAGACGTGTAAGATATGCTGGAGAGGGTTACTCTTCTTTAATTCTGAATCCTGCTTTACTGACTATTACAACTTTTTTTTTTTTTTTTTTTTTTTTTTTTGCTCCTACACACTGCTTACAGTCATATAGATCATCAATAGCACACTGAACAGCACACTGTGGGGAATGTATCCGTTTAATTATTTTCAATTTGCATGCAAAAACAGTCTGTGTACTTTATTTCAAAATACACATGGAACAATTCTCACAGCCCCATCCATTAACAAACAGATGAGGATGAATATATGAAACCTATTAAATTTGCTGAAAACATGCTGCAGTGTACACTGTCAAAAGAAAGCTGTTTTTTTAAAAAAAATCACACTCTTTTCATTGTCCGTGAGAAATTAAGAGCAGGATGACAAAGGGTGTTTACACAGGCACTTAGCCAGGAAACTGTGTTTTCCACAGATACAGTCATTCCAGGAGCACATCTCTGATTTTATGAGCTCCCTCCCTCTGTTCTCTCTCTCCCAGTAATCACATCGAGAAATATAACTGTAGGTGAGAAAATACCTAGTTCTGCACAACATATTGAAATGCTGCTTCTTTCCTTTAGGTAAGTGCTACCACACTGAGGCCATTTGTAGGAATTTTACACAGCAAGATAAACACATGCAAACCTCTTAAGGAAACACATGAACTGCAGGACAGTTTCACAGTGAATCATTACCAAAAATCTATGTAAGGAGTCCATGAAAGAATTCTCTATAAATCTTCTGTGAAATGCAGCATTGCTTATTAGCAGTGGAAAACCTTGTGAGATAGAAAGTCTTGTCACTTTATTTGTGTGTGCTTTCTTGCATCTTAAGTTGCAGCTTAAGATCCCTTAGGATCATGTGAGGCTAGGTTATATATTAGAGAGCTGTGCTATAGTGCTGTGAGTGTGTAAGCCTAGCAGCTGGGTACTGTTATGGTTGCTGCTTTCCTGTGCTAATCTGATTTACTTGTTTAAGGTCTGACCTCATCATCCTGTCAGTATGGATTCCCACCTATACAGTTAGCAGCAGCTTAGCATCGGCTTGAAGAGCTTGCAGTATATTAATCAGAAGAGAGAGAGAGAGAGAGAAAGAGAGAGAGAGAGAGACAGAGCAAGCTGCCGGTATTTGTTCTTTTGTTGTCTTTTCTTAAGAAGAGGAGTTGAAACACAAGAGATAAAGAATCTGTTTCCTTTCTAAAAGAATAGGCTTTTGTATATATATTTATATATTCCTGGAAAAAAATGTCAGTATCTGGAAAGAAAGAGTTTGATGTGAAGCAGATCCTGAGGCTCCGCTGGAGGTGGTTCAGTCACCCCTCGCAAGGCTCCGCAGGCACGGGGGGCTGCCATCAGCAGGAAGGATATGAACACAGAGGGACACCGGTTCAGAACAGGTTGAAGAACCACTCTCGGGACAGAAATGGGCTGAAGAAAAACAGCAGTCCTGTCCACCACAATATACTGGCACCTGTGCCAGGTCCAACCCCGGTGCACCACCGATCTATTCAAGCCTGGCATCAACAAAACCTCATAGAACAGCTTCGATCAAATGAAGATATTCCCAAAACAAGTACAGAGGAAAACTGTGTCAAAGAAGATTCAAGTAAAACCCCACAGGAGTTGCAGATGATCACAGAGGAAAATTCAGATGAATCTGCAGAGAGGTAGGACTTTTAAAGTCTGCACTTCAAAAGCCATACTTCTATCCAAGTTATTCCCTAAAACTGTCTTTGTTTTAAACCAGAGCTCCTTACTGCATTAATCTCACTTTGTATATGTGCACACCCACACTCACATTAAAAAGCAAAAAGGAACAGTCATGAAATTTTGATCTTTGCTTAAGATACATCATGTCAGAATTTCCATAAAAATAAAATCTGCCAGCTTGTCAAATTTTCCCTATTGCAGTTTACAACATATTAATTTTTTGTCTTGATTTATTCTGTGTAAGAACAATGGAAAAAATGAGCCTTCTGAAATAGTGTCCTCATTCTGACTTTATCAATGGGTGCAACTTTGACAAATGGGAACTGCTGGAGATACATGGTCTGTGTGGTTGCCATCAGTTTGTTAAAATTTTCACTGCCTTTTTTTACTGTCTCTTTGACAAGTGTAATTAACCCTGAACTAAGTGGAAAGGGAGCATCATTACTTGCTTTTTTTAAGGGTTTATTTGAAATCACATTACTTTCACAGCTTGTTTAGCGCAGTAAGAGACATACTTTCTGCAAGGTCAGGTAAAACATATGACAGCTATGACACCTTAAAGGTGTAAGAACAAAGGATGATCTATTTTTAAGACATTAATATAGAGAAGAGAATACTAGTACAAGTTATTTCAGTAAGTATGCCATTTAACTTTTTTATGATGTTTTCAAAATTGATGTCAGTATTATTACCTTATAGAACAACAATTTTACCTCACTTTTACCCCACCTTGGACTCAAATTATGCATTTATAATGTGATCATTTGCACCACTTGATAAGATTGTCATCAAGTCTTTAGGAATATTTTTTGATATTTACACTGTACTTAAATACAAATCCATCTTACTTGAAGTTATAGTTTCTCAGTAAAACAAAGCTGACAGCTTGTGTATTTTTAGCAGTTGTTATTTTTCAAGTTGTACATCTGGTAAAGGGAACATCTGTACACTGACCAGAAAAAATGCATTATAAAATGTCATTTTGAATACAGTACTAGTAGTCAATGTATACTATGTAAATTCATTATGAAATAAAATCAGTGAGGTAGGAATGTGATAGTTTCATATGCTTCCTAATGTACTGATTTGTAATGGTAGAACCCCTACTCTTAGTGCAATTTGTTCAAAAGACAGTACACATTTCCTGGAGAAAAAAAAATAAAAAAAAATTAGGCACACCTCAGAAAGGCAATCTTATTTGAAAAAAATTAAGGAACAGTTAAGGAATAATCAAGATAACTCTATTTTCTGGTGAAGGAGGTAAAAGGAAAAGAAAAAAAAAAAGGGTAATGAATTCAGTTTGGAAGATATTAAGGCGCTGCCCTCTAAAATAAGATGTGACATTTTCTCCAGCTATATATAAACTTTCTGCTAAGACCTCATGAAATTTTGTGCCTTTGTATTCAATCAAATTTAACTTCTCTTGAGATGTTTAAATTTGCAGCTTTTAGAAAAGTTTTGTGAGTGTATATATCTCATAAACTATTGCTATATTTAAGTGTATTTTCTCCAAGTTATCAATGAAAGCTTTTTATGCATGTTGTAGGCTAATTTGAAAATATACCTTAAAAGTCTGATATTTTAAGGCATTGTTTAGGAAGCAAATCATGACTACAAGTTTCACTATAATTAAAACTTTACTTCAAGGAATCATTAAAGACACTACAACATAGTTCCAATTTCTTAAATATGTACCAAGAGAAATCACTAAGTAAATCACCTATCTTTCTCTTTGGCTATAGCATTAATGTGCTAATTGCTTCAAAGAGAAATACTGAGAAGAAGTAAAGAGAAGCCTTACACCTTCAGTAAAATTCCTGGATGTATTTTCATCTCTTTAACAATGTGTCATCTTGCGCTTTTGAAACCTTCCTTTTAAATTAGTTTGTGCCTCTTTTTTCTTCAGAAGTTCCAGACAGTGACAATTGATTGGAATCAATGAGATCTTCTGGCAATTAACACCTCTAAAAAATCAGACACTTGCAGTATCCCCTAACTCTTACACTTCTAAAGCCATGCATAAGGAACTGCAATTACTGCATCCATACGCTCCTTTGCATTCATACCTGAGGATACCAAAGACAACCTCATAGAATTTTTCCTTTTATTCTGTAAAAGGAATCATACTTTCTGAGTGATTGTCAGTAATCCAGCGACTTTACCTCTGCCTGTAGAAGTTGCATTTCTAGCTGTACTCTAAAGGAGGACAAACTTTAACACAGGCAGACAGTGACAGGACAAGCAGGAAAAGTTGTAAACTAAAAGAAGGGAGATTTAGATTAGACATTAGGAAGAAATTCTTCACTCAGAGGGTGGTGAGGCACTAGCCTAGGCTGCCCAGGCTATCCAGGTTGGTGCCCCATCTGGGGCAGTGCCCACGGCCAGGTTAGGTGGGATTTGGGTAGCCTGGGCTGGTGGGAGGGGTCCCTGCCCATGGCAGGGGGTTGGAATGAGATGGACGTTAAGGTCCCTTCTGACCCAAACCAGTCTGTGGTTCTATTAAACTGAACATACTGCTACATGCCTCTTGGACATTGAAAAGTGGGAAAGGACATGAAATCAGGCCGATACCTCAACCTTAAGCAAGCTTAGATTATGTTTGGTGGTTGACAAAAACTATGTTTGTATGTGCAATACACAAACGCACACTTGTGCACACAAGTTGGTGCTGATGTACATGGAAAAAAATATTCAGGAGGAGTATCTTTTTAATTGAGGCAATACTGGTGAGGCCGCACCAGTGCAGAGTAGAGCAGGACAGTCACTTCCCTCAACCTCCCTATGCTGTGTCTGATGCACCACACGATATGGTTGGCCTTTTGGGCTGCCAATGCACACTGTTCACTCATATTAATTTCACTGCCAACCAGAACACCTTTCTGCAGGGCTGTGCTCCAGCCTCTCATACCCCAGTCAGTACAGACATCTAGACTTACCCTGTCCCAGGCGCAGAACCCAGCACCTGTTTTTGTTAAATTTCATGTGGTTGGTGACTACCCAGCCCTGCAATTTGCCAAGAGCTCTCTGCAAGGCCACCTAGCCTTGAGGGAGTCAACAGTTCCTCTCTATCTAGTGTTGTCTGCAAACTTACTTAGTATACCTTCAAGTCCTGCATACAAGTCTTTTATGAAAACATTGAAGAGAACTGGAGAAAATGGAGCCTGTGGAACCCCACTTGGGACTGGCCGCCAGCCCAGTATAGCTGCATTTTCTGTACCCCTTTGAGCCCAACCCTTCAGTCAATTGTTCACCCATCATATCATGGACTTGTCTAGCTGTATGCTGAACATTTTATCCAGACAAATACTGTGAGAGGTGAAAATGAATAAATAATTGTATAGTATCTGACCCAATTTCTTGGCCATATGATGACTTTTTTGTGTGTGTCGTTAGCTAATGTAGCACAGACAAAGGCACATACCATCATGTTTTCTTCTGCTAAACACCTTTTTGGGAAGAGTTATTAAACTATACATTCATTGTGCCCTCTTCAGTTTTTAACTAATACTCAGTGAAATGATACTCAGTGAAATGATACTCAACTTAGTTTTTCAACATGAAAGACCACTTCTACAAAAGAAGAGACGTGGTAATTTCCCTAGTGAAAACAGAACATATGAATTATTCTGTGAAACCACTGGTCAAAGCAAACTGAGAGGTTTTTTACTTTTTTTTTTTTTCCCAACTTTTATTTATTTATTTTTGTACTAGGCATCCAGTTCTGAGTATCCTAACTAATAAGCAAAGTCCTATCACTGATTCATGAGAATGACTGATAATGAATGACAATGCACCTATTAAGTGAAAGGACTATGATGTATCCTTTGCAGAAAAGATGATAAAGTGCTGCATTCAGATTAGTACACCATTAAACTATTTTCCCCTCATGAGTGGGAATTCATCAGGCTCATAAACCATCTCTGATGCCTAAGGCCAAAGTTTAGAAATGATTATTCCTAATGTCGCACAGCAGTAGCTTTTATTTTTAAATGAAAACATAATTGGTCTGATTTTATTCCATGCTTTCAATTCCAGCATTTTGATGGAAAGTTTTCAAAAATCTGAACTTTAACACATAATAGGTTCACAAACATAACAAAGAATACTGGCCATCTAGTCAGAGGGCATGTCAATCCCTCTATGCTGAGGTGAGATCAACAATATTTAAGTGCTTCCTTGGTTATTTGTAGTACACAGTTCAAGATCATTATTTTCTTGATCTTGATCTTTATACATATATATATATTTAAAACATATATATATTTAAAACATATTGCTCCCCTTATTTTTTGTAGTCTGAAGAGCTGCAATTCTTGCCATATTTCTTCAGAATTCCTATGCTAAAGAACTATGACCTTTTTCATTGTTCTCAATGGTGACACTTTCCAACATTTCTGTGTACTTCTAGTATTGTGGTATGTTCTGTTTAAAACTTGATAATTCTGGTGTATAGGGCAGGTTTACATACATGTCATTCCAGCTAAAAAAATGTTTGAATATCCTGCCTAGAGGTTTTTTTTTTTTGTGTGTGTGTGTGTGTGTGTGTGTGTGTGCGAAAAATATGGTGTTATTGCTCATGCCTAGCTTGTGATTTATGTGAGCCTCCTGACCCTGTACCAAAGACCTGTTCCCTAGCCATCTGTACATTTTTGCAGTTATTTGTTCCTAAATATAGTACTTACCAGAAATAATTTTCACCTTATTTTTAATCAGATAATGTCTCCAATTTACAGAGTTAATACTCACTTCTAATCCTATTCTGCAATGTCTTTGCAGCTTGCCTTAGCTTGGCATAGTCTTGAATTGTAATAAAGTTCCTATGAGCTTTCTATTTATTTCTTCCTCCCTCCAAGACACTTAGAAAATTCATGGAAAATCACAGTGGAACCTTAGTGGAAAGTTCCTTATGAGGCCAGTTTGACTTAGCCTCTTATTTACCACTGAACCATTGATATCTACTATGCAAGTAGGATTTCAAAACAGCTTTGCACCTGTTCCACAATAGGTTATTCCAAACAGTACTTCAAGATGAACTTTGTAGTATCTGATATGAGACAACATCAAAGAATATCTCATGTTCAAGACACTAATGATAGCTACTTCTTTTTATTTTCTCCATAATGCCTAATACATCCTATTAATGAAGGACTTCAATTTATTTTAACATGTTATTCTTGACAGATTGTTGACTGCTAGTCTTCTCTTTCACTTTTAAGTGTTTAGAAATAATAATTTTGTTACTTTTAAACTGAAGAATTTGTCAAGAATTAAAACTAGGAAAAGAAATGCTTCTGTCCTGTGGAGAATTTTCAGTTTCTTTAATTCTTTAGCTATACATAATAAGCAATATACTTTAAAAGATGATTTTATGCCGTTCTGCTATGGATAGACAAAATGATTCCTTATATCCTCAGTGAAAAGCAAAAACTAATTGTCTGCTAAAGATGACCTTTAACTAAAGGTCAAAATATGAATTTGAAAATGGTTTATTTAAGATATTGTAGCTGATCTCCTCTCAGAGATGGTTAGACAGCTCATGTGGCATTTCAATATTTTAGTGCAGCGGGAGAGAAGTTTAGAGCTGGGGGATGAGGAAGATATTTTTGGCAATGATGTTTGAGGAACACCCCACTGGTATCAATGAGATGCTGCATCTGCTGGTGCCAGATATTACTTCAGTTCTACTTATGAACTAAGAAATGGCGCATGCAGCACATGGGATAATTAATGAAACCAAGCTGAATTTTAATAGCGTTTCACTGTAACTCACAACTGAAGAGTTTCCTTTGATACCTAATGTTTGCTAAAAGTAGTAAATTTGTGAAGTTCTAGCAAGCAGCATCTCATGCAGGCTTAGTATCAAAGAGCAGATTTGCCTATTTCCCAGAAACTGGTAATTTGCAAAAGAAGAATAGGACTTTTCAGGCAATGGGGGAATGTAATGAGCAGTAACAAATGAAGTCATTTGGACTGAACAAATACTATTGCCTTATATAGGATCTCTTGGTACAGGAATTAGAATCAAGCCTCAAAGGCTTCCTCAGCAGATATTCCAGCTTTCTCCTTCTACTATGACATCTTTTGAGGAACTTGGAACACAGGCTTACATTTGACATTCATAGCTTTCAAACATGAATTATTATGGGCAAAAGAAAAATATCATTTAATAGTAATTTAAGAAACTATGACAATTCTATCAATTTCAAAACAATTTATTTATGATTCAATTATCTTCTCATTTCTACTCCATGCAGCTTGCTCTCAGCAAAGACAGCTGTTAAATTACTTCTTAAAGAGTTATTACTGCTCTTAAAATCACTTTTTAATGTCTCCAGAAAAAAGTTAAGCAGATGATTAAACACGTGACCAATGCAGATCAGGTTTTACAATGCAACAGTTCAGTTGCATACTGAACATATACAATTGTGAAATCAACAGGAAATTGTTGAAGCATTCTTTGAAAAGGGGAGAGAGTTTGTTTGATTTGAAAGCCATAGACAGAAATTTGAAAGAAATGAACAATTTATTTTCATAGTTTTTTTTTTGTTTGTTTGTTTGTTGTTGTTTTTTTTTCTGGCTGAATTGTTTACTTTGAACTATTTGAAATACTGTAGTAAGGAACACGACTAAAATCTTTCATAGTTAAAGAAATTTTTTTGTTGTAGTTAAACAGCCAGATTTAGCCCAATACATACTAATTCATTCAACTAAAAGAAAAATCATACTGTATTTAAAGAATTGCTGTACCAGATGGTAGGATAAAGAATACAGTTTGTATATAATACCTGTAGGTATGCAGGCTAAATAAATACAAAAGTGAAGCTGAAGAATTGTCCAGATTCAGAGAAGAGCTAAAGGGGATTATAGGAAGTAAACTAAAAAATGATCTCTAAAATAAATCCATAGCAAAGTTTTCTCCTCTGTGAAATCAGCCCCCACCTCAGTGACTCTATCCTCAGGTACACTGGTGGAACTTCCCACTCAGCTCTGACAAGTCTTCTCCCAGTGCCTTTCCTTCTCTCCTTTTCAGAGGAAATGCTTAATAGAGAAAACTCAATTAAAAGCTAACTAAAATAGATAAAACAAGAACTTACGGCCTGACTCTTTCCAACAATTCTGCCTGTCCAATAATTAATAGCATAAATCATCTTGCACTTCATTCTAGTAACTGTTTTTATTCTATAAGACGAGAAAGGATAATTCACTAAAACTCTGTCTCCTGCTCACAGATAATAGAAAGATAATTAAAATAATGTAAAGGAATACCCTACCTTGTAGCCACTATATTCATTTAAGGTTAAAATATATTATATGGTGTTACAATTTAAAACATGTTTTGTCAAGAAACAGGGCATTGCATTCTCATGCTGGATTTTACAGTTATGCAAAGATATCATATTTAGAAATGAAACAGTACAAAACCAGAACACTATTAATTGTTTTCTTCACTGTTTTCTCATCTAAAACCCATTTAGGCTAAACAAACATATTTGTTGGAAAATAACTTAATGTCCGATACCTCATTCTTTCTTTGGTTCTGCTACACATATTTCGAAAATCTTTGGACAAGAATCTAGAGATCTTACCATATATTAAACCTTGATTTAACCAAATTCAAGCTCCCTCAGTCTGCCTCAAACTTTTAAAATGCATGACTTTATGACTAGCTGCACTAGGAACTCAAAATCAGTATCATGCGTTCTACCTCAGATTTGTTTCTTCCTTCTTACATAAACTCACTTAGAAATCACTTAGCCTCTTGATAACACAGTTTACTTGTATTAAAAAAATGGGGTTGCATACCTATTCTCTTAGGAACACAGTAAGAACTGATCAATCTTTTCAAGCACCATAATTTGCCTAAAAACTGCTACTAAAATGCATACTGCAATGTGTGTATATTAAGATTGATGCATTATAGTATGCAGTTCTCATGATAATATCACACATAGCATATAGTTCTCATGATAATATCACAAAAATCAGACTAATAGTTTAACTAGAAGTTTTCTGTTACAACAGGTGGTAGTGACCACCAGTATAGCTATAATTAAATGTTTTGATCAGCAAACATAAAGGGAGTACATTTGATAAAGTGGAGAGCCACTGCTACCATTTGCTATGCTTCAGTTTACTTGATAAATTAGAAGTCAAAAGGAAGGGATGCATTCTGGCAAGATGAGCATTTTCAAAGCCTGTTCATTTTAATAGAAGTTGAGAAAATGAACAACCTTTTTGAACTGGGAAAATATACCTGGGAAAATATTATATATACTGGGAAAATATTGATTTAAATGTAAATCATGAGCAAACCACTAAGAAATCCTAGGACTTGGAGAAAAGCTATTTTAAGCTATTACATATGGTTTGGGTTGCTAGGGAAACCTCTTTTACAGTGTTCGTTTAGCACAGATGCTCAGGAAAGCTCTGTGGCTCCTTGTCATACCATTTCAGAATGTGAAGAAATAGAGATGAGCATACACACACATGCAGACAAAAATTTCGCTGTAAATTTATCTCAGTCATGTACTGTATCTTTGGTGGAAGTTAGTTTTTTTTCCTGTTTTTGCCATGACCGCTGTGGTAAAGCAAATGTTTTGTAATTAAAAATCTGTTTCCAGACTGAGGTTATTTGTGGAAACATTACCTTCAGCTTTGATCCATTCTGGTTCATATTTTAGATAGTTGGCTATTTATGGCAAAGGATTTGCCTGCACCACATACATTGTGAAAATACAAGGAGTAACTCTGGTGACACCTTTTCTGGCCCAGCCTTTTGCCGTAGGGCAGATTTGACTTGCCAAAACACATATTATAATCAGCTTTAGTGCCACAGTAAAGCAGGATTTACTGCCACAGCGTTTGGCATGCTCCCTTTACCTCTTTAGACCTCAGGTGGATGATAGCCTGGAGAGCAGTTGCAGTCTGCCACAATCAGAGGCTCACGGGCCACTGTGTTGAGCAGGCAGGAGGCTCAGATCTATTCTGCTAGCACCTCTTCCAGGGTGTGCATTAACTAGACAAACACACCAAGCAAAGGCAGAGCACTTGGATCCATATCCACGATCTAGACAAATATCTTTCACCTCCTGCCCAGGTGGTCAGGTAAGAGAGGTGATATAGGGAGTCAAAAATATGGGAAATTTGAATGGAGCTTTGGAAGGAAAGAGCAGCAAAAATACAAATCTATAGCTATGGTTTTCACTTCTGACTTTTCTATCTTTATTTTGTAGTGGCCTGAGTTACTGTTCTTCCAGTGACCTACTGCCTGTGTGTACCAACAGTACTAAGCTCTCAGTGACCTTAACACAGGTCAGACATTTGTATGGTTTTAGCATCACCAAAATTTGTTTAGACTTGGTTGGAAAGAGGCAGAAATTGATTCTTACTACAAAGTAACTTAATCAGAGAAATGAAAACCATCAGTTATTTTGGACATCACACTACAGCTTTCTGCAGAAAGTCCTCTATTTTGTCCAATACTCTGGAGAATTCTGTACTTCTGAGTCATAAACTGTAATTCAAAACATATGTAAACATTTAACTAAGATTTTTTGAAGAGTTTTAAATCAAACATGCATATTGTAGCATTAATACTTTGTTAAAAGCATATAAAGACTGAAATGCTTGTTCCAAGTCATGATTTTGACTCTCACATAGCACATTCACTGAAAATTGCTTACCATACATCTGGCTGTCATTCAATTTACAGAAAACTACACGTAAGGACAGGAATTCCTTTCTATGCAATAACTTAAAAAGAAATCCTGCAATTCTACATGCTAGTATTGTGGCTTAGGATGGACTTTTGATCTCTCTGTCTGGGATGCTTGACCTAGTAAAATTATCTGACAGGACAGCCAACTCAGTCTCATGACAAATCTTGTCATAGTGGATTTAAAAGCAGTGTAAGACAGCTTCCTGGGAAGTTACAGCCTTGCAGTCATGAAGAAGCCAGACTCTTCAATCACAACTCAATGAAGCAGTGAGAAAAGCACAGAAAGGAACAAGGATGTAACTCAGGACTACTTTTTTTTTTTTTGTCCTCATTTGTTTTTTTCATTCACTTAAATGATCCCAAATTCATCTATAAAAGAAATTTAGACTGGTTTCATTCTACAACAGACCAATAAAGTTTCTCAGCGTGAAGCTCCCATGAGATGCCACAGATGTGCCAGATGTGTCTCTTACTTCCTCTTTAGAGGAATTCAATATGTAGCTCAATTACTAGTTAGCTGTTTAAATTAAAGCTTCCTTAATTTGTTTCACTTAGCATTACAGTGAATTCAAAACTGAATTTAGCACCATTAGTAGAAGAACCAAGTTAGGACTGGAGGACAGCATCTCCTGCTAAGATCACACTGTGTAAAACCAAGAGCACTAAGGCATGGATATATTTACTAGAAATCTGAGCTGCTTTTATTCTTCATCTGGAATCTGGAAGTATTGCCTTATACATTTTGAACAGTACTTCAATCTGATACCTTACCTGTCCATTTTCCAAGGTGTTCTCTTTTAAGTCCATACAATTCCTAAAACATCCTTTATTGTGCCCTGAATATCAAATAATTAATGAAAAGTCTACTATTTCACTTTCAATGGCTATTGCTACGACATTTCATAAATCAGTTGATTGTAAAAAACACATTTTAAAAAAATCTTTTCTAGTAAGTGACTTTCAGCCAATACCATATTTTAAAATATTATTGAAAAATAACAGTAGAAAAGTGGAATTCTTGATTTCTAGACTCCTAACTTTCTCATCTGTTAATTTCTTCTGTAAACTGTTGGAGAGATCTTTTCAGTTTTCCTATACCCCAAATACTCTTTCTCAAATGCAAAACCAATTTCTAACAGATTATTTGGCTCAAAAGAGGAAAGACTTGCAATATATTAGATGATCTGTACACTCACATCAAGATAGAAAGGCAAGCACATTGTTTTTTCTCATGTTTACTTGGTGTGATCTTCTTTCCCATGATCTATCACAGTGGCAGAGTAGAAGGCACCTCAGGCAATGGTTCTCAAAATTAACCTGTCTTGTGTCATAGTCAGAGCTTTACTTAGGATCTGCATTTCTGCTCTGCCTTTTTGATGCTTCATTTCACATTGAGTAGCTATGCCAGAACTAACTTCTTTGGAAAACACTTCAAAATGACCAATATTTTGTTCCTAATTCTATATAAACAAGTATTTTCATTGGTTAAATACTATTTTCTGCACAATTCCACCCTCTCCTGATAAATGCCCTCTGGAAAACCTTAGAACACGAAGACACTAATAGATATGTTTTTACATAAATCTACTTAAGGAATTTTTACTCTCCAGCTGAAATCCTCATTAAATATACTATTGCCTCCTCCTGGTACTTCAAATTGCCAGGAGTCATAGGATCCTAACATCACAGAATAAGTTCAATATACTGCTCACAGTTACAATTTCTTCCAGCATGAAGTCAATAGCCAATAGTACAAGTCCAACCAAAGTAGGTGATTTTGGTTTTAATCACTTCCTTGTTGAATCCTCTCTTAATCCTGAGATACAGATGGAAAGACATCTTTAAACATTTTGTTCATCCTGACTTAGAGAGAATGAAAAATCAACAGCATCTTTGAGACTGATCTGTTATTCTTACAGCACATCTATTTAACAGGACACACTGTCCAAATAGGTTAAGAATCACACTTCCTCACTGCAGTAGCATAGAGTACCTTGAATGAGGTATCCAGCAGATCAGGTGATCAGGAAAAAGCTCATAAAATTTTACATGACTGGGGAAATGTCAAGTAAAGCGAAATTTAAACCTATGGTCCCTTCGTCAGAAGTGGGGATCATCATGTATTCCTATGTAAGAGAAGCTGCTATTGTTTATTTTGAATCTAAATAGCTAAAAGTAGGAAAAAAAATTTGCAAAAAAACGTAAAGGTCATGGTAAGCACAAAAATAGGGTCCCTTTGCCTTTGATAAAGTCCAAAAAGTAAGTGAGAAGCATGTATTAACGTAGTATATTATTGGTTTAGGTTTTCATATATCCAAGATGTCTTAAAAATCTCACAGCAGTATCTGTATCTGATTAGCTACAAAGTTCAAAGTAGTGAGGGCAAGGACTGAGAATTTGTTATTCTCTGGCCTTTCAAAATTCTGTTTGCTGGGAACAGAACCACTTCACATTCACTTTTTTTTTTATATTTGCATTTTATCCACATGTTCTAAGCTCCCCCTTTGTTCTATTTTTGCTAAAAGCAATGAGAGGAGATAGCATAAAGCAGGTCTTCTTCCCCAGAATATCTCCCATCTGGGGTCTTTCTAAAAGGTGCTTAATGAAGTAAGAAACATGGACCTAATTAGTTTCATCTGGCCTTAGTTGTGCGTGGATTTAAACAAAATTTGTTGCCCTTGGCATGTATTTTTTTTATGTCCTCTATAAATAAAAATGCCACCAGCTCATGTCCAGAATTTAGTCATTACTTTTCATTTTGTACATTTTGACAACTTGAGATAATGCCTTCTAGTCACATCATTTTTTGTCCTTTAGGAAGATGCTATTAAATTACCTAAAAATATTATCACTAGCTACATGAAATTTGAGCAAGAAGTAAGCAGGCTGACTGAATTTCTCGTCCAATCCCAATATATTAGGCATTATCAGAACAAAGGTTCATTTTAATATGGTAATATATACATACTCATGGATTGTTACCTGAAACATTTCACTTGGTTATTATTCTCTATTCCATAATGGAAATGAATACAATGTTAATTCTCCTGGTCTTGAATTATGATTTGAGATAGCATTAATTTGAATGATTTGTCTGAGACAGTCACTTCATCTTTGAATATAGATATATATCTATTATAATAAAACACTCATGTATGTACCCCCAATGTGCTCTCCAGACTGATTAGATATTGGTACAGGTTCAATTTTTATGAAAGTATCTCATGCTATGGAAATAGGTGTTCTTAAGTCACACCATTATAATATTTATTGTAAAGTTTCCTATTCAGATTAGTCTGAATCAGGAAGAAAATCATTAATTTGAAAATCCCTACTATATTACAAATTTTGACACTGGCAGATCATTCTGATAAAATCCCTAATTAAACTGTGTTATCCAATGGCTATCAAACAACAGAAGGAAGAGTTGCCGACTTTTGCTTCTACAGTCCTTTCAGTGAATTGAACAATTTGCACTGTCTCACTAGAAGCCTCCATGGTCAGCCTATTGCACTCTGGGCATCTCAGAGCTGTGGATTTTGCCCCCAGCAGAGCTGCGCTCCTTCATAGTCCAGTTGGGAAGGCAGCATGGATGCTGCGAGCAAAACCAGAGGGCAATGGGACACACTTCATGGCCTTTCCCAAACTGTTGTTCTGTGGGAACAGAAGTGGAGGCCAGTTGGCTTCTTATTTTCATGTCTGTGGAAACTTCTGAATGGTTCTGCAAAAAGTTGCTGCAAATTTTTCAAAACTGAACCCCAAAACTCAGGAACAAAATCTCATAAACACACATTTATACCTGTAATTGCAAATGAAAGAAGTTATTTTAACTAATTCTAACTGAGAAGAGTGGCAGGTTTCTGTTAAAACTTGCAATAAAAAAATATTAAAAACAGCCTGTTTTTAGAGCTCCAAGTTCTAAAGTGAGATCATCAGGACGAAGCTTCGATTTAGATGGGTTAGAAATCAGCAGCCTCTCTATTAACTTCAGTAATTATAACATTGTAGTTGCTTATTTCTTCCTTAGCTACATCATTTTCTGTTATTCTTTGCATGTTAATGTTACTACAGTCATCAATGTATTACAATCTTCCACATTCTTTTGGATCAAAGTTTTTGACCCATACCCTAAAAATTCAATGAAATATTTAGCTGTTATATTTACAAAGAGCAAATGATAAAGGAAACAATTGCAGTAGAAATATCAAGACAGAGGTTTGGACAACTACTGATTAGCATATTATCAGCAAGCACTTAGTACAGGTGCATCGACTTCAGCATTCTTTTATGCTTTGTTCAGAAATGGCTTCCTAACCAAAATATTTTTCTTATTTGTTTCTCAGCCAGCTGATGTAGGCTATCTCTAACAGTTGCTGGGTTCCTATGATTTGGCATAGGAAAATAGCATCTCTCAATCTCCAGCCTCACAACATTGCCAGAGAGTCAGAGCTCAAGCAGCTGAGCAGGAAAGAGTCTGCCTATGTGGGGGTTGACTGCAGTTTTCTTGAATAAGCAGAAAGAAATGAGTGAAAAAAAAATGATGAGTTGCATTGTAAATATTACTGCACAAACACACGGAATTCATGAAGTTGCAGTTTTGTCTAATTCCTTGTCACTACTAAAGCACATCTAATAAACCTCAGAACAGACATCACATTGGTGTTTTAAACTGTGATAAAGTCCTTAGGATGTCTTGTGTCTCTTAGTAATGTCTCCAACTGATATCTAGTTTGCTGTTGATGGCTGGTGTGACCTATCATTCAAAAGTAGTGTGACCCAAAATCAATATCTGAAAACGACATTGATAACTGAAATGGATTCCACAAATTTTAGAGCAGATACATCCAAACAAATATCCAACAGGGAAGTGGTCATCATAAAAATATAAATAATACCCTTATTAAGAAAAACAAAATCAAATATTTCATTTCATCCCCTGTATTTCATGCAATATTATGCATCTAAGCTTCCTAATTGTCAAGTTTTGTTTCTGGTCTTTGGCCATAGGCACACATGATGAGGCATTTTAAGATCATACTGAATTTAAAAAAAGGACACAGCAATTAAATAGCAAGTATGTTTTATCATGTTATAATTAAATAATGATGAGAAGTGAATTTATCATTTATAAACTGATTAATGAATAGTGCAATGTTGATTAATGAAGAGTACTTTATGAAGACAGAAAATTATTTTAACATAATTCAAAAATTTAAAGAACTGTAGAAGACAGGCCTGGAATGAGCAACAAAACTTGTCACATCCATTCCCCTGACCAAAGGAAAGATGAAGTTTTCCTTCCACACCACCATTTCTGAGTAACAGCTGCTTTGGGATCCATTACTAACTAGCTGTTACCTCAACTGTTTTTTCTTATTCTATATTTCTGTCAGATAATTACTCATGTGCAAGTGTAAGCAGGTCTTTGAAAAGTAAAAATTTGTGTGAAGTTCAATCATGCCAAAAGCAAGGATGGCACCTTCAATTTTTAAATTCTGTTCCCCAAAAGTTTCCAGCTTACTATCATATACCAATGTGATGTTTATACCCTATTTCTATCATGTATTTATCTGTAATAAAAATATGGAGCGACATCAGAAGCAGAATTCACCTGCAATGCATTCAGAACATCTGCCTTTGAAAGTGAATCCCCAATACATTTTTGAGAGCGCCTATAGAAGTTGTTAATCTCTCTTACATTTATTACACTTAAAACATGCCATCCAAGCTTGATTTTGAAAATGTCATGTGAAATACTGTCAAAAGTCATCCAAAAGTCAAGATGACTTCTGACACCTAATGTTCTTCTCCCAGTAAGCTTTGTTATCTTGTCATTAAAAAAACTGCTATGACATGATTCGTTCTGAACAGCCATGCTGGCTGGTATTTATTTCCTTGTTACCATCTAGACAGTTAACATTTTTTATTACTTTTTCAAGTTTTCAGTTTATACGGTCTGCTTGACAATTTAATTTTTCTTCTTTTCAAGAATAGCACCGTATTTTCATTATCCTTCGCAAATCCTTATGGGAAAACTCTGAATTTATTTCAATTGTCTCTCTACCTAAGAAGAAATTCATACAGCTCAGTTACTTAGAAATCATTTAAGTATAGATTTACCTCTATTCTCTCCAGGCTAATCTGAGTTCTTAAGTTCTTAATATTAGTGTTAATAATGTTAACACATCTCAGAATCCTAGTCAACACTAACACAAAGATGGCATTAGGCAACTTGAGTTGCTGGTTCTTCAAAACTGTTTAGTAATGTTTTTCCCTCCTGACTAATTGGAAAATTAGTTCCTTGGTCATCACAGGACTAATATACTTCTGGAAATGTTATTACTATAAATATTACTATTAATAGACTTCAGATCTTGTTTGTTTAAACTTGAACCCACTTTATAAATAACAATTTTCTATCTTCTACATGCTTCTGAATAGGTTTACATGAACCTTGAGTTCTCTTAATTTGTTGAGTTCTTCTGGAACAAGATATGACAAGTAGACATATTCAAACTAACACATCTGCAGATAGCTTACCTATCTTTGTACTGCAGTCCATAGCATCTCTGATTTTACTTCAACATGAAAGCATCAGACTCAATGATATTTTTACTGACTTTCTTGAAGGTACTTAACCTCTGTCTTCTATAGTTCACTGCATTTTTTCCTCCCCAGTGCTATATTTTGAAGCTCAATATTTGAGTTATCTGCATATCAGTGATAGTCATACATGGAGGCAAATATACAAATATAATGAGAAATGAGAGAAAAAAAGTATCCAGGACTGAACAAAATGATTAGACTTTAAGCCTGTAAATCTTTGCAACATGAAAATGACTGCTCTGCTCACAAATGTATACAGACTATAGGAAATTATTTATTTCTAGAAACTGCCCCTGTCCATTTGCAATAGGGATGGGTAAGAATTACTCTGGTTGAATTCTGCAAGCATCAAGGATAACCAAGATGTAATATGTATTTACAGTACTAAAGGTGGATATAACAAATCTCACACAAAATATATATATATTTTTAATTATTTTCAGGAGAGTGTGAAAGAAAGCTTAAGATGTAAATAGCAAAGCACAAATGTTACAGAGTGTATATTTGGCATTAAATAGCTGCTGCAAAACTAACGAGCATATAATCCAATTTTGCAGCTTCTTCATTTTCAATGAAACAAACAAAAAGTATAGTCATTAAACTCACTGAGACTAATTTTTGTAAGCTGTAAACTACAAAGGATACACATTATAGGTGAAATTGGTTTGCCCCTTTTTTCTTAAAAAACAACAACAACAACAACAAAACAAACATTTGAAATTGTAACAAAGCTTCAAAAGAAAGCGAGGGAGTTCATTGCATTATTTAGAATATATTAAGATATTTGTTAATATCGATATATAATCTGAGATTATCCAGAGAAAAATATGTGTACACACACTGGGCACATGTACAATGTGTTTGAGGGTTTGAAATGCATCAGATCTGCTGTTCCCACATATGCATACACCTCAGCAATGATATACCTCAGTTATACCAGAAATCATGCATCTGTGCAGACTGTCAATGATCTTACACATCCAGTGAGCCTGGCAGAGCCAAGCCACAGTGACTACACTGTACTCAAGTGCACCTGAAATGTATCAAATGCACTGGGTATCTGAAAGCTTTTGACATACCAGTGGTTCAAAGATGCCGTATTGCAAATGGGTTGTGGGATGTCAGTAACTGCAATACAAAAATCCAAAGACCTTTGAACTGATGGATTTTAAGATGGAAAAAAATATATATACCTGGAAAACATAGACATACAGTGGTCACACCAATGCTGATTTTGTTTTGTACCATTCAGAAAGGCAGTGACATTCAGTAATTCTCCCGTAACGCAGAGGAGACAGAAAACTCTACTGGTCTCAATTCAAGATTACATATAATTTGATTTCTAATTATTCCCCTTGAATCCTGATTAGCTATTTAATGATGTATGATCTTTTGAAAGTATATGATCTAATTTATTTCTATTTTCTGATTATATTACTGATTCACCCAATTTTAATTTCTATATTTTCTAGACTAAATGTTCCATTGTAACATAATCTAATACTCTGCTATATTTTAATACTTTAATTTCATGAAGAGATTTTATCGCTCCTATTGACTTATGAATATGCATTAACAGTATCAAAGAAAATCAGTATATTTAGTCAACCAACTTCCACTATTTCCTAGCTGGTCATGTGATTTAAAAAAGAAGTGCTTTAGGTTTTAATAATATATGCTATTGTAAACTGAGAAAACATTTTTCTAAAAAAAAAATTAACTAAAATAATGTCATGGATTGCAGCATTTTCAAGATATGTGATACAGATATATATCAACAAATGCATTACTATCTTACTATGAAGAGATTAATATAAAAAAATATACTTTTCTAAGAAGGTATCAAAAAGATTTCAATCTGCATCATGATCCATACTAAAAGGCACTAAGGAATGATGCATTAAAAGAACAGAAACCTTGTACAAATATCCATAAAAATTATATAAGTGGGATAGCTAAGAGGATTCCAGAATAGGAGGAGTAAAATTATAATGTACATTTCCATGAAAAGGCAAGAAATTAGTTTGTTATTTGCATTCAGGTTCTAAAGGCAATATAATTTTCTGATTTCATCAGCTTTTTTTTGGTAATTTGTCTACAATTATACGGTAGTTTTCAAATTGTATTCTGATCCCTTACCATTTTGTAATATAATTTTAAAGTACGAAGAGAAATAGAAATAAGACCTGAAGACATACAACATCCAAAATTTCATACCTCAAGATATTTTAGATATTAGTATCACAGTAAAATAAGATTGTTTTTCATGTGTCCTGTCTGTGCATGATTAGCAGGCCACATTTATCACACAGCAATGCTGTGCAAACAGTGCATCCTGGACACATATCCTGGATATGAAGTAGAAAACTCAGGAGCACAACCTCAGTATAACATTTTTTTTTCTTTCATTGACCCTAGAATTTACAAGCAGCCTACAAATGAAAACTTGCAAACACCAAACGGAAACAAATGGAAGAAGGCATAATAGGAGGATCATAAGAGCTTTATAACTGTAAAAATTTCTTTTGCTATTTGCAAATGCTATTTGAACTAAAATTATGTAAAGAGCATAATCAGCCCTTACAATGCTGCAGCCATTACACTGCCTCTTTCCCTTGCAGGCTATCAACGACCAGCAGTTCACTGCTTGGAATGAACAACAATGGCTCTGATGAGTATTTCCACTCTACAAACCATGCAGAGCAAACTTTCCGCAAAATGGAAAGTTACCTGCAGCAGAAGCAGTTGTGTGATGTTCTTCTCATAGTTGGAGACCAAAAGATTCCAGCTCACAGGTACACATTCCGCTTTTTTTTTTTTTTACATGGCTTCAAAGCCTGAAATTTCCATACACTAGGAAAAGGTATGCCAACCCTGCCTGTTATGAATATACAGTTACTATAATTAGGACATCAACTAAGATTGGAATAAAATGATGCGATCAGTTTTGTATTAATTATTTTGAATAAAATGAGATTCAAATATGACCCACAGATTCAGCCATCTTCCTTTCTTGCTGCTGTCAAACTGCAGTGAGGTCAGTGAAGATAAACTGACCAAACAAGCACTATGGAAGAAAATTAATTTATTAATTACCTTTTAACTCTATTGCTCACTACTGTGTGATTCAAATTCTATGCTAAAGGAAACGTTTCTATTGCACACACCATTTATTATTTACTAATAGTGAATTTCATGCTTGCTATTGAGATTATGAAGTAATTTGCAGTCCTCCTAAAATGGTTCTATTTCAAGGTTGGTTCTCAGTGCAGTGTCCGATTATTTTGCTGCCATGTTTACTAATGATGTGCGTGAAGCAAAACAAGAGGAAATCAAGATGGAGGGAGTAGACCCAGATGCTCTGAAAGCTTTGGTTCGCTATGCCTACACAGGTAATTCTTCCTCCGTTACCCACATCACAGTTGTAAAGGAACATATAAACTATTCAATTATTCAACATAATTTTCACTTCTTCCATTTTATATATATACATATATATTATATATATATATATATATATAAACTGCTATGGAAAACTGAACTTTCCTACTGCCTCTGTCATAGATTTTCAAGTAATAGTAACCAAGCCTCTAAACTGAAGGCTACTTTCTTTCAAGATAATGAAATATAAATGTGACTTTCAGAGATGAGAGCTATAACTTTCAGAATTGTTTACATATTCTACTGGAATAAATCAGAACAGAACTTTGGACAAGAAATCTCTTGTAGTTCTACTCTCTGATGTTAATTTTGACTATAATCACTCTGTACCATCCTTCTCCATCTGTTAGAGATGGTGTGTATCATCCCTTCACAGAGAAAGCTGGAAGAGAAATTAATGCTTCTGAGGCAACTGGAATGATAGAACATTTTGGAAAAAAAAAAAAAAGGTTCATAAAAAAGTCATTAAAAAATCAGTTCATTTTTTCAGAGTAGGTTTTTAATGCTGTGTATCAACTAGGGAATTAAAGTATCCACCAAACATCAAGAATGTAAGATCTTTTTAAATGAACAACTTCCAATCTATGAACGTAACAAAATTCTCACATCATATAATCATCTCATTAAAATTTTAATGCACAATATATGACAGAAAAAATCAGGTTTCCTGCATGAACTTACTGTTGGCATTTCCTAGCTATAACTATTGATACTAAAGTTCTTATGTGCAATTAAAACTTATGGTACATTTTTCATTAATTTATATGTGAATTTTGGGAAAGGTTTTTCTCTAATCACATCTTTGTCTTTATTTAAACATTTTTTTCATGTAAAATCAGATCTAACACTGTTAAAAATGTTCTGATCATTATATTCAAAATTCACCAAATCCTTTAAGTCTGTTAGGACAAGTTTAAAGATTCCTTCAGTAAAAAATGAGAACGATTCTTTGAATCACAGGGCACTTTTCAAATTTTTTTCAGAGAAGCAGAAAAAATAGAAACCAGGAAGCTTTCAAGTAAATAAAGTTACAAAGAAAATGACTGAAAACTTGTATTTTTTCCCTACATGTAAATTGCACAGGTATTCTAGAATTAAAAGAAGACACTATAGAAAGTTTGCTAGCTGCAGCTTGTCTTCTCCAGCTATCCCAGGTCATTGAGGTATGCTGCAACTTCCTCATGAAGCAGCTTCATCCTTCCAACTGTCTGGGGATTCGCTCTTTTGGAGATGCACAGGGCTGCACAGAGCTCCTGAAGGTGGCACATACATACACTATGGTAAGATAAATAACCTAACTGCTTTAAGACTATGATGTTAACAGAGAGTGTGAATACTCTCCTGGAAAACATACGGGCTTTGGTGAAGCAGAGCCAGCTGGGGCTTGGGGCTGCTGCACTCTCCAAGAGCGATACAGTGGCTGTGCTCCTCCTGCTCTGGCAGGGTCGGCTCTGCACAGTCCCTGACCAGGGGACAGCTCTGCTCACCTCAGCCTCCAAAGGGAAATTTAAGAACTGTGACTACTACAGAATTATTGGAAGGAGAGAAGAGCACGCTGAGGAAACCAAATGTTCAGTTCTGTTTCCTGTTTCAGAATTTTGCCATACTTATCAAACTTAAATTTGCAGTATGATTTGCATGTATTTCTTCCAAAAAAACTCCATGCCTTAGTATGGATAATGTCAAAAGGAAAACAGCAGTGATGCATTTATATGTTTTAAATTCAATACAAAGAAAAATCTAAAGCTGATTTCAAGGTGAGGTACACACACACAAAAAAGCCAAAATAAAGAATGTGTGGGAAAGATTTGGAACGCTACAAGGAAGCACATCCCCGACTGGAGCATAATCTCCTCTGGCTCAAAGCAAGACATGAATATTCAGAGCCTGGGAAACAGAGAAGCAAGATAGGTTGCTGTGAAACCAAATCAAGGGATAAATATTCAGGGCAACAAGATGTGCTATAGCATCTTTAAACACAAAAAGAATAGCAACTGCTACAGGTAAAGAGATATAAAAAGAACTACTCATTAGGAGACACATGGCAGATTTATGCTTGAAATATTAGCGTAGTATGTCAAAACCAGTTTAGAGGCTTCGTAACGCTGAGAGCATTCCAGCAAGAGATTGCACGCTTCTACATGCTGAAGTAAGTGAGAGTGGCATGTGCAGAATGAGGGCACCAGTTGTGTTCCTTCCTGTCATACTAATGAATTGTTTGTTTAGCAGCTATCTAGAATCCTTTTATATTTTGAAGTTTGAAAAAGGGCATTTAAGATAGAGGTTCACTCGGCCTCTGCATAATAGCTTTATCCTTGCTGCTCCATACCATTATAAGCTCTGAGCCCAAACCAGGAACTTGTCCCCTCTGCTGTCTCTTTTGTTCCACCAGCCCCAGCCATGCAGCTATCAATCTTAACCACTTAAAATCCACAGATTTCTGCAAAAATGAGATAAAATCATATGGTTATTAATGTCATATAACGAGAGGACCTTTTTTCAATAAGATTTTTTTTTTTTTTTTTTTTAATTATTTGAAACCCCCAGTCTTCCCAGAAATTAGACTTTTACTATTTTTTTTAAGTCTGTGTGTTAAAGAAATGACATTTCGGGCTTTAAGAATACTGTCTAATGTGAAGGACCCTGGTGAGACTCAGCAATACTGTGCATATAGGTTTTACACAGTCTTCCTGAAAACAGCTGGGAGCATTTCCACCTCTAGAATCACTTCCCGCATCTTGTGTTCAGCACAGATTGAGGATGCTGCAATGAAAGAGGACCTTTCATTGTCACAAAACCACCTACCATGTTTGCAGCTACTAACAATTACACAGAAGAGGAAAATCTGCACCTCTTTGAAAAAAAGTTTAAAGAAAATTTTTTTAACTCCCTGAACTAATTCTCAAAAGACTCTAGAAAACGAGACTGTAACAATGCACACACACAAGGTGTTGTGGAAGAGGATAAAGGAAACATTCTGGTTTGATCCATGCCAACTTCAGCCACCTGAAAATGTGTACCTTAGGGGAAAGACTATAAAGAGAGAGTGTAAATATAGAGACCATCCCACCGAACTGGTAACATTTAAACATTTTCAGAAGATAATCAGCTATAAACACCACATCCATTCAATGAAAACAAACACAATGGAAGCCTTCCCTTTCAATTACTTCAGCCATTGATGGAAAGTATTAACAGTTTCCTGCCTAGGATCTTTTCATGCAGATAGAGCTTGTTCTGATAAACATCTTGTGCTATATTTGTAACTAAACGTTGACTGGCCTTCCTGTTCCTATTATCTGAATGTCACAAAATATTAAAGCAGGATGTGCATAACAGAGTAAAGTCAACATACCCTTTAATCACTGATACTTCTATATGTGCATTCTTAATTCTCTTGAGAAGAATTACAGAAAGCTGAGACTACTGAAAATAAATAATACAAATATCAGTTACTAAAATTTCTTCACCTGCCCTGCTTCAATGTGGTTTCCAAATAAGATACATGTCTTCCAGGTACACAGATGGAAATTAGTATTTCAAACATATACATAAATTCCAAGATGTAGTTCTCTGTAACTTAAATTTTTTTTTCTTTGGACTTAACACAAGCAAACATACTTCATACTGAATTATGATGACTGAAACTATATTTCAGTATCAATTCTAATATTACTTTACTGGACCATACAATGTAATATTTTTTATGAAAAATAATTCTTTGATTTTATATTCATGTCTGTTTCTGGAGTTGGCAATTTTTCTCACCAACAGACTAGATAGAGACTGAGACTCCTTTCTCAGGACTTGTCCAATTTTCAATTGCCCTAAAAGTACTGTTAGAAAAGCAAGTTTAATTTCCCTAAATTTTCTGCTGCAGACAGTGAAGACATAGAGTCAACACCTGGAGCAGCCTGTCAGAAAAGAACTGCAAGGTTTGAACACGATTCAAAACTTGGAAATCTGATTGTAACACAAGCTATACAAACTAGTTAATTTGGAAGCCCACTTGCCATTCCTAAGATATACCGTGTATCTTCAAATTGTGTTGCTATTAAGCTAAAGTATTAAGATCACATTGATGGACAAAACCATCAGTAGCAAAACCTGATGGGACATACTGACAAGAAGCCCGACAGACCCAGCTGTAAGCATGGTAGTGGTGACAATTATCATTGTTCTTCAGTTCTACAACAGGAAGGTAGAAAAGAAAAACCAAAATTTCCCCATAAATGATATAAGGGAATTTAATGATCATTAGAATATGTATTACATTTCCCTATACCCTAGTGCAAAAAATACAGTATAAATATACAGAAATAAAGTATATATGCAAAGCCTTAACATTATGTAAGGAAAGGATACTTCAAGGTGTGAAAATCATGACTGTACTGAAGCCTATTGTTTTTCTTTTCAGGAACACTTCACAGAAGTTATTAAAAACCAGGAATTTCTTTTACTCCCTGCTAATGAGATTGCAAAGCTCCTGTCTAGCGATGACATCAATGTTCCTGATGAAGAAGCCATATTCCAGGCGCTAATGATGTGGGTGAGGCATGATTTGCAAAACCGACAACAAGACCTAGGAATGCTTCTTTCTTATATTAGGCTGCCTCTACTTCCACCACAGGTATGGAACTGAGGGGCTAACAGGGGATTTAACTACCAACTGAAATACTTGCCTCAAACATCAGTTAGGCAGAAAAAAAATATAACTCTACAAAAGAGCTGGTTTGGGCTACTTTTTTAAAAAATATTATTATTTTGTTAACCCTATAGGTATGTTTATTATTTGTGAAGACAGATGAAAACAAGTTGCACAATAGAAATGTAATTATTGGGCTCACAACTACGTTTATAAACATAGCAGTCTAATGGTATCTGAAAAGTAGAGTGTTTCTTTCCTGGGGAGCATTTTGTCCTCTAATAACACAGCAATTTGATACCATGTGAAGACATTTATTTAGACTTACCAAGCTGCAAGACTGATAAGACACAATACTTATCTCTTATTACTGCAAAAATAAACAAAAACAATGGGGTCTAGATTATTGCTGACTATTCTGAGCATTGGCATTACTTGTCCTTTCAGACTGAAAGAGACAGTTCATCAAATAAGTGGCAGAGATGGACATACTCTTTTATAGCAAGCTGACTGTTGGATCTGTGTCACAGAGGAGTATCTCATCAGAAAAACAGGAGTAGGAACAATACTGTCAGGAGTCTACCTTTATTTTATTGATGAGTGAAGCTGCAAGTAATGAACTTTGAGTTAAGCATCAAAATACCATATATATTTATTCTTAAATGATTAATATATTCTAATATTAACAGGAATATCTAGTATTAGGTTTGATTGCACTCACATCAACAGGACATAGGGAGCAGTTTCAATTTGCAATTTTAAACTCTTCTAAAAGTTAGAAGAATGTTTTTTGAAAAAAAAAATAAAGCAAAAGACTCACATTTAAATATTTAGTTAGTTAGTTAGTTACTACCCTTATGTTTTTTTTTTACTTGCATTAAAGCAGAATTTACAGCAAAGCTTGGGTGAGAGGTGAACTGTAAATGAGTGTTTGTAGGTACAAATACTTTAATTGCTAAAGTACATACAACTTGTAAGGATTTAGATATACATAAGATCATCACTTCTCATTTCTTAGTTACTAGCCGATCTAGAAAATAGTCCAATGTTTGCAGACGACCTAGAGTGTCAGAAACTTCTTATGGAGGCTATGAAATACCACCTTCTACCAGAAAGACGGTCCATGATGCAGAGTCCTCGAACTAAGCCTAGAAAGTCCACAGTGGGTGCACTTTATGCTGTAGGAGGTATGGATGCCACTAAAGGTAAGTTTGGATATTTAATTGTGTTAATTAATTGTATTACAGACACAATTTGAAAAATTTCTGTTAGGAAAACAGCATTTTAAGGATGAAAATAGAGGAATAAAATATAGAAAACAATCTTGCATTTTAGATGTTCTTCCTGCTTGAGAGAATCATGTTTCTCAATGATATACGTACAGCTTGAAGTTCAGACTAAAGAAGTTTGATTTGAACGGTGATTTTAAAATTCAGAATTTTCTAAGAATTTTTGCATGCAATTTGGCTTTACAGATCAGTAGAAAAAAATAACATTCAAAATATTTCAAGAAATATTTAATGTCATTCTAGTGTGCTCCATTTTTTGACAAAAGTTAGAAGGCTGGAAAAAAAATTTAGGGAAAAGTAAAACCAAAAAGCATTACTGAACTTTTAGCAGCTCTAACCTAAAGTTATCAATATTTTAAAATGAAACTTAAATTGAAAACATTTGCACTTTTTCACAAGTGGAAAATACGTGCATCTTTTTTCAGAAGTGTATATAGAATTTTCTTCAAGCTTGTAGTTGAAAGTTAAATGTTATAAACGTATTCATTTTTTTATGATTTGATTTTCACAACAGCAACCAGTTTACAACTTTACAAATGACACTATTCTATTTACTAGGAAGTACATTAAATTATTTTCTATAGGAATCCACTGCTTGGTGCCAAATAACTGTAATTAGTTTAAAGTCTAGCGACTTGCTGAACAGTATTACTTTTAGCTGTGTGAGTTTACTATTAATAGACTCACTAAGAAACAAATCCATTTCACGGTTTGGAAAAAGTTGCTGATGACTAATGTTTCCTATACAAGACAACTTGCAATGCTACCTTACTACCCCATAAAATCAAATTAAATACTAAATACACATTCATCACCATCATGACATGAAGAGAAAACATTCATTCTTATGACAATATGCCAAAATGAAGTTAAGCCATAGCAACCAGTGTAGTTCAATTAGCAATACTGATTATTTATGAAATACATAAATCAACCAAGAACTCAAGGTTAACTTTAAACTAACTTAACTATTCTTAGAAATAAGAATAAAATTTTCTAATAGGTCTTCACAGTAAAGGTTATACAAAGAAAGGGCTATTTCAGTCAACATCTCTACTTCCTGTTGGTGCCTCTTTTACTTATTACCTTGGAATAAAGCCAATTGTTTGAACTTTTGCCTTTTGATGGTTAAGAACAGCACTTCCTCTCCTCCCTGCTGTCCTCTATATCTCTGACTCATAGTTTGAGCCTGTGCTGGATTGCAAGATAAAGGAAACAGCACCTAAGAGACTACAAAGCACTAGAAGAACATCTCTGAGAAGGGAGTAACTACCACCTCTGGCAATACTGTGCCTTCTGTGATAAAGAAAAGAACTCCCTGAAAGTGCCAAGTTTGGCTTTGTGTTTATCTCAGGTGGTATATGAAGTCAAACCTCAACTTCAAATGATCAAGAGAAGATCAAAGAACCACTCTTGGGCTAGTATTTTGAAAAATGTGAATGTGCCTAAACCACATCACCTTTCAAAACCTACTTTCAAACCTCTGTAAAAATTACAGCCTACAGGGTATGAACACTCTGTACACCTTAATGTATTCCTTAATGTATTTTTCCTGCTCCCCCCCCCCCCTTTTTTTTTTTTTAGTTACGTGAGCTATTTCTTTGATTTCTTTTGAAGCTGAGAAGTTTAGGCCACTCACATATTAGCATAAAATAAATGAGACAGAATCAAAGCAAAGAAGAGCAAACAGATTACCAAAATAGGAAAAAAAAAAAAAAAAAAAAAAAAAATTTATATTTTTTTTCTTTTTTTGTCTAGTAGATCTGTTAGTTTTTTTCCCCGTCTATTGAATCTGGAAAGGCATGTAGGGGAGGGAAAAAAAAAAAAAAAAAAAAGATATCGAGATAAGCTCTTATTTCACTAAGCTTGCTGAGCACAGCAGATGACCTATAGCAGGTTCTACTTGTGAAAACTTCTCTAAAGCAAATGCTATCTTTCTTCTCTGCATTATTGCACGGTTGTTTTGCTGTTAGAAATCATTTATCCACAAACTGCCTATTGTAATTCTCAAAATACTACTTCTCTAGTCTCAAATCCCAGTCAAGGAACAGGCAGGAAATCATCTCTGTTTTTCTCATCTGGTTGCCTTCAGCTGAACTGAAGCTGAGCTCAAGCGTGTACTGAGTTTGCAACAGGTAATTGCCTCTTCCTACCTTAGTCATTGCTCAGCCATCTCCTTGTGCTAAATCAACTCTCACAGGACCAATTACAGCTTCAGAGTGACTGGCAGGAGCCAGCACATGTAAAAGTGTCAGTATTAAAAGGTAGGGAGTTAGGGCCTTATGAATAGTTGCAGTAAAAACATTACTAGAAGTTCAGTGACCTGGAAGAATTGAAAATACAGCTTCTGTATTACAGCAGACAAGCATTTATTGCACAGCTGCTGCAAAGGTGAACCTCAAGGAAGCTACCTGTGGGAAACAAGCGCATACTCACACAGAAGTCAGCTTTCTGCCTGTCTCCATTGTGAAAAGGAAAACACCCAAGCTATTCATGAAGATGCATGCCTCAGTACTAAGACAGACAGATTCATGGATACATTTAGTTTTTGATAGCAGTAATGGTTTAAGCACAGGCATGCCTAAAGAGTATATGGTTATGAGGTACCATACTCATAAAGAATTAAAACAAACAAACAAAACCAAACTATCCTCATGGTATTTAAATGACTAACAGATTTAACTTATCTTCAAATTTCCAGTGTTAAAAAATTAGCTGGCATGTAATTCTGCCTCTTCTTGCCCCTGGTTTATTCCCATATGTTTGACAATCATATATACATGGAATTAATGCAGCTTTCTCACCAGGTTCACACTTTGTAACTGAAGTTCTCAGTAAAAGATGCAGTAAAAGTCCACACACAGAATTTCAATCTTTTGAAGCTGAATAATATTTTGAGATGGACCAGCTACGGACTACTGGATACTGATCAGTTCATGGCTGCCTTGTATTGTATAATACTTATGTCTTCAACAGGCACAACTACAATTGAAAAATATGACCTTAGGACTAATAGTTGGATACAAATTGGTACCATGAATGGTAGACGATTACAGTTTGGAGTTGCAGTAATTGACAACAAGCTCTACATTGTGGGAGGAAGAGATGGTCTGAAAACTTCTAATATTGTTGAATGTTTCAACCCTATCACCAAAGTTTGGACTATAATGCCTCCTATGTCAACACACAGACATGGCTTAGGTAAGAGGTGCTGCTTCTTTGCAAATACTTTGGATCACGTATAAGTGATTTTAATTTACACAAATGCTGCTAACATAACTTTCAAAGCATTCAGTAACATGCAGTAGAAGGTATTTTTCAAAGACAGAGTTGCCCTTTGCCATCATTTTATGACAGTGACATTTATTAGTGTTCACCCAACTTGCACTGGACTTCCAGAGTTAATTTTGTTTTTAGAAAATTCCAAATATAAGGAATGGTGAAAATGATTGACTCTTCTAATTGAGTGGTGAAGGTATCTGCTTGCAATACAGTAACAGCCCGATTTATAGCTTTAGAAAATTATGACTAAGTTAAGCCCATGGGTACCTAATACCTCTGAAAATCAGGTCAGATAATTACTCACATTGAAGAAAACATTGCTGTAAGGAAGTAAGTGCAACTTCACTAATGTTAATGTTATAATTACAAGAGTTTTAAAGAGCTCTGCCATAGCTTGGTATATGTGGGTCTTTGCTGCCCAGTTATCCTTAATATTATTCACAGTGAATGAAATATGTGAAATCTCAAGTGCATTGCTGTAACAATGAAAAATAAGGGCAAGTTTAACAGTAAGGAGACTATGGGAGGGAATATGATAATTTCTGAATGATTTATTTGTACAGATCTTATGAGAAAGGCCGGCTTCATTTATGTTAATAGAAAAAGATACTGGCTCAAAATCATTATAGTAAGTTCAAATGACATAGAATATTTTTATTTTAATGAATAACACAAAAGGACTGATCCAGTTATTCGATAAACCTTAGTTTGTGGCCTATAGTACCTTCTCCACCACTTAGGGGATAAATTACAGTGTTGAGTTCTTTCCAGCTAGTCTGTCAAATTAACAAAAACAAATAGGAGTAAGTAGTAAATGGAAAAAAAGACAAAACAGACTGTAGTCTTTATACTTACCAGCTGCAGGGGCATAATTCTACCCAACAAATAGGTTGCAGCAGTAAAATGAGTGCCCAGAGTTAGCCTTCTAACTATGTATCAGCTCAATTTGCAAAGCTGCCTTGTGCTTATAGGTCCTATTGGTTTCAGTGTGATGTTGTTGAGAGTAGCATATTTGAAAAAAAAAAAAAAAAAAAAAAAAAGAAGTATATAGGCCATGTATACTTAAGGCTGAAAAGTTGGATTCAGACAACTTTTAAGCAGGCAGATTCAAACATTTTGCCTTACCTAACAAAGCAAGGAAACATCAGCAACAGCAGCAGCTTAGCAAAGGGAAAACCTCTTCTTGCTGAGAAAAGGGCAGTAACACAGGATATCTCCACAGATAACTTTGCAGGGAGAGCCAAGTTCACTCTCCTGTCCCTTAAGGGCAACAAATACAAGACTACTCTTACCCCAAAGTGCGTTCCACTTAGAGGTATTAAAATGGTAATGGGGTAATGTAGCCTGTAAGGCCAGCCAGCTACCCACCCACTCAGGTTTCATGCTGGCAGGATTACAGAGCTTCAGCTCAGAGTAAGGGATATGTAGTTGTGTTGGACATTTTTTTTTTTTCCATTGCCTGGGTTTTTTTTTTTTTTTTTTTTTTCTTTGATAGAATAGCATTATTTCTCATGTAGGGGCTCAAACTTCATTCAGAACAAGGTCAACAGAATTGGAAGTGAGAAAATTCTGAGAACATCAGAACTGAAACAACTTTCTTCTGATCTTTAGGCAAAAGATTATGCTTATTCTAAAAAATACTGTATATAAAGTATTTTGTTTATCCTTATTTATTCTTCTAAATGACAAGGCTGCTTTTAGATAGTTTAATAGCAGCTGAAATTGCTTATCTGTATACAAGGAATTAAAGTATGAAGTTAATACTTTGTTGATCACTGTAATTATTAGATACTGTAATCCGTTCCTAATTCTATCTTTTAAGGAGTAGCAATGCTTGAAGGACCAATGTATGCTGTTGGTGGCCATGATGGATGGAGTTACCTTAATACTGTAGAAAGATGGGACCCTCAAGCACGGCAATGGAATTACGTTGCTAGCATGTCAACTCCCAGAAGCACTGTAGGGGTTGCAGCATTAAATAGCAAGTATGTCAACAGGAAAAACTGTTTTTTCTTTGCTTCCTGCCTTGGTAATCCAGTTTCTTGTATTTTCTTTTCACTCTTAAAGTAATTAAACATCTCAAGAAAACAAACAGAAAATGTAATGCACAAAAATAAGGAAAAGCTTTTCTTCTGTTGTGTGGTAAATTGTTTTCAAACTTTCAGTCACGTTATAAACATATTTCAGCCACTTCAAGTTCCAGCAATTTGAACATATTACAGATGCACAACAGCATTTTTCCTGGAATATAACTTATGGGAGATATTGATCAACTACCTTGAAAAAAATTCCATGCTTACTTTTACATTTTTAAATCAATATGTCTAAGGAAGCACCATTGGAATGAACTTTAACTTCTTCAGCAAATTAGGTTGGTGCTGGAAATATTAAAGCCTGATAAAAGGCCCCCATTTTGTATGCTGGAAAGCATGACTTGAGCCAACCTTCCCTCTTAATGAACTCTGGGGAAGGAAGCCTCTTAGCTGTGAGAGTTCGTAGGGGCTGGGAACATTACAGACAGTTGTAGCCAGAAAATTGCACTTATTCTGAAACCTTATCACTGGCTCACCTGTTCACTTCTTGAATGCTGGTGACTTATTAAAGAGAAAGAGTAGAAATAAAGATGTTAGCAAGCAGATATTTGCAAATGTAAATCTTCACATACAAGCCAGGATTTTTGCATTCAAACAGGACATGATTTAAAACATTAACTAAAAATTCTGAGAGGCAGAACTGTCTGTTCAAGTCCCCATTGTATCGCAGAGGAAATGTTCTCAGCATAAACTTCACCAGAAACTCCTGTTGGTACCTTCCACAGGGACGTGCAGGAAACCACTTTGTCAAAGAGGAAATCCAGCCCGATCCTGACTCTGTTCTCAATCAGCCTGATACATGCTGTCTCCAGCCCAGCTTAAATCACGTCTGTTAGTCTAGTGATGTAATCTCTGGCATACCAGGGGAGCCGAGATCAAATGTCCATCATTCAGTGCTACTGCTGCCTGTCTAACTGAGCAGAATGCTTCTCTTTTTCCTGTTCCCTTAAGTCATGCCATATTTTTTCTATTCAATCCCACCAGAAAAGACTTAGAATTTCAGAGCAACACTTCTGACCAATAAATGGTCAGCATTAGTCAATAAAGGAATATTTGTTCATCTTCTCAGAGAATGGATTTTTTTATTTTTTTATTTTTAGATCTTTAGATGTTTCTGGGTACTTTAGGGAAAACAAAAAATCCCAACCAATCTGCTCACATAGTCAGTGATTTCCTCTCTCTGTGAAAGCTGTGTAAACAAGGAGAAAGCATCTAAGGGCTTGATGTTAAAAGAAAATAAATCAAGTTCTCAAGTTTTTTTAACGGGCCAAGCAACAAACTGTGCAACAGAACTCAAGTCTGTGTTCAATTCACAAATATTAGAAGAGAGGGCTAAAAATTTTGTAGGGCTGTAAAAGTCAAGATTTTTCTTGCTGATATTGTACATCAGAGCAATCTAAAATTTCTCCCAGTCACTGGAGCAAGAGTCACACAACTCAAGCACAATGCAACTGATTGGTTTTGGGTGACATACTCTGGACATGCTAAAGTATTCCCTAGATCTCTAATTACTTGCACTAAGCAAACTCAATTTCATGGCATTAAGTAACAGCCAGGGTGTGAAAGCAACCTAAGCAATTGGCACACTCAACATCTAAACACATCTACTATTACATCCAGTATGTGTGCTATCACAGTCTAGAGACATCCAGCTAGTTTGAAATAAAAATAAAAATATTTTTTTAAAAAATCAGATCTTGTAAAATTATTTGACCAAAAGCCACAACCTAGTTCTTAATGGTGAATTTACACCATTTATTCTTACATGTTGTCTCAATAACAGCTGGCTTGAATCTTGAGTTGTTTGCCAAGTGCCTTTATGCTAAACAGGCAGGAGGACATATCTGTATGGTAAATTTTGTTCCACATATTTTCTTAAATTCAAGCACTGAAGAAAATATATTTGATGTGTTTTGACATATGTTTTTGATATATATGAAATTACTGATTTTTGAAAGTGTATTAATAGTAGAGGAAAATTGCTTAATGCCATACTGAGATAACAAATACTTCGTAACCTTATATTTCAAAATTATGTAGCACCTTTCTATTAAATTACATCTATAGCTTAACAGATATTATATGCATTTTTTAATCTTCCAGTGTGACTACCTGAAACTATATTGCAAAATGAAGAAAATAACTTTCATGCAGAACGCAAAACTCACTGTGCAAATAAAGTTACCAGAGCATAGTGGTCAGAGTGCATATAGCGGGCATCATGGGAATATTAAAGTGGTCTGAATGAAGTTTACAAATGTAATTTTTCCTAAAATGACCAAAATTTTTCATTTTCCCATGGATAATTGTCCCAGACTATATGCTGTTGGTGGACGAGATGGGAGCTCCTGCTTAAAATCAATGGAATGTTTTGATCCGCACACAAACAAGTGGAGTCTATGTGCTTCGATGTCAAAGCGAAGAGGGGGTGTTGGTGTTGCAACATACAATGGCTTTTTATATGCTGTGGGAGGTCATGATGCGCCTGCTTCAAACCACTGTTCTCGACTTTCGGACTGTGTAGAAAGGTAAGCATTTGTATTTATTTATTTTACATTCCAGGAAGTGTAAAAATGTGAGTGGTATGCTTGCAAAAGGTATATTTTGAGCAGAAGAATTGATTTCCATTAACCCCCACATGCAAATTCCTCCTTGCTCTCCCTTCTATTTGAAAAAATCTTTACAGAGAAATTTTTTTAAAAATACTCCGAAATTAACTTTGCTGACTGAGCTGCTGCTGGGCTATCATTCCCTCATGCTTCATTTATGTTCAAAACAGTGATTGTTTAATCTGATAGAAATGTAGTCTGTAATCATAAAGAGAAAATACGGGCAGGTATAGTGAGCTTGAAGATCCCTCTAGTGGCTAAATAAAATAGTTGATCAAGTTACTCATAATTCTCTACACTAGTCCATAGTGTAAGCTAAACAACAATACAGGAGAAAAGTATTTATCAGTTATATAAATCTGAAATATCATAACGCATTTCTACAATATATTTTTCTCATTTTGATCATAAAACATTCTAGGTATGACCCTAAAACAGATGCTTGGACAACAGTGGCCCCCTTGAGTGTGCCTCGGGATGCTGTTGGAATTTGTCCTCTGGGGGACAGATTATATGCTGTTGGGGGCTATGATGGCCACACATACCTGGATACTGTGGAGTCCTATGATGCTCAAAATAATGAGTGGACAGAGGTAATTAAAAATAGAAAGAATTCTATCTGAATAATGGACAAAACAAATATTACTATGTTGCAAAATTATTACTGGCTTTGTGAAAAATGGCATATATTAGGATGCAGTAATACCATAGTCTGGCAGATATAACATATTGCTTGCCTCTCCTGTTAAATAACTGTGTAGAAGTTTTCAGATACAACAATGGAGTAATAATGTACGGGTAAATAAACCAGGTTACACAAATAATTTTGTAACAGAGGCTGGAATGCCTTTGTCAGCAGTGCCCTCTACTGGACACACTTTCAAGTTTTCTTATTTATGACCGTCACCATTGCGATTAAGAGAAAACGTTAAAACTGTCAAAATCCTTCTGTACCTATGAAGTCCATAGTTTAGGGTCAAAGGATATAAAAGTCTTTTACAACAGCTAAAAGAAACACCACCAGCCTATGCTCCAATAGCCTTCAGCAGCTGTGAAGTTTTTTTTTTTTTTTTTCCACAATCTCAGATTGTTTCCACAGTTCCAGTTAAATCTAATTTTCTAGCAGTACATTAGCTTGAATAAAGAAATTGTTTTCCTTTTAATCTACAAGTAATTTCTTCTAGTCCTGCCCATAACAGTCTACTAAAAATGTTTATTTATTTTATTTTTTTTAAAGGAAGTTCCTGTCAATATTGGAAGGGCTGGAGCATGTGTTGTTGTTGTGAAGCTGCCTTGATGACTACAATATTGTGAAACTAAACCCGGAGTGAAGATTCATGAAGACTGAGTCAGGAAGAGAAGAAACATTTCCAGAAGGACTCTACACATCTTTGCAGCCCTCCGTTATAGAGAATATTTATCTTGGGGCCATTCTGCTGTTAAAGTACAAAACCAGAGTCTTCCTGCATTTCAAAAATCAGAGAATTTTGCAAAAGTTAACTATTTTTTATGCCTAACACTTAAAAATTCAATAATATGTTTAAATGAATGAGTTTTGTTACCAAAGTTTATCTGTTATTTATAAAATGCAGTAGTAAAGTGATACATGGATGTACAAGATTTCATAAAACTTTCTCTTCTAAGTTAGCAGTAACGTTAATGTTTATAAAAAGAGTTTTTATATTTTAAGGAGATGAAAATGAATAATAGAGAAACACCTTCAACAGAATTGCACAGAAGGAAATACTGTTCCATAAATATCATTGGCAACAGAATATTCTCTGCAGAAGAAACTTCACTTCTTATTCAGCAATTAGATTACTAAAATAACTTTGAAACAATTATATAATAAATGAAAGAGAAGCATAGAATTTGTTGGCTACTCAACTACTAATATGACAATATATCCTATTTTAACAGATATTCAATTGAATTGTACAAGTTAAGAATTAGTAGGCCTAAGGTATCTTTGTTTTCTTAAGCATGTGCTGACAGGAAGAACTCTCATCAAAACACAATGCTAATATAATTACATTCATTTTCACCATGCATTCGTATGTGATATTTTAATTCCAATCACAGTATGTCAGGTTATTCATGGATTTATCTTTGCCCACTAACCATCTGTTAGTATTATGTTAAATTAATTTGGCTATTTTTGGAATAATCACCATGCATTACATTTTTTAAAAAAATTGTACAATTACATTCCTTGAATATATCTTACAAAATGAAAGTTTTATATCATATTGATATGACAATCTTTGATCTCAGCTGAAGATTACCAGCTTTCTATAATGTACAGTGGAAATACGGTAAGAAAAACACATGCACTGTGTAACAGTATACACCATTAATATAAACATGTTTATGTTTAATCTGAAATTATGAAGGAATATTCCACATGCATGAGGTTTTCTTTTTGTGTGCCAATTTTTAATGAAAGTCTTGATTTTCTATTTTATTTTTTTGGCTGTAATTTCATTTCTGGTAATTTCAAAAGCTGAAAGTGTATTTTAGAAAAGGAATGTATGTAACATTCTATGCTGTAAAGCACACTATTTGGACAGAATCTACTTTAGTGTCCATTATGTTGTCATTTTGTCAGTATCGGAAAATTCAGGACAGAAATGAAAATTCTCTGAAGATGCAGACTAAGCTTCCTGAATATTGTTTTTTTTTTGTTTGTTTGTTTTTCAGAATTCAGCAATAAGGTATTTTAAAAAGTGTATAGTATTTATCCTATTGAACACTTCTAAAAATGAAAACTCATATGCATATTTATAAAAAAAACAAAACATTTTTAACTTAAAAAAATAGAATTATGTTTATATAAAGCATGCTACATCCAAATAAACGTAACATTCTCTGCTAAGAAAATTTAGAATATATTTTAACTACTTTGCTTTTTTCATTTTACATCTTCAAGAACACAAAGCATAGAAGTCTTCTTTTTCTAGGCCAAAGACAAAAAAGATTCTGTCTTAAGTCTCCTTACTGCATCTGGTCCACAGAAACCACAATTTAAATCTTCTTAGATGGAAGGTAAGAAAACAGCTAGTGGGTCACTAGTTGGAGAATTCACAACAGATGGGAAAGGGATTTTCATTTTCCAGCAAAATCACTACTCTGAAGGAAACACAAGTGGGCTAGTAGTGACTGCGTAGTAAGTAGTAGTAACACAAGGCAGGTTGATGTTACACATCTGTTTCCAGTAACCAGTACAACCTCATTTTTTCTTGCCTTACTTGGAAAGCACTGATAGTGTGTATTTTAGAATTTCAAAAATGAGCACAAATTATACAAAGAATGTGCAACTTATGTCAAAATATGTGCAATGGGCACATCAAAGTTGAGTACGTTAAACTAGCAATAAAAATAGGTCTCTCTCATAAAGCCTTCACATGTAATTTGAAGTTTGGGGTAAAAGAAGACAGAAAATATCAAGTAAGAGAGAGTATGAATGAGTCCTCAGGTAGTAGAGTGGTTTATAAAATACCAATACATATCTAAACCTAAAGTCTATTGTAAGGAATGAAAATGAAGACCTGAGCATCAAAGAGGTCAGGATTGAAGAAAAGCTGTGGGTGAGCATCTTAACACAAACTCATGGAGCCAACCTCTGAGAGTTGCATGGCTTGCCTGCAAATTTCATTAAGATTTATCAGTAAACAAGGTCTGAGACACGTAGGAAAAAAAACTAGGCATAAACATTCCCCTCAAACTAATCTTTAAATATACTACCATTTCCATAGTTTAATAATGTCTCAAGGAGTGTTAGAAGAAAATTACATTTTCTATAGATCTTTACTCTTTCTAGAGACATTGTCTGTATTTTAAAAATAGGTTTCTATATTTTAAAAAATAGAACAGAAAAAACGTAGCATTCATTTAGCTTGTAGCACACAGCTACATTTATCAGTTTGATAACTTCAATAGCTATTCCTACAATGAACCAGAACTACTGAAACAGTATGCTAATATTTGTAGGCATGTGACATGATGAGATGATCTCACTAATTTATTATTATTATTATTATTTTTTAACATAGTCTAATCACTTCTATGACAAGGCTGTGGTAACTAGCATGCTTTCTAAATTTTAAATTAAAAGTATCTTGTTATAGAAAAAACAAAGACAAATACAGGTGAGGGGAAAGGGAGAAACATGGGAAAGGTATGAAACAAAAGTATGTATCAAAGTGATGAGCTTTGGGGAAGAATAGAGTCAAAAAACATATTCAGAGAACTAATTCTGTATCTCCCTCTCCTTGAATGAAAACTCAAGTTTCAAGCTTTGTCTGAAGAGAAGATATTGAGAAGCTTGTTGTGAAGGCACCATGGAAAGCTGAAGGGATAAATAATCTTTTTTTTTTTTTTTTTTTTTTTTTTTTAACTGAGTACTTTTATGTGCACCTTTACAACTGGGAATCATGTTGCACACAGGCCTGCAATCATGTTTGGAGCTGCTGATAGAAGAATTCAGTTCAACTTGTATAGAATAAGGGCAGTATAACACACATCCTGAATTATTTTCAAAACAATTTATTTTAGTATTAAATGATGACAAAGATTGTCACGACCTTAAAATCCTAAGTGGTAAATATAAAAAAATAAGTCAAAATAAAGTTTGAGCAAATACCGAATTCAAGCAATAAAATGGGACAAATTAACTTTCTAGAGAAAGTAGTTCCTCAGTGTTTTTAGTAATAAAGTTTTAGTTCTTCCATAGTGTTTGTACAGCAGTGGAAAGTCATGTGAAAGGAAACTAGCAATTAGCAAGAGGAAATTGGAAACTTAACAGGAAGATGGAAGAAAAACAAACTGGAGAGAATTTGGAGACGTCTAGACATTATTAGGTGAGAGGGAACATTAGAGATACTCTGATGAGGTGTCATCCCTTCACATTTCCTCTGTTTCTCCAGCCATGAGTAGGTGTAATAGTTATGTAGCATCTTTGCTTATTAGGCACCCTGACAGCTGCAGGCACAGCTGGCTTGCCAGCAGGGCACGGGAAGAAGCCCTCCTCTCTAGCCTCAGAACTTGTCCAGCTCTGTGCCTTTTATCATGACTCTCACTAGTAGAATGATTATTTGTACCATTTCTGTTTTGCACCAATCATTGCTTGTTTGTTTTTTCAAGCCCTGGCCCTTAAAAAATATTTTTGCTACTTGGACCAGATGATAACATTTACATGAACTGAAGCGGCAACATATTTTATATATTACAATTTACAGGAAGCAGAGATGCTATTTACTATGTTAAATCAGTTCTGGGAAAGACCAAAGGTTCATCTTATCCACTATCATTCACTATCTCTATCAACCAGTAGCAGATATTTAAGTAAAGAACCAGCTAGCATATAAAAGTGTCCTTGAAACAACTTCTTGGTTTATTATAGTCAGGCATATGGATACCTCCTTAATTACTAAACATCATCGTGCTTTACAGTTACTGATAAACCTACCTTGGATAATTTACTGGACATTTGTTCTCAATGAATTCTGCAGTGTAATTGTAGGCATCATAAAGAAAGGTTTGTGCGTTTATTTCAAACCTGCTACTGAGAACGTTTTCCAAAATTCTGTTTACCTAAGAGAGTCAGTTCAATCCATCTTGGTTAGTTAATTAGTAACATTACTTTAGTAATACTACTACTTGCAGTAATGTAACTGTATTACTGAAACATTCATCTTCATAATAAATCTATAGGGTAGGAACGCAGTACTATACTGCTTAGCAGTGCTGTGTTATTTACAACTGGCACAGGAAAAAACAAAAACAAACAAAAAAAAACAAACAAAATTATTTCCCTGATGACACATAGGAAAAAATACATTATAGGAAAGATTTGGGCCCAGTTATTCCAACATCAACGTTAGCAGTCAGCCAGTATGTTTTTCAGCCAGACAATACCTTCACTAATCCAGCAAGATGCACAGAACTTTGAAGCTTACTTGAGCTACCTAGTCAACTACTCATGCTGCCATCTCCTTTTTTCTGCCTTCCTGTTTAAGAAACTTACAAATCCATCTTTTCTACAGTATGTGCTGAATTGGTTAAAATGTGACAAAAAATCCTTTAACGTGAAAGGAAACAATTGACTGCATGCTTGGAAGGAATGGGCAGGCTGATTTCCTCCAAGGGAATCAAGGAATCAAGGAAGATGGCGAGGCTAACTCTACCTCTTTCTACATGCCTATTTGTGCACATGGCTATTACATGATGGCTTTTTCCTTCCCAGCTGACCCCTTCAGTGATGGGTGTAATTTAGGCAGCATTCCCTGATCCATTGGATCTCAAACCCATTAGAAATGATCCAGTCTCTCAAACCCATTATAAATGATCCAGGTTGGGAAAGTTCTACCATTTAAACCAAGCTAAATCATTTTGCTCTGTCTGTGGGTGTGGGTGTGTGGGGGGGGTGTGTGTCTGTGTGTGTGTCCGTCAGATGGTGCCAGGCTGCAGAGCCTGGGGACTGCTGACAGAAACGCTGACAAGGGTTGGAGGCTGCATACAGCCACCCTTTGAAGGGCATGGCCATAGCTGCTAAAGAACATGTACTCAAGCATGAGTCCCAGTGTAAAATACTCATATTTTCTTCTTCATTAGATGTAGACATGAACAAAAAATACAGAAAAGTAAACAAACAAAAAAGCAACCTTGGCACCTAGATGGTGTAATAAATCAGAGTGCCTTTGAATTGTCAGATGATTGTTCTGTTACCAGGTTATTGCTTTATCTTCTGTTCCACAGATGAACCTAGCAATTTTCTGGGAGAGGGACTGTCCCTTTCTGTGAACAAATCTCACATCAGAAATTGAGGATTTTCCAGTAAATTACAACAACTGGTAAAAGTCACAACAATCAACAGAACTCCATCTAACTTTGACACAATTCATCTCAAACTGAAAACTCCTCTGTTTCCTTTTGCTTTGTAAACGAACACATTCTTCTGAACAATTATGTGACTGGCATATATGTATATTATCAAAATAACACTGGAAAGTTCTTGGGCTCTAACCACCTTTTCTCTTCTCTTCTGGAAATATACCTTTCCTCTGCACTTCACAATTTCCTATGTATACTGTTTACCGGTACTTTGTATTTGAAGCAGCCTGAGATATTTTAAGCATTTTCTGGTTTTAGTCCTGTTTTTCTATAATACTTATAAAACTGCTCCCCTTTAGCCACATCATTTTCAACCTTTAAAGCATCATAAGCATCTCTAAGTTCGACTGAAAAACATATTATTAAAAAAATACTGCATTTTCCTCTAACGTACTGCCAAATACATTGCCCAGAAAACATTTTGTGATGCTAAAAGTAACACAGAAAATATGAAGATAACATCGTATGCAAAAATAGAGGATCATTTTTCATTTCTTGTGTAAAACAGTCTCAACTGATCAGTCCTACGTCTTAGAATTGCAGTAACCTAAGATGACATAGCCTACTGCATCGGAACTGTATCAGCGTTCCTGCAATCCCTGCAGTAACATGTAATTTTATTAACAAGGTCATATCCTATTTTCTACATAGGATATTCTCGTTGCAGGTTTGAAATTGCCCCAGTGTTGCTTGCCGGTGCTTTCTCCAGTCAGTGAAGGCTCGGCACTTCCGCAGCGCGGCCCCTCCCAACAGCCCGCGCCTTCCGCCTCCGCACGCCATCACAAGATGGCGCCATGCGATCGTTGTCAGCGTTCCTCTCTCGCTGAGGGCTGTGACGCCGGCTGGCAGCAATAGTCACTTTTCGCATTTAAATCAGCTCTTCACTATCTCACAATGTCAAGAGCTCACCACAGTTTTTAATGAGACTATTTGCCGTTTCCACACTATTGCCACGTGCACGCACGCACACGTCTTTCCGACCTCCTTAAGAACAATTCTGAAATCGAAGTTAAAGATATACAGCAAAGCAGCTTTCATCAGCATTCCTGGCACAACAGTTGCCCTGTGCTTGTCCTCGGGTTCAGGCACGCTCAGACAATTGCTGGGTTTTTGTTTGTTCATTTGTTTCTCTTGTTGAGCACAGATCATGAATGCTGCTTGTTTAGTCGCAAAGGCTCAACATGAAAAGCAAATGATGGACATGGACAGACTGATGAGGAGCCCCTTAGCCCTTATCACCTAGTAAGTTAGCCCACGCTGCCTTCCCCTGACTAACCCCAGACATATTTAAGATGCCCTGAAATGGCATTTTTAGAAAAGATGCCTTTTCTAAAAGTGAGGTGTTTTCTAAACCCATACAAGTCCATGGATGTCAAGACCATAAATATAACTTACAAGTTACTGTTTTCTTCCTTTTTTCTACCTTTTTCCCCATCTTAATATTTGGAGAATACAATGTGCTTTATGTAAAAAAAATAGGGATTTTGCAACAAATGAAATCCTAACACCTCTTCCTCCTCCGTAGCAGTGAGCAAGGCGTCTGCACCCAGATATTGGAAGCAACTTTTCCAGGATTCCCCAACAGTCTCATCTTACCTCTCTTTAAAACCACTCAGCTGAAACTTGCTTTTATAGGTTACTTCTCACTATCACCTAGAATTAATGTACATTTCAATTATATCACTCCTGGAATTCAGAAAGGTTCTGAATGTAAAACCTTTCAAAAATACACAGCTTATGAATATATATAGTCACATGGTTTGAACTTTTGGATGGACCTGTGCGGTGTCAAGACTTGGACTTGATGATCCTTAAGGGTCCCTTCCAACTCAGGATATTCTATGATTCTATGATTCTATATTTTAGAAAAGAGAAACCAGTTTACAGTCAGCTTCATATGGTTCTACTCAAGATATCTCTAAATACAGCAATATTGTTAAATGAGAAAAATATAATTGTTTATGGTGGGGAACACTAAGTATAATACCACTCAAAATCTTCCCTTTACTCTGCCATTCTTAAATCAAAGGGATAACTATTCTTTACTGACTGACTTGTCCTGTCAACTCAAGATAATTCTGGGAATTTTGACTCTATTTAGGAAAGTTAAAAAACAAAACAACAACAACAAAAAAACACCTGTAAATATATAGATGCTCTGTTGTGAACACCTATATTATATGGCAAAGTTTGCTTTTTCCTTTTTCGTATTCCCATCCTACCCATCCCCTGCTGAGGATCTTGATTTCTGAGGATACAAACAGTGAATATGGAAGGAGATCCAAAAATCCAAATGGATTCAATGCCTCAGCTTCCCAAACTGCTCAGCCTCCGAGTCGTCGCTTATAAAAGATAGAGCCAATATTTATATGCCACTGGTTACATTATCAGTCTGTCTTTCCTTCCGTCTCTTCAGCATCCAGGACCCTTCCAGTTTCTTCCAAAATTTGGAAGCATTATTTCCCTAGAGAACAGCTAGGCTATCCTACCCATTATCTGCTCTTCTATTCTCACTTAGTCCTTACGTATAAATATCCTGCCTTCAAATCCCCTAAATCTCTACACGTAAATTGCCTGGCTTTCTTACCTTTGAATTTCCTTCCAAAGATTTAGCTCAGTAGTTATGTGACAGTACTTAGATGTAAAAATGTGCAAGATAAAATACCAGTTGTCAATAAAGCAGTCCAAGTAGAAACAGTTTAAATTTTAGGCTCTCAAATGTAAGTTCATCTTTTGTGAAGTAAAGATAAAATCAGCACTTTTAGATGAAAAAAGCCTATGTGTACAGCTACCAAACAACTGATGATAATTGAAAAAATACTTTCTGCCCAAGACATTTCTGATAAGAATTGATTATCAAAGACCTCATTAGTTTCTTTCACTGTATACAGTTTGTATTGAACAATAGTAAATAAAAAGTCTTGTGATGATCGTGTCTTTACAACTTAAAGTATTACACTGATACTTGGGAAAACATGTGCTTGTCAGATTCACAGTTGGGAAAAATAGTTCCCCATATAAAGAAAAAATCATTTTAATCACACTTGGTAATCAGATTCTTTTGTGAAAAAGGGCCTGCAGCTGGTAGATGGAATCAAACATACTTTAAAAATAAAGAAAAATCACTGTGGCATGTTTTTCCCAAGCAACATTGTACACACTTCATTAAAAAAATTCTATAAAAATTAGGAGATTGAAGAGAACAGGTCAGGCGCCAAAACAGACACTGAAGAGTAAAACAAAAAGGAAACTCAAGGGAATAGATTAGAAGAACTGAGGAACCTCTCAAACTCCATTTCATCTTTTAAATACAATAAAATACAATATAAAATCTAATTTGATGATTTACTACACTGAAATAAAAGGACTATGAAGCAAAGCAAAAGCAATGAAGAGTATTGAAAAGTATTAATTACAGACATTTTTCCTGGTTTCTTCCTGCCAACTAAGTAAGACCAGAAAGCAATCTGGTATTTGGAACTTGTTTCCCTCTATATTTAGTATCTAGGAGATAAAAATTGTGTATGTATTTCAATTACTTGGCATGCAGAGAAAGCAAAGAAATTAAAACTCATAGCTGTTAAATACTAAGAGATTTTTATTTCATTTAGCAACAGAGGATTTAAGGACCTTAACTGATACTGAGTTAAAAAAAAAAAAACAACAAACCCCCTAGAGAGAGACTTCTCTTTACTTTTAGGCATCAGGCTCATTCTCTGTGAGTCTTGCTTTACATATACTTTATCTGCTAGCTGCCTTGTATTTGTTGTGTTTTGTTCACAGTCAAGCCATTTTTTTCTTCACTAGATTGTCATCATAAAGTACTTATAATTCTCTCAGGACTGTCAAGTTTGTTCAGCCCTCTAGCAGCAGATAAAATGCAAGTTTCACTGTGCATGTTGGCATCTTGTCATAAACGTACTGTAGCTGGAGATGAAAATAAACTTTTGCTACGGTTATATCAGGAATATTGTTTGGAAACTGATTGAATAATTGCCACGATCTTGAAAGGTTTATAAACCCATAATTTATTTGTATATATTATTTATTTATTTTTAAGTCTTCCCAAGGAAACAACCTTGAAATGTCTTTATATACTTTGAACACTTTTCCTCATAGTAACTACTAAGGCAACCCACTACTGGTAGGGCAACCTCCTGCTGAGGCAAACCACTGGAAAATACTTTAAAGATAAAAAGTTAACCAGGAATGAAATTATTGTCTCTCTGTTACTGAATGTGCTAGCAGAGTTGCTTATTATTTAGATACACAAGATGCCCCAGAAGAGTTTCGACACAAATTCTCATTTGAAGACAGTTGTGGGGGTATAAACACAGAATTCTGTAGTGCTGTGATAGATATTGATTGATAATTATAAATAACTAGCTGTTGATTTGAGCATGCAACGAAGTCCTTGTTTTTCAAATGCTATAGTTACAGGCTTCCAAAGTAAACAGTTGAGTAAATCAGAACCCAAATAAGATTCTGCATTCAGAATCTTTCTCTATTACTTCACAGGTGCACATTTGGGAGATGCATCAGCTACATCAAACACTGTACTTGATCACAATGAATGAGCAATAGCACAATGTGACACATGTTAATACCTCCAGAAGTATAAAAAGAAACTTCTTAAAAGTGATAGATAAAAGCATTAACCTCAAAAGTTGCTAGAATCAGGATTTAAGTAGTCATTGCAAGAATGTAAGAACTGTTTGCAAATAAAAATATACTTTCTTTGCAGTGTATTAAAATAGTTCATCTTTCCCACTACTACAAATTTGTTTGAATTTCTATTATAAACTGATTACAGTAATATAAACTCAAGCCACATAGTTCATGAAGAAAAATCTGAACTATATATATCACACTGTGCCTTACCATTTTAGTAAAGATATGTTATTTTCTAAGTTTCATGACCTATGGAAAGTATAGATATATTTCATAAAACAACTACTTAGTTTTAAAATAAAGTACCTGGCAGATGTGTATTCTAATATGGTAAGGTGTTTTTTTCCTTCAGCCTACTGCCAGTCCCATCACTAGACATTGCAGTAGTAAAATAAGGGATTTATTTATTTTATTTCTCATTTATAATCTATTGCACTAAAAAATAAACTTTTTATCATTATGATTGGAATGGATTACAGATGAAAACTCTGCTTCCATAGGTACAGAGCATAGATACGTGGCTCATGTTTCTACACCATATTGTAGGTGTTAATTGTAACCAGTATTAAAATTTACCATCTTTACTTTGTGAAAAGGTTATATATCTTTTTCTCTATAAATTAGCTGTTAAGATATGAGAGGTTTGTTTGGAATCTGTGATTGTGAACCCAGTCATGACTACTGAGGCCTTGTGTTGTTACTGAGGCCTTGTGTTTTGGGTGGAGCAGGCTAAGTCTTTAGCCTCGGAGCTGTAATTTCTGTGTATTATAGAATACTATTATCTGTAATTTGTGTATTTTTGAAACTGTATGTTTTCATTACACTGTAAATATGTAAATATTTAACATACTAACATAATTAGTATGTTACTGAAGTTTCACATTCACTTTGGAAAGTTGACTTAAGATAGTAGTTTCATATTTAAGCTTTTAAACCATTAACTGAACCAAGCAGAGCTCAGCCATTGTGGAAGTTTCTAACTGAACTGAAACCAAATACAAAATACGCTAAAGAAGAACAACTTTGTTTAAAGTAGTCACATACTAAGAACAAAAGTTTGGGTATGGTGTCATTAATTAGAGTCTGCCTCATGGAAAATTGAGTGTGTGTTAACACAAGGATCTCCTCTGTCCTTAGCCAGACTTTCCTCCCAGACATGATAAACTAAGTTAACAAACCACTCTTCCAATACCAGTGTTGAAAGACCTTCTATTTTTATTAGAGATCCTACCAATAATGATGTCTATGTAAAATGAGGCTTAATGAAAGAAAAAGGGAGGAACCAATGAAGCAAAATTAATGAAATGAAGCAAATGGACTCGAGGTGATAAATTACCTGTGTAAAGTGTACATACATACCTGTACTTTTTTTTTGTAGCCACATATATGTCAGTGACTACATGGCACATTTTACACTTTATCATGAATTTCATATTTTCAGCATTTCTTTTTGAGAATTTCTTCCCTGTCCATTGAATTTGAAATACTCTCGAGCTAAACATATAACATAGTTTTTATATAGATATGGAAGAGATACAAATGTTTTAGAATCTTAACAAAAGATTGTAGTAGTTCAATTTATGTAGTTCAATTTCCTGATTTTATTTTTTAAATTAGTTTGTTTTCTGATATTTTCTTTGATTTCAGGAAGTTCTGTCCTACAGTTTTCATAGGAAGTAGGCAAACAGTACTAGAAGTTAAAAGAAGTATATTGCTTTTCACAATCAATGTACATTTTTACCAACATCGAGAGCCAAAACCAGTGAAGCAGTGGGGAATGTAAAACTTCCTTAGAAGAAAAAAAAAAAAAAAAAAAAAAAAAAAAAAACAACAGGCTTTCAGGTTTTTAAGTCATACTAATGTAATTTATAATTTAAGCTGAAGAGCTCCTGAGTTACCATTCCACTTCTGAGTTCAAGTTATACATAGGAAAAGAAAGGATTTGAGTACTACAGTATGTGCCCCTTATCAAAAACATACTGCTATACTGCTGTGCAGTTTCACTTCTTTAATTTTCCAGCATGGTGGATCTCCAAACCTTAATTTGGCTGTAAGCACATAAATTAAGACTACAGGCATCTGAAATAGCGACTGACAAAAGAACGGTGGAGAACAAAGATCAGACAAGAACAAGCAAGCAAATAAATTATTTGAGAAGGATCAACAAACACAAATGTATGACATACCCTCTGACTGCTAATCTTTAATAAACCAATACTAGAATAATCAATCATTCAGGCTGAGATGATGAACTCTATGACTCAAACTATCCAATAAAAGCAAGAAAACACCCAATATATGCTGTAACCCTTGTGAATGATTGACCATGTTGGGATATGCTTGCATGTCTGTCTCAGGAAACTTTGTATTGCATTAACCATATATTCTTAAAACTCCCTAGAATTAGATACTCCTGGCATTCAATCTCTGTCTAGTGGCATGCACTATTCTTACAGTTCAGTACAGACAAATTTTATTTTTAGTCTCCCATAGGTGATATCTCAGAAAGTCACACAGTCTAGCCAGTATATCTGTAATGGCACTCCAAGCTATTTTTACAAAGCAAATCAATTTTTAAATATGGTATTAAATTACAATCCAAATAATTTAATTTCAACTTGAAAAAAAAAAACAAAAAAAAAAAACAACCCACACAGACAAGAAAAGAAGCAGACCGTTTGGCTGATAGCATAAGAGAAGAGAGGAGAAAAATTGCATTTGAACAAAAGAGAAACTGAGGTTTGGATTGTACAGAAAACTGACCTCTTCAAAATAAATCTGAAGCTGAATTTTAAATGAAGGAAACAAAGATACACCATATCGCTGACTGCATATCCATTACTTTTATGTTTTTTCATAGTTTAAAAGCTTATTATGTGGCTCAACAGTAACAGATTTAACAGCAGGAAATGGCATTACTGAAAAATTAGATGCATGTGGCTCTTAGAAAAGGGAATTACTGTCTGTGTATGTATGTATTTTACAGTGGACTTCTATTTCTTTAGAGGAGGTAAAGGGTGACCATTTACTTAAAATACTAATGAGGAAAGGAATTTAGTTGGAAAGACAACACATTAAAACCTTGTTATGCTAATAAAGATATTGAAATGTCTAACAGTTTTGATTGTTTCTACTGCATATTTATTGGGACTGACTGACAGTAACTGGAATGTGATATGTAATTGGCCTAAATTCTTTCTTGAAATCTTCATGCCCTTTTCTAAACAAATTTACTTTTCAGTTACCTGTTAATAGGAGAGTATTGCTATAACACCGGACTATGATTCTAACCACTCTAGCTCTTCATTTATATATATATATATATTTATATATATATATGTATTTATTTATACCCGTGGCCATTGGACTTAAGTATCCTTTAATTTCAAAAAGAGAATATAATAAAGGCTAGTGTCACAAGGCAGTAGGATCTTCAGGATTTTGCAACCAACTCCAGTTGTATGGAAATTCTTTAATTGCCTTCATCACTGCTATGCTCTTACATTATGCAGTACAAACAGAGCCTTTACGATCTTAAACAGAAGGAAGGGATAAAAAGATATTTTCATGACTGCTAAATAAGAAGAAAAAAAAAAAAACAAACACAATGAATCAAATGGGAAATGAGTCATAGTGGTGTTCTGCACTACTTACTAACAATTGAGGTGAAGGTTCTTCACCATTCATCTTCAGCATTCAGACTGCATTATAAGATGACAGAAAGCTCCTAAGGTAAGCTAAGATCACTATTATAAGATGGCTACCAGCTTTAAACAGCTAAACATAGATTCAACTTTTAGTACCAAACAATAAATTTATTCTAGCACAACCCTGTATTTTAGACATTCTTAGAAAAAATATTCAAATGACTTTATAAATCAACATGCCAGTTGTCTGAAAAAAATCAAAGGAATCAATTGTCTCATTCTAAAACATATTTGCAAGATAAAAAAATAGAAAAAGTCAGATACTGCTAAAGATTATTTTTATAATAACAATTAGGGAGCTTCACAACCCTGTTGGTTATTCAGGCCTAGTGTAGCTATATCTGCTCAAAAAAGCTGAAAACTTGGTGCAACGAGCCTATTTGTAGAGCACATACTACATACCATGTGTGAGACTGGCAAATGACCGCTCTGAAAGATTTAAGTGTGCTTCAATATACTGACATAAGCAGTACTTAAAAATTGCTTGTCTTCTTAAATTCTGTGAATACCTGTGGGGGTCTACAGCCCATAGCCTTTAATTACTGATAGCGTACCTCAGGGTGGAGAGCTAGATGTGGATGATCAGTCCGTTGATGCTCTTGGGAAAAATAGAGAAAGTTCAAGAAAAGCCACATCGGTCTTTACATTTGCTTTACTATGTCTGCAGAGCCAACAGGCCCATAATAAATGTGTTAATAAATGTGTTTGGGGACTACATTTAGATCCACTGCAGTCTAATGATACCAGTGAGATGATGTCTGAGAATGAGAGAAAACGAAATGCAAGAGAACAGGAGCTAAACCTGTTTTCTCTATGAAAGACACCAGGACACAGTGCAGACAAACCTGGCCTGAGCTGGCATAGTGAAACCTTACATTGTTAGCTGGAATCAATTACAGACAGACAGACATGGGTTTGTATAAGTAATGACACATGTTAAGAATGTGTCTCATGCAGCCTGTCCAGGAACACAGACACAGGGGGCCGTCACAGAACCCTGAGACTGGAGGAGGCCTCAGAAAGCTGTTGTGCTGCTCAAAGCAAGGTCTCCTTGAGCAGGTTGCATTGCCCAGCCAGGTTCTGGATATCTGCCAGGGTGGAAACTACCGGGATTACATGGCCTCTCTGGGCAACTCACTTCAGTGCTTGACCACCTTCACTTAATACAAAAAAAAAAAAAAAATAATACCAAAACACACACATCGCTGAGCATTCTGATCTAATCTCAAAGTTAGGTCTACTTTGAAAGGCTATGACTTGTAGTTTTCCATTGCTGTTTTTTCAGAACAATTCTTGCATTGGACTTATATATATATATGTATATGTAGGCATCTTTCATGTTGCTAAAACACTTACAGTCTTACAGTCTCTGTGTGTACCTGGAAAGCGCAGCAGACACGAGGGCTCAGAGAAGCTCTGGCTGTAAAGACTAACATATCTGGAAGCTTCTCAGGGCTTGCAAGGAGCTATGGCTTGTAGCTCAGAGGTAAAAACAAAGGGCTCTCAGAGTCTTTGCCTCAGTAAAGATATGGAACATCAAGACAGAAAATAAAAAAATAATAATCCTATTTTAAAGAATTTTCACACTCCACTGGGTATGCCTTTGGTCTTGACCAGCATCAAACTAGTTACAGCTTACAAGGGAAAGTAACTCTCACTGGTCAGTGATGTCATATCATGATTTTATGTTATGATGCTACAGGTTTGAATACAAGCTCCAGAAAGTACCCATGAGATGTAACATTAGTTTTAGTAAAATCAGTAGGATCTGACACCTGAGGCATTAACCTCATGAGAGGGCTTGCCTAACTGGACAGAAAGCAAGTTTAGCAGCTAACTCTTAATTAGCCTCCCCACCTTTCTGGTTTTGGATTTCTTACTTTACACACAGCAACAAAATCACAACAGCTTTTAAATAAACCTAACAATTATTCCTCTGTACATTAAATTCTGGTAGTTTTTCAAGTTTCTCTTTACAAGGAAGAGCAAAACATTTCTCTGAAATCCCATGAAACAGATAAAGTATTAGTACATAGCCTTAAAGGGTGTTACTGAAGCAGTAAGAAATGTGTTATTCAAGAAATGTGTTATTTTTCTTACTTTGTGCCTATTAAATAGAAATATAATTGCAGCTTAATAGACTTTTTAGGAATAGTACAATTTGTACAATGTATAATTTTAATGTAGACTGATGTTACTTTTTAAAAAATGTAAATCAAACATTTTAAAGAGTAAAGATTGTAAGCAAATGGAAACCTAATTTGAAGCAAGAGAAGAGCTGCACTGCTCAGTGGAAACTGAAAAGTACTAATTTGCATTTCTGTAATCGTTAATAGGGGTTATGAGGTGTCAATTATGTTCCACGTGTGACCTTTTTAGTTTCTAGGTAATGTACCTCAATTAATTGTCTGTGGCACCATAAAGCACCTTTTTTGCTGCACCATGACTATGAAAAGCAATAAAATTCTTCCTCTGCAGCTGAAGTATGAAATGTGCAACTGACCTTAGCACTTAGCGGTGGCTCACTGATGCTAATGCAGACCTTCTATTGGCATAAATTACAATGCAGTCAAAATCTGAGTGCTTGGTTAATGCTCTCCTAGTTCATGGTAGATTTTTGTAAAGTCACTGAAATGACCATGCTTTGAAATTTCTGTTTCACACCATCAGTTGAATTGCACATTGAGAATTCTGCTTTAATAAAACTGAATAAGCTGCTTTAAATTCCAGTGCAGAAGCTAGTATGAAAGAGAAAACTGTAATTCAGTTATACTGTTCCTTTCTTAGGATTGTGAATCAGGTGAAAAATCTTGATGCTGACAGGCATTACAAACACAGATTGATGAATAAAATTAGATTGCGTCATAGAGTGTTTTTTCCCCAAGAGCACTATGCTGTAAATATGATGTGTAAATGCAATCTGTGAATTAAAGTCTATCCACAATATATTAATTCAGTAATCTGCAAACATTTGTATGAAAAAAAATAATAAGAAGAAATTACCCCCCCCCCCCCTTTTTTTTAATTAACAAAACAGTACCAACAACCTTAAATTAAATTTCTTAATAAAGAAGAGCAAGATTTTCAGCTTTCAAAGTTATTAATTTGTAAAGTCATATGGAAGGGAGAAAGAAGAAAAACAGGGGAGAGGGAAAATGTAAGAAAATGCTGACTGGTGAAACAACTGAACATTATAGCTAACAAAATGCAAAAAAACTCTGCAGTAGGTCTGTGTCAATAAGTGTGTTGGCTACTAGAGGGATGATTTTGACAGAGAGAGGATCTAAATTCAGTTCTGCTCTCAAAACGTTTGAAGTGTTTTGAAGTGATTTAAATTTTAAAACATGATATGTTAGCATTCGTTGGTCATAAAATTGTAGAGTAATTCAGCAATCTTTTTTTTTTTTTTTTCCTAAATTATTTCTTGGTAACTCTGAATTGTAGTTGCATTATCATTTTAAAAAGGGCGACAGTGAAAATTGAGTAACTGTCCAAAAATAAACTTGCTTTCCTCCCCCTGCTCCCCAAGCATATACTACATAAATGAAAATTTAATCACAAATAGAAAGTAAACTTGATCTAACAGAATGTATTATCTTTCTCAGATTTCTAAAGCTTCAAGTAAATGTTATATGTAAAATTATTTTTCAGCCTGACAAACCCAAGGTCTAAGAAATTCTCCAAGGCTTCAAGGAAATATCTTCTGACACTAATAAATACTCTATGAATCAGTGGTGAGATATTTACTGAAATTTCTATTTTATCTCAAAGATTGTTTTTCAAAGCCCACCTGTCAGTAGTAGTTTTATTTTGTTTTCATTAATTATTGACCCACATGTCTTTATGCAAAGACAAACATGGCAGAGGATTTATCTCAAGTTCAGTCAGAAGACTGTTCAACAATTTCATAAAGTATGAACTGACATACACATAAAGTTGGCATTGATGGCTCTTTTGAAAAGATAAAATTATGTTAAGTGAGTTGAAGTACAAACATCAACATGTTATAAAAGCTTCAAGAAATTTTACAAGAACTAATGCATTCAAACACAAAATCAATGCAACCAGTATCCAGAGTCAGAGTCCCCCAAAATGCTTTCATTTTTTTTTTTGATATTTTGATACTCCAAAATAAACACTAGTGATTTGAAAAACAAAACAGAACAAACAAACAAACAAAAAATCAAAAACTCACAGTTAAAAACAGGGATGATTCCAGTGTTAAAAAAAATAAAAGTGTCTGTTTAAAGTAATGAAATCTATTTTGCTGCTTCAGAAAGTTTTGTCTTTGAGTCCTTAGCCCACCCCATCTGTGAGAAAAATAGAATATCCTCATTTTATGTACAATTTTATGGCTATGAAAAAAAATGCAGACACACAGAAGTCAGAGTTTTGTCTTTCTATCCTACAGAATAGCATTAATAGATCATTATATATACTAGACTATTAATAGAGAATTATATTTAGGAATGTGCCTTAAGCACTTCAGAACTAGTTGGTTGGTACCAGAGTTATTTCAGTATAAGTAACAGAGAAAGAGGGTTTTAAGATACTGCCTATTAAAGCAAAATTTAACAGACACATGAAATGTACCTCATGCAATCAAAAGCTATCTGGCATTTCAGCACAGCATACTTATTTTGCCTTCGTAGTTTACTACCATAGCATAACATAAGACGTGCAGGGCACAACATTCTCTTAATGTTAAGTAAATATTTCTCTATTTAACAGAAATAAAATTAAGTCTTTTTATTGAGTTACTTTATGAAACAGAAAGTTTCCATATATGTGTCCTGTGATAAATAGTTTGGGAAAACTAAGTAATACGAACCCCCATGAGAAAAAATAAATATATATATATATATAAACCATATTGGAGAAAATATTCTGTTGATTCAGTGGGCCCAGCATTTACCAAGCTGCTCACTTTGAACAGCTCCAGCAACTTTCAGAGCAACTTTTCCTCTATAATACTGCATGTGACATTGGAAAACCTCCATTTTAAGATGAAATCAGTACAGGTACAGTAAATGATGTGTAAAATTGAGTAGAAAGATCTTCATTTTTTCTCCATATTTATTGTTGCCAACTATGCTAAGAATGGCAAGGGACTGACAGAGCATTCAGTAGGAATTTCCATCCATCTGTAGCTTGTTTTCATTAAAAAGTATAATTTTATGTCAAGGGAATTTATGTTCTGTTCTGACATGCATTGTACTATACGTCTTCAATATAATAAAATGGTTTCTGATCACCGAAGTTTGAGAGAGATTCATTCATTCTGCTTACCTTATTCAGAATATGCCCTTCATATCCTTCATAATAATTCTTGAAGCTTTTCTTTTGGGGAACAGTGGTTCTGCTGGTAGGACAACCATGAATCTTGAACTCCTGGTGATTCAATAGTAAAGTTTATATTAATATTGAAAAAAAAATATTTTATTACTTCTAAATACCACAGTCCTGAATGTTTTCTTAGATTATAACATCTAAAGTGAAAATACATACAAATAAATCATGTTTTTACTGCAGTGTGACTTCATAGACACGTACAAAGATACATGTATATAAATGTACTTAGAGGATAGCTGTAAGAAAAAAAAAAATGTACTGTGAAACAACTTGCCGTAATAATTTCTCAGGAGTCTCTCTAAACACATAAAAGCTATTAATTTCTAGTAGAAGTGCACCTGAAGATGTAATAATTCAGGATGTCCATTCTTTTTACAATTTGGTAGGGAAAAACACATTAGTTCCAGAGAAAAGACATCCACTATGGACAAAACCAACAACCAGCCTCAGAAATCAAGTTGAGCTGACAGACAATTGTCGTAAGTAATGAGGATATTGAGTCACAGGAAACGTAAAAGGTAGACCATAGTTGCATAATAATTATTACCTTTGAAAGGACGTGCTTAAAAATATTTAGCTAAATAATTTTGGTGGAACAACGGTTCTAAATTTTGACCTATAATGCTCATGCCAAATATGAAATCAAGGAAAAAAAGTTTGATGACCTAGAGAGGTTACCTAATTACTTCATTTCCCTAAAGCATGTTACCTGGGCTCACTATTAATATATTTTTAGGAGTGTCCAACACTGAAGGACAACTCCCAAGGACAACCTATTCCCCGAGTTATACTATTAGGTCATTCTTCTCTCATGATTGCATGTTTAGCGTTAAAATTCAAGGTGAAATCTAGTTTATCGAGACATAATGATTAGATCAACTCTTTTTTTTTTTTTTTTTTTTAACAAAAACATCAGCTATCGCGGTATCTGAAGTCTGTTGTAACTCTGTTTCAGGCTTCTTCATTTTAATTGCCAAAATTAATTAAATTTTATACAGTTGATAACATTTTCTAGGCATTTAATCATTCCTGCTTTCCTCTGGATTCTCTCCAAATTTATGACATCTTTCTTAAAAATGAAAGATAGGTAAGGCCATGTAATCAGTCTCAGACATGCTAAATCTTGCATGTCTGCTTTAAGTTCAGTCATAAAATACAACCTTCCCTACCTCAGAGTAATTGATGACTTATTGTTAGTTTGTGAAACAAAATAATCTTTTGATCATTTTCTGGGGAAAAAAAAAGAGAAAAAAAAAAAAAGAAAAAAAAAAAGAAAAAAAAAAAGAAAAAAAAAAGAGAAAAAAAGAGAGAAAAAAAAAAAAACCTATTTAGCCAATTGTTCCCCAACTACTTCTGTTTAAGTACAGCATCACACATTTTGCATAGTTAGCATACAAGAACAACTGAACTTCGCCCAACCCAATACATGTCATGGTATTTAGGCTGGTGTTTCTTTTTAATGATGCAGTCTATATACTGTCTATATATTAAAGTACAAAACACATTAAAGATAATGTTACTGCTATAAAGGTGGACATTTAAATACACTGAATATCAAAATATTTTCTATTACAGTGTTAACCAAATATATTTTTTTAAAATGATAGAACTAGCTCATCTTATATACCATTTCAAAACCTCCCTTTGGGAAGCTGGGAAAGGAGGTAGCTGCCTAGTTCTTTTGACAGCAAGATGTACGTCATTAAGATAACATAGGCATTTTTTTCAGATATATTTTGCTGTAAATACAAGTTCTGGAAAGGTAATAGATGATAAAAGTGTCACACAATCTACCTAAAGGAATTTGAACTATTTTGCAGCATCTTTACAAGGCTGCTAAGCATATAATTTGTATTTAGTATCTGAGTCATTTACGTGTTCGTGATACTTGATGTTCTTCTGGACACAGTAAAATCAAGGTCACATCAGGTAAAATGCATATGTATGTTGGGCAGGGTTTTTTGGTTCTTTGCATTTAAAACGATATGCTACTTCAGCTACTAACAGCTCACTGCAGTATTTTACTTTTAATTCCAAATCTTTAAGCAATCTAAGTTGTTAGACAAGAATACTCTAAAGAGTATTTACAAAGTTTCCATTTCTCTTTCATAAAAATACTTAAGGTTTTATGAAACAAAAGTCAAAAAAAAGTTATGGATGTGTTTCTCTTCTCTGTAAACACAGCAAGAGATAATCATTAAGTTACCCTTAATATGTCTTTAAAGAAAATATATTTTTTAAAATCAAAAAATAAATGTCTTATTTGTGAACATTTCCATGACATCATGCAGACTTCCACTTTTATGTCAGCCTCACTAGCATAGCAATGTAAGGTTCCTTCAATATATCCAGTATATTTGAAATAAATTAGTGGAGAGGAGTAATCAAAACTTCAACATTTATGATCTCATCTTTGATCTTTGTATGATACTAAGAGGAATTCAGTGAGATGATGTTGCTATAAAGTTCTTCCAATGAATTTCTGAAAGCTTATGAAAGAACAGAAAAGAAAGAAAACTTCCTAAAACCTGAATATGCCAGGTAAGCCATGCACTGGATTTGGTAATCAAAGACCTCCTAGAAGACAGGCCAAGGACATGATTCCATCAGAAGGAGACCTGGAGGAAAGACAGAGGTAGCTTCTGTAGCTGGGAAGTAAGAGACACTGGTGACTTCCAGGTCAGGGCAGCTTAGAAGAAAGGTCATAACTTTTGCTCCATACACCCTTCTTTGCTTTTCCCTGGAAGAAACAAACAGCAGGTACTTTGAACACCAGAAATTTGAGAGGAGATCTAAGTCTAACCTACAGGAAGGTAAGTGCAAATACACTGGATGCAAAAGCAGCCACAGAGTCTTTAAGTCTAGCCTGTTAGTGCGTTTTATCTTCTGTAATGTTGTTTCACTAACGCAAATTCTCATTTTAAATAAACCTATACCTTCAGTCTTAAACCTTTCCAGGTGATAAAGATGAGCATGAGATGAACATGCAGAAAGGCACCCAGAGGTGGGCATCCTTAAAACCTGACTAAAGGACTGCCTAACAGATTTCTAGGTTTATGTTCTTAAAAACCAGGTAAAAACAAGACATGCTTTCAGAAGATATGTAAAGGTCATCTGGACAACATGTATCAAAGGGATCCAAAGAGGACTATGCATCTGCAGCAAATACCCTGTCACCTTCTGGCACATTGTGATGAAGCCAGGGAGAATGCCTGAACTCCGAGCATCCCAACAGAGGGATGAGACATGACAACAACTGAGCAAATACTGGTTCTGCTCCAATAAGCAAACTACACCTACCTGCCGTGAACCTCTCTGAGGACTTTGTGCTTTTCTTCTGTCTACAGTTTTCCCCGGGAGAAAAAAGTAGTATAAAAGAATAAAAGACAATTTTTTTTTTTTTTTTTTTTTTTTTTTTAAATAGCATACTTTTCATATGATTCTTTATGTAGGTAACAGCCCATAAAAGAAAACAATACAAAAAAGCCAGCTCTGGACACCAGAAATGACTATTTGCTACTTCTACCTCCAAGTATTATTTTGGATTTTAATCAGATGATACCAGATATTGATCCACACATAAAACTGTCTCCTGACTTGCAACATTTTTAGTTCTTAGCCTATACTATGATCTAAGAAGACAAAAGGAGAAGGAGGATTGTTTGCAAGTCGTTAAACTCTCACCCTGTGTTGATCCCCAGACCTGTGAGAAGTGGCATACCAGTGAATTTCTGCTTCATTTACTTTCCCATGCATAAGCATGATCAGATGGTGCTTCTGTACAGGATGTAAATAAAGGCTTTTAGGTCCATTTCATTTTCCTGCAGGATGCCATGCCTGTGTTCCCTTAGGGCTTGGGATCAACTACTGACGTTTTAGGAAAGCCAGATGTATTTACCCGAGGTGTCAGAGGGATTAAGGCCAAGATGACAGCAAAAAAAAGGTATGCAAACAAAGCCAGTGTAACTGGTCACCAGGCAGGTCTATAGGCAAGGCAGTGTTTGAAAAGTAGCTATCTGCTTTTAATATTCATACCTTCCATTACTTTAATAGTGCAAATTTCAGTCTACAATGCTACCATCCCAAATGATCTGACTAATCATTTGATGAAAGACTTGATTCTTCAAATCGGATCCTTTTAAACTGAAGGGCTTTGCAGACTGATCCCACTTAATCAACGACATAATTAAAACTTTAATTGTAAGAATACTACTGATTTAATTTGAAAATTACTGGTGAAGGATGATCTTATTATCGACTGTCACTTACATGCAAATCACCCACCCATCCAGATCAGCTTTATATTGCATTTTCTTGTCAATGCTCATTAATATTATTTCGAAGAACTCTGTGGTATCTGTTTTATTGCAACCATAAAGAATGCTTAAATTCATAATAACAAAGCAAGATTTCATTATTTTCAAGTCATGAACCAGTGATTTTTATTTTTTTAATTATTACTATTATTATTATCTTTAACAAAAAATGCTGTATATGTGGCTGGCAGCTTTGTGCCTGTGAAAATGCTGTATCATAATCCACACCACTAGATCAATGAACTGTTGGACAGAACCACTCAAAATCACCTCCCTTCCCATTATCATGCTTTCTGGTCTTCTAGGCACAAATTACCCATCAACCTCGTTGACCTAGTTCTGGAAACACTGCCGTAAAGAGCACCTGTCAGAGTGATGCATGTGCAAGCCTGCCCTGGTGCAGTGACAAATAGGAAGCAATAGCAGTTATCACAAGGAATAACAATATAGCTACAAATCTGGCTGAGCATCAGACTGGTTTGATTTCCCACTGCAAAATCTTCAAATTGCTTCTGGAAAGGACAATATCATGCCAAATCTTCATGATTCACCATAGGACAAATTGCTAGCGAGGTGTGTGACTGCAGGAATATCCTCCAGTCTTTTAAATGCCTGACACCAGATTACTTTCTTCTTCTGTAAAGCCTGCAGAAAACAGCATGGAGGAAATTAAAAACAAAACATACCACAAAATACACATTTATCAGATCAACTTCTAGGGTAGGATTCACAGCCTGAAATCCTAAGGGTACTCAGCTACTGCAGTCATTACTATTTTCTGTCTGTTAAAAAATTGTGCTTAATTAAAAGTGTATGTGCTTCCAAATTGTAATTAGTCATATGTGAAATCACCAGAGATGTAACGTTTGGCTTAGATTTTATGCTTATCTACTGTTTCTAGGCTAGAGGGACAAAGCAGAAGATTTTCCTACTTGACATTTAGTTTTGGCATTAGTAAAGCTATGCAAGGAGAAAGGATAGACAGGAAATTAATTGGCTGTGTCCATTACCATGGAGCCCTGAAGTTATCACTATAGAAACTATTATGGGGAGTCTGCCACAGTGATAACAGGCATGTACACTGCCGCTGCTGTGTAAATTGCCAGGGCACAGGCCAAGGGATGGAGCTGAGAGAGGCGAATGAGCTACTCATGCATAGTAGTGAATGGACTCTCACATACTCATTTGTGGGTTTAGCAACATGGAAATGAAAGTCTGTAATAAAGAGTTTCATTTCCTTTAATGAATTACTAACTTAAGTTCAAGGCTGTCTTCTGAAGTTGAAGTGTTTCTGTCTATGGTGACAATTTAACCCACTCTTGAACTCATTTGAGCGCCACGAAGTGGTTTGCATCCTCCCATGTGAAAAGGAAAGGCTTATTTCAAACTCAAGCCTGGTACTTAAACTCCAAACCTTTGGGTATATCAGGGCCTAGAGGACAAAGTTCCCAGGCTGCATATAGAGAGAACTAGTATCCAGGACTGGTGCCTGGGGAAAGAACATCCCCTGTGCATGCTGAATCAATGAAGAGGTTGGGCAGAAGGGCAATTTTCACAAAGAAATTTGTGCAGCAGTTCCTACTCTATCCTTGCCAACATTTTAAAGTGACGAACTGCTTTGCTGTTGGAGATTTTCCAGAAGGCTGATTATTGGTTTCATTCTACTTCTCCCTCTGAAAAGGAAGGTCTGTTGCTGGAAGGAGAACAAAAGGGAAAAGCAGTAACTACAGCCAGAGCAGGGGAAGCCTCTCTTGGTAACCAGCCAAAAGGATGAAGAGGCACATCACAGGCACTTATTTGGTGGTGATGGTGGTGGGGGAATGTATGTGTATGTGAAAGCTCACAAGAAATACATCCATATATCAGCAGAATTTCCTGATTCCCTCCCCAGTCATGCAGAACTCAGTATTCTATCATTCAATTTCCCATAGGCAGTGAATGAAAATGCTTGCCAAACCCCCAAATATATAGTAAGTGATCGTAAATTCTGCAGAAATTTATCTAAAGGCTTGGCATTTTAAAATATTGTGTATATTTTGGCACTCTTCTATTTCAGTTTGTTGAAAAAATAACAGGTAAGGGTAAAATAGACTGTTAACAGTAAAATGCCATTTTTTAGATGGGGCATGTGCAAAATATGAATCCATGACAAGGAATTCAAAGAATTATATACCTAGAAAGTACCACTGTGAACCTGCAGTATACACTCAATACTGTAATTAAAACTTTTAATGTTTCCATAAAAGTTTCTAGTAACAGGTGCTGATTGCTAGCTTCCAAATCGCATACTGAAATTCTAGTGGCTGAAGTTTTCAAAAGCATCTATGTGATCTACAAGCAATTTACCACAATATCTTATTTTCACTTTTATGCAAATGCAAAATCACTCTCTAACAATCTATTCCTAAAGCACTGATCTAAAGCAGCCATTATGTGAAATTAATTTGGATGTTTTGGCACTTCTCAAAACATTTTTATGCTTTAGTAGTGAATCCATAGGAGAGCAAGCTGAAATCTTTCATCTAGTGTCCACTAGATGGTGGCATAAGCTAAAATACTAGAATATTTAGGAAAAAGATGGCAACACTGATAAAACGACTGCTTTTGTTTTTACTAAGATTTTAGATTTTTTGTTTTGTTTTTATTTGCTACTGAGCATTTCTGCTTTATTCCCCTTATTCCAATTGCTGCCTTTGCTTAGTCTATGAAAGTTTGGAAAGAAAGGTGCATTTTATTGTTTGCATTCAAAAATTAATTTTCAGATCTTTTGATATCCTGAACTACATTGCAGTTTTACTTAATCAAAAGACGTTCACTTTTACCACCCCTCCTTGTTCTGTTATTTATTTAAAGTATTTAATGCAGAAAGAAACACAAACACACAGTTTTTCCAACACCACTGTTAGCCTGACAGACCCAGAGTCATGCATTAGCAGGACAGTGCATTATAGACTCTTACAAAATAACAGTATTGCTGTTTTAGCATAGGCCAAAGAAATAACAACTACAAGAAGACTTTTGTGCAGGTAGTTGCTCTAGAGTGTTATAGACTACAGTTCATAAATCATTCCTGTTCCAATACTGAGAAAAGGTGAAGGAAACAAAAGCATTATAGTGTTTTTTTGTTTGTTTGTTTGTTTTATTTTGTTTTTTGCTTCAGACTATTAGCAGTCAGAAAGCCACCAACAGATCTGGTGAGACTGGAGGAACAGCGATGCTCAAGTCGAACCCAGCCTGGCAGCTCTCTGTTACATAAAGAATATATAACCTTTTAAGTTTTTCTCAATACGAAGACAAAATTGGCTCTTGAATTAAATAACTGCTGGCTAGGTGAATCAAGGGAAGATAAAAGGAGAGATAAAATAAGCTTTAAGAACTTAGCATCTTAACTTAATATATCTACTGAAAGGCAAGAGAATGATCTAACAACTTAAAGGCCCCTTTGCACTCCTTCCTATGACTTGGTGGCCAAATAAGAATGGTAACAAGGCCTGTTCATTTTCTTGCTCTCTCTTTGACTGAAGATTGTACCATAGCTTAACTATATAATGCATTGCAGGAAAAAAAAAAAAAAAAAAGTAATATGAACAAGCACTGAAAAACTTTCAGCAATGTCCTTTTGAGCAAGGCAAGCTACTGTGCAACTATATACAAAGTGCTTACTTCAGCAGTATTTGGTTCAAGTTTTCTTAATACCCAAATATCTTCAAACTTTCAGGCAACTCCAGTTTGTCTTTCCATGGAATTGCCTACAAAAATTAGTTACAACTATGAAAGAAAGAAAGTATTCACAGCCAGAGTTACACCACAAAATTCACTTCCAAAAGAAAGTGGAAGTCACATTCTGATTCAAAAGTCTTTACTCAATTATATCTATGTGCAAAAATTAAGATATATGACACACTCCCACCTAAACATAAACATGTATTCCTAAAGACAAGGCTGCTTTACAGTTCTAGAAAATAATCTCACAGTAGTATTTATTACAATGATTTTTAGGGTATAAAAACTGAATGTAAACTGTCTAGATTGTTCTCAAATGTTTTCATGCCATAGATTCAATGTACACACACACGTTTCAAGTTTGCCCATGCGGTACAGCCCCATTTTCACCTTCTCTAAACAGGTATTTGCACAATTAGAGAACATGACTTTGAATGTTGTAGCCTTAGGTAAGAAATTAAGTTGCACAGTCTGTCATCTGTATGCAACAACCAGCAAACACAATGCAGCTAAGTCAGGGAGAAGGCTTAAGGGAAATGAGGGAACTAAGATCTCACATGGGTAACGATTCACCTAAACAAACACACTTAAACAGAAGCTCTTCTCTGAGTTCTAAAGAAGGTAAAAGGTACAGGCAAATCAGCACGAAACAGGTGAAGAATCAAAATCCACTCCAACAACTCCAAGCTTGTTTGCAATAAATAGCACCACAATTCCAACCACAGCTACCAGCGAGGTAATCTGAGAGACAATTGAAAATTAAATATGACTAATAATTTTTATTTGGACAAATAATACTGGAAACATTTTGTGCAAATTCAGCTCTAAGCCTTGCTACTATATAAATAAGCAATGCTAACATTTAACTAGTTTTAAAAAGGTCTTCAAAAAAAAAAATTACTTTCAAAAGCAAAAGTTTGTCAGTGACTAAAATTTATTCCTAACATTTTGCTGTAGAAAACAGAACTAGAATGAAATTAATGATTCATAATCTATTAAAAAGAAATTAAGTGAAATTTCATGATACAATAAGTATTCCATCACTTCATGCAAATGAATACAAGTCTGACAGTGAAAGATGACAGTGAAAATTCTTTCAGTAGTTTTAAGGGAAATTTGGATGATGCATTTAAACAACTACGTATCATACAGAGAGAAAAACGTGCCCTGGGAAGAACTGCAAAAAGTATTGTGAGGGAAGAGAAAAGATAATCAGAACAGAGAAATCTGAACTCATTTAAAATGCTTAGTTAACAATGAATAAAGAGTGGAATAAAGACACTAAGTATTTCAAAGGCTTTTCAAGCAGGGAAATATTTATAGCCCAGAGTTCAAGTACTCAGTGTCATCAGATGGAAAGGGTACATCAGACTTTCTACATTGTGGAAATCTTCATTAAATGTCCATGAAAGTTTAGGCTGTTCTTACAACAGTTCAAAACTGCAAGTTTTGTGCCTGTAATAGATTTGCAAATAAAGGTTTACCTACAAGTCCCTTCCTTAGCTCTCATTTGGTTATTCAGACTGTTAATGCACTTCAGTCCTTACACATTTCTATACAGTTCTGATGCAAGCAACATTTTGTTGCTTAATACAAAGAAATACTGCAACTACTTCAGGACAGAAGCAATCTAGCTAAGGCTGAAGAAGAAAGTCATACTTTTCTGTGCCAGATTGGCTTCACGCATCTTCCACATTAAAAGGCACCATCCCACTGTACATTCTGCTGCTGGGACAGCCCTTAGCATTGGGAAGTTGGGCCGGAGGAAAGGAGTGGAGACTGGGATGAACAACGTGCTGCAAGCTGCAAGCTGCTGGACTCACAGAAGCCACAGAAGCCCAAGAACGCAGGAGAGAAAGCTAGTGGGGTGGGGAGGACAAGCCCAAGCTTGCCGTCGTTTCTCTGAGAAATCTATGCTAGAGGGGCTAATTTAAAAATAGCACAGTACTACTAACCATGTGTACTTTTTGAAAATACAAGATCTTACAACAAACTCAATAATACAATAATTCCTCTGGTTGCAACATCTGCTGCATAACAAATGCTGAAAAATTATTTTTAACTGGGATGTGTGCACGTGTGCAAATGCATGCATACACAAACATAAGTGTCTGGATTTAATTTTGTTACTTTGCCACTGAAGAAAATAGCTTTTTTCTTTATCTAGGATAGCTCTGCACTATGGATACTCATCTCCCAAAATGAAACAGCGTGAATATCTCTGAGTTGTAAGACCTTTTCAGGTAAGTCCCAAACCACCGAAGTTATCAAGAAGATTTCAAAAATGAAAAGTTATTTGTCAGTCTCTTTGGTTTTAAAGCTCTGTAATACCTGGATTTATTACTTGTTGTTCTGAAATCAGAAGCCTTGCTATTTTACTCTTAAAACAACTAGAATCCTCTCTTCAGTAAATGACCAATCTTACTTCTATCTTGGCATATAATATTCCTCCATTTTTATTTAAAAAAAATCATTTTTGTCTTTTCTGATGCTGCAGCTATTAAACTCTGGCCCCTCCATTTAATTTTGTGGGGGATTCTTCTCTTCCTCTCCCCCGCAAACTGGAAGAAGCTCTTTTCCTAGGTCAATCTGCATGCTCTACAGCATCTGTATGAGTGCCAACAAAAGTGGATAATGTATCAACTTTACTTAAATGCTGACAGCTTATTACCCCTTAATGTTTTGACACCAGGGCTACAATAAAGCAAAAAGTGGCTAGATCTCCCCTGTATATTCCAATGATCCTCTCCCTCCTGAGCGAGTAACTGCTGCAATTTTCCTTTTTTCTTTTTAACCTTCTGTTAGTCATAGGATAATCACAGAAACCACTTTTCACCATTAATTTAAGTGGTATGACACTGTTCCTGAACAGAGAATGCACAATTCATTTCAAATGGCAACATTTCCCTTTGACTACTTTAGAGTGAGAAAACATTTTAATTTTTTGAAGCTACCTACTGGAAAGGATTGCAAAAATTACTAATTCAGAGGGAGCAGAGAAAGAAGAGGTGATGGCTGTTGAAATAAGGTAGCATGAAGCTAGTGCCACTCATTCTTCCAGTGAACTTTTTAATACGCAACTGAATTTTGGACCAAATTATACAGACAGTGAAAGGAATATTTAAATTGGAGTCCCTAAAACAAACAAACAAACAAACAAAAAAACTATAGTTGAAGTAAATGGCAACTAGGAGAACTGGTTGATCTACACTGAGTCATCCAGAATCAACTGATTATTAAAATGTTATTCAAGTTTTAATTTTGCATTTTAGTCTTGAATATGCTTTACATTCATTAAATGTTTACTTAGGGCATTATTATACATTTTATTGAATCCTTGACACCAAAGCCTGCAAAGGAAGTAAGAATTATCTTCGATTAAGACCCAGGAAGTAATGGATATATGCTATCAGAAAGCAGGAGGCAGCACAAACCTCTGTGGATTTTTGACTCATCAGAACAGATCAGGAGAGTGCAGAGATGACTAATTTCTGGGTCTAGACAGACAATTCTAGGTACAGAAGGGGGTTTATTACTACCTGAGAATCAAGCCATCACATTTCAGGTAAAATAATTCACCACACAGTCTAGGTAGGCTAAATGCCTCCATGATGCAAGTCAGAGATGGCCTTTGACTACCTCTTCAGTCTGGATCATCACCAAAACTCCATCTGTTTGTGCTTGTATTACAGTAGCCTTAATCAGAATGAAAAATGCAATTCAGGATGGTATAAAAGATAAAAAAAAATACGTAAAACCTGCTTACTGAATAGTTTTTGTTTGTTTGATTGTTTGTTTCAAAGGAGGAATTTGTTTCTGGGCCTCATTTTATCCCACAGTAGCATGCGTCTAACAAGCTTAAACATAATCAGCACAAGTTTATATGCTGGCCTTGACCTTTCAGACCACTGCCCAGAGTACTATTTGTGCAGCTGTTAGGATGCTAACCAGGAGTAGACCACAATTAGGTCTTCTCTCAGTCTCCTCTTCTCCAGGCAGAACAATCCAGATGACCTCAGCCACTCCTTATGTCTTCCCCTCTAAACACTTTGCTATCTTTGTTGCCCTCCTTTGGAGGCTCTCTAACAGCTTTATGACTTTCTTACACTGTAGCACCCAAAACTGCACACAGTGCTCGAGATGAGGCTGCATCAGCACAGAGTAGAGCAGGACGTTCCCTTCCCTTGACCAGCTAGCTATGCCATGCCAGATGTACCCCAGGGTAAGCTTGGCCCTCCTGTCCACCGAGGCACACTGCTGGCTCACGTTCAGCTTGCTGTTGACCAAAACCCCCAGATCCCTCTCTGCAGGGCTGCTCTCCAGCATCTCGTCCCCCCAGTCTGTACATATACCAGGGTGCAGAATCTGGCACCTGCTCTTGGTAAACTTCATACTGTTGGTGATTTTCAGTACTTCATATGGTACTAAAGTAGACATATTTAAGATGGAAGCTCTTTTAGCTGCTGTCAATCACCAGTATCAGTTAATTTGTTTTTATAGGACCTTTCTCGATAGAAGCTTTTTCCAACTCCCATTTGAGTCACATATTCCAGCTAGTAGTGCTCATCAAGAGGTACTATATTGTACTTTGTAATACAGGTATTTTTAAAAATAACTTCAATCTTATGTAAATCTAAATTCTAGTTGATTATAAGCCCTTCACAAAGATAAATTATTGCAAACCAATCTTCTGCAAATGAAAGTGATTGCAAAGCCAATTTTATGCATATCTACCACTATTACAGTCTAAAAGAAAATAACTTGTTCTTTTCCATTAAAATATAATTGAAAACATACGGCATTCTTTCCTGGTTAATTTACATAGAGCAACTAATGAAAGAAGTGCAGTTAGACTGGGCTTCAGTCGGAAGTAATATCAGAAAAGTAATGTCATCGCAGCATGGGTCTAATTACTCAATTTTTAAACTAATTCTGAGGGCTTTTTAGTAAATGCCTGACTTAATAGTTTTAACATGCTTTAGTTAATCTGTGACTCAGATGAAAAAGAGCAATTGTTTTTAAACATTATGACAAAGACCCCCTCCAGAAATGTATCCACCCAGTCACTTTGAGATGCTTTTCATATACAGCTCTCTCTTGTCTAAAAGCTCTATGCAGAGGTCAGCTGCAGCATAATCTGTGCAAGCTTTTGAAAAGAGGCAGGGCAAATACTAAGGTCTACACGATACTCTACAGGCTTAGGCATAAATGATTCCTAAGATACCTCTCAGCCCTACATTTCTGTGGTTATACAACCTGTAAGTTGTGTAAGTAAGGTTACTTGTTAGTTAAGCTGGAAGCATCACTTGTTAGTAGATGACTGGTTTAAAGTACATTAAAAAAGAATTACATAAAGAAATGACATTTCACTTTGTAACACTGGTTTTTTTGGAAGTCAGACTGCTAGAAACTAATGGATGTTGCAGCACTTTGGAAGTGCCCTTACGGGGATTACTGCTTGCCCTTACTCTGTGAAGAACTTTGATGTGCATTAGCTTGTACAGTAACCTCATGCCTTTAGTTGAAATCCCCTGGCTATGCTGTAACTTGCTCTCACTTGGAAATAACCATGTTTAAAAGAGAACACTATTTTCTGATCAGTATATATTGTGCTCCAGTGTGCAAATTGACATATGGTTTCAAGTGACAAGCACCAAAATCAGCTTTACTTTGGTGTAGTAACTTCTCTGATCTGCATACACATTTCCCATATATACAAACTGATTGCACCTTTCCCTGCTATCAAAGCTCTATCCCTATTGCTAGAATTTCAGAAAACATAGCTACAAAATGAAGTATTTACGGTAGTCTGAATCTTTCATCTTCCCTCAACAAATTTAACTGCCATCTGATGCCCATTTAGAATTTTCCTCGAGACAGAGTGTTCTCCAATTATTTAAATGTGCATTTTATTAGCAAGTGATAAACAGAGAATGGCTTATTCCAGGCAATTTCTGCTAGAATGCTGTGTGGCAACAATCCTAGCTACTTTTAATACTAGGAAAGTATATAATTATTTTCAATAACCTTGAACAGTCACAATCTCAAAGGACTACCCACATTACTGCTGTGGTTCCATTCCTTATTGACTCTGCACCAAAGCAGTTGCTTCTTCTGAATATCTTCTTGTTCATGAGCATTTACACATTTTCCTTTATCTTATCTATCCTCTTGAGATACAGCATAGAGGATAGAAGTTCTCTGCTTTCTCTTGTAGTTATCACAGGGAAAAAGTCCAGGTAAAAACTCTTTTAAATATCCCAAGACCCATTTTACATAACTGTATAACAATTGCTGTAGTATCAGTGCTGTTGGTATCGTGACAAGCATTAGATGCAATTTGGGATCCACATATTGGGCCACTGAACAAGAATGGTAGTTCAGTGAATGGAGATGATATCCTGCTCAGTGAGTGGATAACCCACTCTGTCAAATTCCACAAATAACTGATTTAACCAAACATACAGTCAGTTAATAAGAGCCGCAATCATGGTGATTTCGGTGACATGAAATGCTTAAGATCAGCATATTCTACAGTCATGAAGCAACCCAGAAGATAATTTCTAATTTGCTTAAGTCTGAAACTAGTTATCTTTAGGAAGTATGATGAAGAAATCATCATACTACTTTCATACTACTACTATTATGGTTTCTCCCTGAATCCACCATGTTTCTCCATACAGACTGTGAAAACTGCAGACAATTTAAAATTGTTGAACTTTTGAAGCGCCTCTGGTAATTGTGTAACAAGAAAATCAAAAAGGATTCACAAATTAAAATCAAAACACAGCAAATAATACTGGGAATTCCAGAAATTATTCTTCTGCTCTTGTACCACCTTTTCTTCCACTCTCCCAGCACCAAAATGCACATCAGCAATCTCTTTTCAGATTGTTCCCTTGCCTTTTCTCTCCATACTGGGAACCAGTGATAAAGCCTTGAAGCACAGCACAGGGAATAGGCACCATAATCCTTTTAACAACCCCTCCTGGGAGATATATCAAGAGACAGAAGCAGACAGGAGGCTGGAGGAAACAACAAACATATCCTTGATTAACTTTATGCTGAAACCCAAGGCTGTGGAAATTGTGAAAGGTGAATGGTGCAATTCAGGAAGCTCCAAAGGTGAAACACGAGACCACAGGTACTTCTCTTACCATGTTTTTAATGTGTTACCGTACAAAATTAGCCCCTCTCTTAAACAATAAGCTTGAAAAACACTCGTTCTAAGCTACAGAAATGGTGGCCCATTCTGAACCACCATTTTGCTAGAGGTAGAAACATCCATTTCTGCCAGATATGAAAGCTTCTTGCATCTATAGCCATCTTTTGTATGATGCCTTAAAAAAAATACTATAAATAGGTATGTATTTTTTTTCCCAAATATATTTTCCCTAATGTTTAGTCAGTGATTCTTCCAATTACCAATCAATTTACTTCCCAACTAAAACATGCTCTTCCTCCACATTTTTTTTTATCCATTTGCATTTATATGAACAGAGCTTCTGCCTATGACTAGAATCCACCGTTAAAGGTTCTTCTGACCTTTTAAATTACTATAGAAATACTGGTGGTGTGCTTCTTTCTCTTTATTTCCTATAAGACATTACTAATTCATAGTACCTTTTACTGTCACTTATGTGTTGAAATTAGAAAAATAAAACCTTAATTGTGGAGTGAAAGTTGATGCAGCTTTGCACTCTGCAAATAACCACAGCTACTTGGAGTCTATTCACACAGCAGAATACATTATGCTGTGCTCTGTGCATGCTGGAGTGTACTACAATGCTTGCTGATTATGGTATAATTGCCACAAGCCTTGCCCACACTCCACAGTCTCCAGTTAACGTTTGAGTTTTATATCACATAAAATAGAGTATGAGTACATTATGCATGTATAAAAGCAACTCAAATAATAGTGGTTATTACAATCACATATCCCTCAGTGCTTTAAAACATTCTTCTGTGAAGAAATGCTTCTGAAATGAAGCTCATTTCCTCCTCCTTCCTCAACTGTCTTAATTATTCTAGAAACAGAAATTAATTTGAGGAAATATACTTGCATAATACCTATTTCACCTCATATTTTCACTATCAAAAACAGCAAGCAAAGGCTGAACTTCAGTAGAATATTATTAAAGTGTGGTTGAATCCAAGGGTTTTTAAAATTTTATTTACAAATTTAGATTTCTGTGAACCACAGATTTCGTAAATATAAAAATTAAAGTAAATTAGCTGATATCCTTAATAAATAAGAAAGTTTCAGATGTCTTACATTACTAACTTTTCAGCACTGGGTTTTCTGACTGCATCATGCTTAAAGAAAGACCTTGTTCCATTGATGTGATAAAGAATAAGATTAATTTTTAGCAAGAACAATTTTTCACAATGCTTCAAGAAACAAAGCATCAGAAATACTACGACAAATCATAAAAATGTATTTCTATATTCTATGATCTTCCCAAAACTGGAAGAAACTGCAAGTCCCTCCATGCACCAATAACTTCACACCAAAGAGCACAAGCTTGTTGGTGATGATGCCACCAATGCAAATCTAGTGGTAGAAGTGTATGAACAGTAAAACATAGTAAAGTTTCAGCTCACAGAAAAAAATACAGATAATTATTTTTTTCCATTCAGTAAACAACGAACACCTACAAAGGGCAGAATTAACACAGAGGTAGAAGAATGCTGTTCCTTAACAGTGCTGTCAGAAGAAAGGAGAAGGCAGTGATTAAAATCTACGAGCCAGGAACCCAGACATTCCCAAGACATACAACAATTTGTAACAACTAGCAGAAAAGAATATTGAAGGAGAAAATAAGTCAGACCTGTCAGATAAAGGCTGGGAGTTCATGATTCAGCAATGGTTCATTGTTAGCCCAAAGGTCAAACATGCAAGAAAAGATACTGGAACAGTTTATATTCCAGCAAAATACTAAACATACATTCACAAAAACGTTAAATCTAAAAGTCATAAATTAAAGCAAGACATCATAGCCTTCTTATTTATTTTTTATTTTTTATTTTTTATTTTTCTTTCCTGACAGCACTGTAACTGAAGGTAGTAGGCTTTATTTTTTTTATTTTTATTATTATTTTTTTTAAGATAAATTGACTAATGAAAACCAGCCTGTAGCTCTTAGAGACATCATGTATTCAAATGCTAATCCTCACTCCAACTTGACTTCCATATGAGTTGATCATCATTTAAAGACTCTTCCCACCAAGAATATAAAACACTTTCTATCATTTTCTCTCAGGATTTTAAAAGTATTTCTGAATTATGAAAGGTTAAAGGACTTATCCTCAAATTGCAATTTGCAGAATTACTCAGCTTGGTAAGAACCTAGTAGTCGAGGCTGGTTTTCAGTGAGGCTGTCATGACCATGCCGTGAAAAATAAAGGCAAACAAGATCCTGGCTTTTGACTTGGTGACTTTACTGGAGCATCTAGATTCTGTCATTCTGATGTAAACCCTCCTTTCCCTGTAAGTGAGTGGAAGGGTACCACTGAATTTCCAGCTGGTTGGTTAGAGACTACTACAAGCAGAGAACAGCATTTGGCCCTGTACTGAATGCATTTACATGTCTTACTTACCCTACAGGTACTGTAACATTTATAAATAAATTAAGACACACAACAAACTGCAGCAGTACCAGGTAGTTTTTGGTGTAGGAGATGCTGAGTTGTGAAAATAGTTGGCCAAGTATCTACTTATTTAAATATAACAATGAATTATAACTAGAAAAGGATAAACTACCTCATCTTAATGACTGAAAATAGCTTCTCTTTTGTAATCTTAAATAGATCTACATTTCAAAGTTGAATAACATGACGTTATCTGTGAATGATTTTGTGACCGGATATAAGATAGAAAAAGAAAAGAAACCAGATGATAACTTAACAAATCCTACTTATCAATGTTTGTGTAGAAAAATAGATCATGACTTACACAAGATCTTTGCTACATAGCAGTCAAGACATTTAAATGTTGTTAAGGGTATTAATAATATAAATCTGCTAGTGTAACGAAACCACTTATTTCAAAAATTAATCCTCATAAGAAAATGTAATTTATGCAAGATAAAACAGACAGGAATAATTACAGGTACAGCAATATTCAGAAACTGGCTGCTGAAAGGTTTGCTTTGTTTTGAAGTAAACCACTGTTTTTTTGAGCTGGATTCATATGGAAGAAAATAATTGTTTTTCATTTTTACACTAAATAAATTATATTTCTAAGGTAACAGTGTCTCAACCATTTTTAAAATCTAGAGGTTTAACAGACCTTTCAAGTAACTCCAGAAGTAGCCTAGGTCATTATAGATCTCTAGTGGGTGAGCAATGTGAAAAACTAGTCATAAATAAACTTGCATTTAAGTAAACAACATTTTGGTGAATATTAACACTCATTCAACAACTTATGGAAATCATTTCATTTATTTTTACTTAGAATGTCAGAATATTTTATGTTGGAAGGGGTCCTCTGCTCCACCTACTCTCTCAAAGCAGGTACAACGTCAGTTAGATTCAAAGTAGTAATTGAGAAACTGCCTTACCTTAAATCTATTATTACAAACGAATTACCATACACTTGCTTCCATTTCAGAATCATGAATAACAACAATTCTTCCATCATCTATTGTAATAAAGGTTTAAGCAAAACCTGCTATTTCTATCAATTTCAACGTATCTCCTTGTTAAAGTGAATTAAGGTCTGAGTTCAGTCATTATTTACTGATAAAACCATGTGATAAGGTAGCTTCAAAGAAGAATTTATTTATCTAAAAACAGAAGTTGCTGAATTACCTAGTTTGGCAAAGCAGGTAATGAATCCCATATTTTGTGTATGTTTACTTAGTATTACCTAATAAAGAGTAGCTCACTCAGCTCTATTAAAAACAAACAGCCCCTCCTCCAAGCCCCAGCTCAGCTCAGACTAGTTTGTAACTGGATACATACAACCTGAAGCTGAAACCAGTGTAAATCATATTTATTTTTCAAAGGTTTAATTAAAACATGTTAAAAACAATGTTCCTCTGAAACGAGCAATGTTTATGTTGGATGTTAAGAGTTTTTTTCAGATTGCACTAAAATTGTAAGGACTGCTTGGTACTTTCTTTCATTTTAATGGTATAGCACAGCTATATTAAGCTCTCATCTCTTTACAGGGGCCTAAATGCTCTTGCAAAGCAGCAAGACTGAAACAGGAAAAAAAAAACATGGTTTATTTTTTCTTTTTGTAGATACTGTTGGACTGCATTTTTCCAGAGTCGGGTAAACAGTCACTGTGTCCTCTGATTTTCACAAAGGGAAAGGAGTGGTTGTCCTCTTGTAGCTGTCACAGGGAGGGCACCAGCTGAGATGATACTTTTACTTAGTTTTGGCCACAGATAAATTATTATTCAGTTATTCACCACTGGAAATAGCTCTTCTAATAGTATGACACATTTTTAACTATATCGTCATGAATAGCAACGCTGTAATTACATGTAAGAATTCACTGAAGTAAACATCTAATTTCTGAAGTGTCAGACAACAGGCAGCACCAGGCAGACTGCGGCTCCACATTTTAGTGGTAATCAATTCAACTAACAATAGAGCTGATTGACAGGAAGCTCTATGCTATTAAAAGCCAAGCATAACAAAAAACAGATCTTCTCTAAGCGATGAAAAATGTATGGGCCATCTATGCTCTCTCCTCATGTTATCTTCCTGCATGGAAAAATAGCACACAGCTGAAAGGCTGAAGCAGGCTCATTGCACCATCTTTAATTAACCTCCGAGTCTGAAGTATTGCACAAAAGAGCATAACCACCAGCCAATTTCTATACTACATTTTTTGTGAGCTAGTATTCCTGGGTCCAGCAAAAACTGCAGAGGAATCTCCACAAGCACAATTTCTTAGTTAAAAGCAGCAAGTATTTGCTATTAGTTTAATTTCTACAGTTAAGAAGCTAGCTGTAATCATCACCTAGGTTGCGTAACTGTGGTAAGCAGGCACTAATTTTTGCTGTCCCCATAAACGTTATTCTTTAAAAACAAAACAAAACAAATCAACAACAAAAAACAACTGTGGTTTGTTGCAACTCTGGTACACAAAGGCTAGAAAAGTACACAAAAAACAAACAGACAAACTGCTATGGAAACACAGTTAAATTAATACAGAAGCTCCTTTTCAAACTAAGTTGTGAAGTGTGTTTTTCCCTATTCACTATGTATTCACACACTGAGAAAAAAATGAAACAAAATCCACTAGGGCAGTGAGAGGATCAGCTATAGAAAAACAATTGTAATAACCTGTAACTATTGTCTTGTCCTCCTGACCTTAAAGGTTCACTGCCATTTCTCCATGCAGCAAGAATAACCTGAGACATTCCATCTTTCTATGACATGATGAACGAGCTTCGATTAAAAGTAGCTAAAAGAAGAAAAGCTACTAATGTGTTTTATACAGTCACTGATCAGTTCCTGACATGTAATATTTCATTTGCTTTAGGACATTAAGAGATGTTGTGTACCTAAAAACAACAGCTTGTATGATAGTACATCTATCATTACCTGCATCACAAAAACAAGAAGGACATAAATTTGTTTCTGCCTGTTAAAGTCTAATTACCTGTAAAACCATTACTTGGCACTTTAACAAATTGGCACAATCAACTTAATGATCCTTAACATATTAAAATTTGCAATGTTTCTGCTTGCTGCCTGCCCAGACCACAGTAAATGTTTGCTGGTTCAGATGACATCATAGCAAGGGTCAGATTGATTTTTTTCTAACTACAAGTAATTGCAATATTGTCACTTGCTATAGTACCTGTATTATCCTATCAGTCCTGCAGCTCGGGATGAAGCTATAGAGAGATCTTGTGGCCTTGTTCTCTCATTACAAATGCACTAAACAATACCATCCTACATAGCATCCTTCATCAATAGTTGGACTGACATACAACAATTATGTTTAGGTTATGGCCTTTCAAGCAATGCAATATCTGGTAGTATCATCCACAATAGCTTACTATCAGGTTTTTAGTACTTAAGATACTCATGCAGGAGAACTCACATGATGAGCTGCAGCACTAGTCCTCCTGACCATCCTCCTTTAGCTCTGTACACTGATTTATTTTCTTCACAGCAACTTCTAGCAGCCCCAGAAATACGGCTAGATATAAAGTGTATTTTTTTCCACTGAAATCACAATTTTCTTCTCTGTAGCCAGAGGCAAGGGAGAAAAACAAACCTCCTTAGAACAAAGATAAGTGCTGAAATTCATGTGAGTCAGCATACGCTACTGTACCTAGGAGATAACTTTCTACAGCTATTGATAGCAACTCTCAAAAGTCAGATGTATTAGAGTTCAATGCTGGGATATTTTCAGGCATGGAAGGCTACATAAAAGTAATGTATTGACTCCAAATGAAGTTTTCTACTCTGAAGTCATGTAGAGAGAAACTAATTAGATATTGAAGGGATACAACTTTGCAGGTGCTTTGCTGTGAGTAAATACACATACCATCTCTTCTGAATTCCAAAAATTGTGAAGAGTCTAAGTTTGTTCTTAAAGCTTTGGTATTACCTGGTACAGTAGGGAAAAGAATAATAAAACTCTGAAGTAGGTAAATAGTCTGTTTCTGAAAGAGAGGTCGTGATATGGAATCGGATGCTACCTCCTTGAAAAATAAGCGTTTTGTAAAGATTCAGAAGTACGTGCTAAGAATGACTAGTCAATGACGGTATTAATTACAAGTATGCTGTAGTGTACCCATGTAAGCCTCCTCCTCGACGTTACAGTTGACCATGGATGGTCAGTCTTCCACAAAATAAATACTTTTAGAGAACATTACAGCATATAATGTGTGAAATAACAAAGTATCAATAAAAGACAAAAAAAAAAAAAAAAAACAGAGTAGATTTTATTTAGCTTTTAACATGATAGATGTTTGCTCTGTCAACAGAGTAAACATCAAGAAGAGATTATAAATGAACTGGTGCATACTAAGCAGTCATTCTCTCTTAATTTTCTATTAACTCTTTTGAATAGGAAGAATTACCCTGTAACAAGAAAAATGAACTAGGAAATGGAGGTTCATCACACATGCTCGAACTCTCTTCCACCAATTTGCAGTTGTGTTAACACTGCTATTATAAAAATATGATATGGTAACATATGTGAAAAATGATGTGAAAATATGACCTGCAAGAGGCATAAAGGAACACAAACAATATTGAAACTATAAAGTTGTTAGAGTTGTTAGTAAATCAGACTGTCTCACTAATTCGTACACTTTTTTTTGTAAGGTCTTAGATAAACAGGTACCAGATGCATCTTTCTCACTTCTGTTCTGAATGGAAGATTTATGTTTATAATTATGTGGAGTATATAATTCAAATCTGTGCTCTCCTTTAAAAGAACTGAAGTGTCTGATTATTACCTAGTCCCAAACTCACAAGAAAAAAGAAATATCTGGAAGCTTTGTTGTGTATTCCTCCTCTTTGCAGATATAATAGCCCCTGAGAGACCAGACCTGCCCTACTGGATAGGTGATACTTACACAGAGTATGTTTATTCTATTGGAATTCAACTGCTAACTCCTATACAGCTTCAACCTAGGGGTTGAAATGCTTCTGGAAGCCACAACTGCTAAAATGAATGCCTTCACTGTGCTGAGCTATTTATTAGCAATATCTACTCAGGACTAATGCTGAAAATGTCTTCAGGAAAATTAATTTCAGGCCAATACTCCAGTCTACCAAACGCATAAAAATTGTCTGCATGCCCAGCATGAGTTTTCTGGTTGGTCTGGGAAGGTTACACATAAAGAAGCACAAGCATTTTCTGGTTTTACAGTGTGGAATTACAGCAGTCTTTCATAAGTTAAATTTCAAAAGCACAACATGAAACTTCCAGGCACAGAAGAGTCCTTAGAACCTGGCTATGTTGTAAGCAAGAGCTCTGTCCAAACAAAAGTGATAAAAGAAAGAGGAGGAAAATGTAGTAAAATATCCCAGAACCAAGTATTCCAAGACATCAGTCCTCACTTGTGGACTACTACAGTTTGAAAGAAGAGGAATAATACTAAGACTACAAGTGCAGGCACTTTTGTTTACCGTTTTCTGGCTAGGAAAAAAGCTTCACTGAAAATACAGCCTAGTACCAGAGTGATGATATACAGCAGACTGATTCTGAAATTATATGTATTTAGTTTTCACATTCCTTTCCAAGTGGCAATGATTGCAGCTTTAAAAAACAGGACTTGGATCCCCACAGGAGACGACTTGACTCCACTCCCAACTCTATTTTAAAGGAGATACAGCACTGAGTCACATTCCTGGAGAAGAAAACAACTTTCTAAATTAGGATAGAGTAATTATTGCTGATAAAGATGTCCTTAATTTTTTTTTCTTTGAATGTATTAGAAGATATCTGCAGAGAGTTGATACTTCACTCTAGGAGATTCTCTGGGGTAGCAAGTGATTACCAGCACAAAGATTATACAATTTAGCTAACCTTATTTAGCCCCTTTCAATAATTCTTAAGCTACATGCAAGTGAATTCCACACATATTGGGCTTAGCACTGTGATCTTGACGTTACTTTAATGGTCTGTTTCCTTATATTTGGAAAAGTACAACCAAACACAAAACTTTCATTTTCTTTTGCTTGTTTTATATTGCTTCTTGAGTTTTCTCCATAGTAGAATTTTCTTTCCGTTTTCATGACCATTCTCTAAATCTCATATGTTTCTAATATATGTTTATATCAAAAGACATAATTAAACCAAAATCAGTGGAAGACACTGAAGATCAAATAGTTCCTTAATGAAAGCACCAGAGAAACTCCTTAACATTTCAAAAAATTAAAGCTGACAATACTGCATATAACCTTCTAAGGTTTCTGTGATCTTTGTTTAGTCATATACAAATGAAAGGGAGAGAAAAAATACGCTGTTAGCATAAGTAACTTAGTTTTCTTCTGAGTTATTTTGAAGATACCACTCTATAACAGTCATCTTCAAATTAGAAAGAGAAATGTTAAATATTTTGAAAGACTGAGTTTAAGATAGCAATTCTGGTATTTAATCAATCCTTACACTGACATATTACCAACTTATCTCCTAATTAAAACAAGACAGTATCTTGATCAACAATTAATCACAGGTAGAAACATCAATATATGAGGGTCATTATGTGATTGGATTTGTAGCCTTCATAATTTTTCATTTCTTCTTTCTTTTCTATAATAAAAGTCATTATAGAATGACTTTTTATCATTATATAATTTGTATAAAGTATTAACATACTTCTACCCTTTCCATGCTAGCCATACTCTTCCTATATCTGTAATACTAGAATTGTCTCTACAGACTTCTACAGGTTAGAATTTTATTCTACCTATGTACCAAGATTAACCCTGAAAGAACAACCCAGGTCAAAAAAAAAAATGGGTGTGTTCACATGCACCCCATGCCTCTTATCACAGAGGAAAGTAAACTGGAAAATGTACTTCTACTACTATGGTATTCAGACTGGACTAGTGACAGACCAAAGCAAAATCCCCTGAAACATATACAGGGACATTAGCATTAACGATTTTTCTCTAGAGATCTTCTCCTATTAGGATATGCTACTTGCTAATGTAGCCATAGAAGTTCAATTTGCTAGTATCTTAGCTGGAGATGCTGCAGAATCCCTTTCATAAAGGTCAAGTATAACTTAAGGTAGCCTTTCTTTGCCATCTATTTCTACTAATAGACCATTCTGTCAGTCAGACAAACTCAATTATTAATGACCAGTTTACATCCAATTGTTCTTAAGCTAACATTATACTTCATAAATCTCTTTCCTCCATTTCTACCGATTATCTTTGTTGCATTATGATGTATATTTAAAGGGCATGCTTTTTTTTTTTTTTTTTTTTTTTTTTCCCTCCTTTTTCTTTCCCCTCAGAACAGCCTTTTCACATTTTGGTTTTGTTCCATATGTCTAGCATTTTTATTACACTTCAGGAATCATGAATTTTCACCAAACCTATTTCTAGATGTGGTAGAATATTTGTTCCTACAGCTGTACATGTTCATCTCATCATTAGGACAAAATAATTTAAATTCAGAGAAGAGGCTTACATTTTTCTTGGAGCATTCTGCTTTAATGTTATTTGTACTTTCACAAGAAACCAGTTTCTGCTGAACAAGATGAGAGTGGTAAAGAGTCTCCAAAGGGGCTCTTTTTGTAACCACTTATGGAAAAACTTACTCATGGGAAAGGCAGAACATTATAATGGATTTAAAATGCTCAAAATGGGAAAGCAACAAATGTGTACGTGACATCTAATGAAATAGTATACTTTATGAAAATTTCAGAAAGAGAACCAATTCTTCAGTGTTCCCTCCTGAACTGTAAAAAAACTACTGGAGGTGAATCCCAAGAGTAACACAACTTCTGGCACTATTTCTTAATGTGCTGGGGAAAGAGAGGAGGAATCCAGAGTTCAGGATGGATCAAATATCAGAGCAAGGAAGAGATTTTCTGACTGGGAATTCTCTTGGCACTGAGAGAAGCTCTTTTCTACACATAGAAACATCTTAAACTTGGTAAGATTTATTACTTATTACTAAGAGTTTGGTCATTACTGATTAATTTAGAAACTATTAGACAGTTTGCAAAAAAACAAAATGTCCTCACATTTCTAAAAGGAAGTACTTGCTTGGTATGTTATGGAAACATTGTGAAATTAAGGTCTTTTCTCTAGATAAGTACACGTGCCTCTAACACTAATAAGAATCAGCCCTTTAGAGTGATGGGAGACTAACACTTAGATGTATATATACAGAGATCAGAGAAAAAACCACAGAAGCTTGTTGCGTCAGTTGGGGTCAGTGAATAAAAATAAGAAATAGGAATAATAATTTACTTCCAGAATAATGTAGAGCTGGGAAAACTGCTGCCCATGTACACAGGCACAGTTCCTTGCTATTTCATTTCTATTTTGCTGTAGCAATGAGTTCAGGCTTGTAGGCATTAAGACACACAATAGAGAAGCTGAAATTTTGAAGTCACGTTGCCTTCTAGTTGGGAGTCTGACACAGAAGGCCACAAAGAAGTAAAATCATAAGGTTGAGAATGAAGCCATACTAATAGTGTGCTAAAAGCTAAAGGCAGACTATTTCCACTTGAATTTTGAGTCAGAAAGGTCCCATTCCTATCATTTCTATGATTACCCATATTTTTCTCTAGCAATTTAGAGCTAATATGATAGATTGATGACTGGATATTTTTTCCTTCATTTCATTTGGTTCCCTTAGTGTCCACTGTGTTTGATCTCTCTCCTTCCCCTGTCATTCACTGCTTCCCCTCCATGTTCACAATTATTCTCTGCAGAGCAATTCACTGGATATTAATGCATTCATTGCTTCTCAAATTCATATCACAATCTTAAAAACAGATGAGTATTACACTGAATAAATTGATCACAGGTAATATTCTGTTTGCAGCTCTGTATTTGAACATGCTTCTAGCTAGCTAGAATTTAAGAATACAGAATCACAAGAAGCTTATCCAGATAGTAGAGGTTGTGCTTCAAAAAACTGGAAATACAAGCTTTGGGCTGCTTCTGGAAAAATATCAAGATGAACATGCTGGGAAAACATTCATCTTCAATGACTGATTTTCCTTACGCAAGTGTGGCCACACTACTGACTCTAAGATTACTGCCAATGATGAAGAACACCACAAAACAGCTCTGACCCTCAATGTATCTCAAATACATGCTGTGCTGCAACATGACTGTTCTCGCATTTTTCAAAAGAAAAAGTAGAAGCCACATGACAAAGAAAAAGAAAAGAGCTGTGTCATTGCAGCAAGTGGTTTTAATAGTTGGAAGAACAATGTAAAGATCAGAAAGCGTCACAATGAAGGGGAAACGGAGGTAAGAGAAGAACCTTTGTTTTACAGAATGATCTACTACATAAAAAAAAAAAATAAACTACCTTTCAATAAGTTAATTCTTGGAAATCTGCTTCCTAAAATGAAAGCAAGATTGCATATGGTGCTAAGAAGGGAGTATGTCCTGTTACATAGAAGTACTTCAGCACATGCCAAATTTCATAATCTGTCTTTGATATTACTGGCAGTGATTATCATAACATGCATCCCTATCACAACAGCTCCACATGTTATATTTCCTAATTTGCATAAATTTACATTGAGGTTTCAGATCATGTGTTTCCTCACAATTGGCTCAGCATGGATCACTGAGATGAGGTGTTACAAAAGTTATTTCACCTGTAATGATTTTCGTATTTATCTACATTTCAATCTCATCAAATACTTTGTTTCTTTGCCACATACGAAATGTCAGCTCTTGGTCTTGCTCTTGAACTTTTATTAGACCCTTCAAGAAAAGGTCAAGAAATATAAATAGTGTTGCATTTAATTGTACTTGTTCATTACTATTATTTGTTAGTAAAATAAGTACTTAGTTTTCAGTCCTTGGACAGCAGCATTTGCTCTGATTTTATACACATGAGCAGGAAAAAACAGTAATGAAGTTCTTTAACCACTATAAATGTGAATTAGTTAGAATTCTTTGTTACAATATTATTCCTAATTTATTCATACAACCTAGGAAAAAATAGTATTGATTGGAACCTGAGGTACCCACATTCGTTAAAGGTAGCAAAACTATCTATTTATATATGTATATACACAGAAATTGTATCCTGACTACAAATCTCCATGCTGGCTGCTCTATGCTGCTTCCCTGAGCTGACTGCCCCAGGGTAAGGACAGTAATTCTATGTACTGCCAGTTTGGAATAGCAATAGCTAAAATGGCATCCTTGCATTAGCCATATCACTGTATTTCACACTGGAGATAGATAAACTGACAGTACTAAGTCATGGTCTGACCTAACTGTAAATTACCATTGAATTTACATGTTTAGAATTGTGTAATTGAAAATGAGTCATTGTTTCCTCTTAATTTGCTGTCTGTAAAGATAGCTAGGAAAAATGGGGTGCAAGAAGTCACCCTATCTCATTTTCCTAGTAAGAAACTGAGGAAAAGTTGCATTCCTTCTGCTCTCCTTACCTCTGCCTGGGTATGGAAAAGCACAGGAGATATATGAAGCCAAACTACAATTTGTAGTTTTATAAAATGAAAGAGAAAAAAAATCATACTTCTGATCTGTCAAATGTACAATAGGTTTCACAATAACTAAAAGATTTACTAGTCATTATAGGTTTAAAAAAACAGTGATACTTTTTCCAAAAGACACTCCCTTAAAATATAGGTATGTATACATTAATCAAGTTACATATTATCAGCTTTCTTAATTAGAAGTTCTTATGAAGGAAAGATGGTACAATAAAACAATTCATACTATCAGATACAATATTTAACAGCGTTTTAATCAAGAAAACCTGGATATCTAGGAGCAAGCTTTCTAGATTACACCAAAGAAATTACATTGTACATTCTTCCGAATTTGATTAAATGAAGAGAAATTATAATTAGTGTATGTTATCACTGTAGCCTATTTTTATTTTATTTTTATTTTATTTTATTAACAATAACTTTCCCAACATGAGCAGTAATCCAGAAATCTAAATTTAATTTCATTTACTTGTCATCTAATGAAAATACTGTCTTATAAAGTATTGTGACTCAATACAGCAGTTTTTCCCATTTCCTTTTGGTTTAGACTGTACTCTTTACTTCTCGGAGGACAGATTCACATAACAATGCTTTATTCTGCAAAGTATTCCAAATGATGATGATCTGTAAAAAAAAAGTTATTGCTTTCCACCAAATAAAACCAAGGTAGTGGATTTTAAAATCCACATGTTTACTGTTACTCATAAACCTCAAAAGTCACAGTCCATGTTAAATCTCAAGCATTCTAATTCTATTTGCGTATTTGAGCAAAAAAGATTTGATATAGACCAAATTCCAATTTATACACTAATGAATTAATAATGAATAAAATAATAAATAAAAAATAACTCATTCAGCTGTTAAAATTAACCAGATATGGAATACTTGAATTTACTGAAAGTCTTTCCTTTCCACAAATAAGTATTTGAATGTTATTTTTTAAAAAAAGAAAACTCATACCTATGAAATCATAAAGAATTACCTAGCTAATGGAAGTTTAATTAAGCATGTACTCCTGACACAATATTTAAATGTTTTACTTTGTTTATTCCAGTGCAGAGAGACTTGGTTTTAATAAATTGACAAAGATTTCTCTTGTCATGAGTTCTGCTAGTCCTTAATTGAAAATCATTCATTATACTTACTAGAATTTGCAGTTAAAAAGGGGAGAACCACCAAGTAGTTCACTAATCACAATAATTAAGTAAACATCGGAGCACAAGGTTATTTATTTATTCAGTGCAAATTTAATTTCTTTAAAACTAATACTTCTGGAATTAGTTTAAAACAAGCCGTGATAAAATAAAGTATTGGGACATAGATTTCCCCATTTAAATACATCTCCACGTCTGATTTCATGAAGAAATAAAAAGTAAAGTGTTTTAAGCAAGAGAAACCAAATAACAGATGAATTTCAGATTTGGATTTGTATCCTTAAATGGATCATTCAAGACAGTACTCCTAAAACAATACTTCAGCCTGAGTATTTCTTGCCCTACTCTGCCAGCATTTTTTTTTCCCAGTTCTACCATCTCTTGAGGCAGCTGGTACTATAGGTTTGTGCACTTTTAAGGCAAACCGAAATTGCTAGGAGGACATAGTGTAATCCTTGATTATATTGTCAATGTGAAATAAATTAACAAAGCAAGCAGTGGAGATCACGAGAGAAGATCTTCTACCTCTAGGAAGCACAGACCACAGTACCAGACATTGCATTGGAGCACATCACCAAATCCTTGGATGTTTTCTTTCAGTCTAGTTTCAGGAAAGAGGAATTTGGGTTTTGTTTTCTGAGACAGCTCTGTGATAGATTCAAAGCATGGTGTGTGGAAACAACCTGAAAGATTGCTTCAAAAGTGCAGTCCTACTCTGAACTAAAATACTTGATAAATGCAGCCTCCGATCATCTCTACTTGTAAGTACCTGGCAGCAGCAAAGTGAAATTTCAATTTGTTAAAACTTTACATATCCACATAGAAAAAAGGTGTAACAAACATGACAACATTTGTAAGAGTCTTAAACTGATTAAAAATAAAATAAAATAATAATAATAAAAAAAACACTCATAACTTTTATAAAACAGTAAAGCTTCTTTCTGAGAACTCCTTAAAATCCCTTAAAAAGGTTTTGATTTAAGGATATCTTTCTGATATTGCAAAGCACACATAAATCATCTTTGTTTTTCACATCATTTTGGAACTTCAGTTTTTTTGTTTGTTTTTGCACAAAATGCACCAACTAAAAATGACTGTAGCCATGCAGTTGTCTTCAGAGTGATACATTAAAGAAATAAACCTAGAAGTTCCTTTTCACTCACATTAAGGTGAAAGGTTGGATTGTATACTGCTGCCTTTGCTTGTGAAAATAATAGAAATACACTATTTTTACTTGTACAGATCTCAGTCTTTGAGCTCTTTACATGATAAATTGAAAGTTTAACTAAATGGATGATTCCAAATGAGTTTCCTGAATGAGGGATGTTGAAGTTTTGAAGATGAGGCCCACACAGAACAAGAAACTCCTGAAGAACTTCAAACAAAAAGTTGGTAAATTGGTTTATTTGCATCTAAGTGTAAGAGATGTCAGAACTTAATCTTTGCTTTAAGCAAAAATATTCAGCAAACCACTACCTGTGGAGCTGATGGGGCCCTTTGTAGATTGGGTCAAGCTAACCTTGAAATAGTGATTAGATGAAATTAATAATGTATTTCCTCCTGTAGTTCCAGTTTTTCCATACTTTAATATAGAAAAGGCCATCTTCAGTGTTTTTATAGACTAACCAAGAACACGTATTAGCACAGCAGTATGTCTGGTTGCAGCAGAAACACAATTATGTAAATTAGATAGGTGTTCCCTGAAGACTACTAATAGAATGATTGACCTATATACCATTTAATTTGTTCTCATGCTTTCTCTTTATTGTCTTCCAGCCACACCAGAAATTAAAACTTGTTAAACTGCATTGCTCCCCAATTATATATCAAAGGTGCTTGTGTCACTTTGTGTCAAAAGCAATTAATAGTTTGCATACTCTTTATCCCCAGCAACCCACCAAGTAGCGTTTCTTAAAAAACAAACAAACAAACAAAAAACAGCAATAAAACCAGCAGTGTCTATACAGACCCTGTATATTAAATATGTTGGGAAAAACTCAATGTATAGTTATTACTGCTGTCAGTTTTTTTTGTTTGTTTGTTTTAAATAAACATTCTAAGGAAGTGGTAATAGGTGAAAAAGAGGAACTTTTATTAAAAAAAAAAAAACCTAAACCACCACCACCACCACCACCACCACACTAGGAAAATTGTTTGCTACTCTTTCATGAACTGAGCTAGCATCCAGACTGTTGTTTCTATTTAAGAAGTAGACTTCAATCTAGTTCTTTATGAAAATTCTGTTATTGCATCAGGGGGCACTACAAAGTTATATATTCTCTATATTCTGTCCTGCATCAAAGTTCAGGTAGAACAAGAAAAAAAAATTCAGTAGGTGCCATTGGGCCATTGGTTAAGCTCTCATACATTATGAGTAGGTTATTTTCTAGATCTTAGGAATGTGTTAAAACCATGTTTTCAGTTCAATAACCCAATAAACATTTGAAGCCATGTTAAAGGAAGTTACTAAAGGAGATATTAAACACATTTAATTCTAGTTCCTAGCTAGAAAACAGCTTTGCCCTTAAAACAGGTGAGTTTATCTCCTCAACAGCGTGGCCGTGTATATCCAGTGAAGAGAGGCAAGTTACTTTAGGAACAAATTTGTATAGGTTTCAGCTGGAATTTCTGCAATCTTTGGAAAAAGCTGTGTTCTATCACTAAAGGACAAAATGTTTTTAATTTGTCTCAGAAAAGCACAACAAAACATTTCCACAAAGCTAACAGTACCATGGAGATCAGACTGCTCAGTGTGAACAGAATCCGACAGCTTTATGATATGCTTCGCACCACCTCCCAGAAGACTGGGTACAGAGGACTATTTTCCAAAATAAACTTGGTGTTAAGCTAGTGCTATATAGGGTTGTGAGTAATCAGACATATTTATACTGCCTGCAACCACAGACTCACCAAGAAGAGAAAGCAGAAAGCTATGTAAAGGTCATGCAATTTTTTCATTATCTTTGCTTAGTGTTAAATAACAAATTCTGGATGAAAGTGAACAGAACAACCTGATTGTGCAGGGTATAACAATGCAAGGAGATCAAAAGTATAGTTCTTTTAATTCATCATTTTCCAAGACCCTAGCAGCAATATTTAGGACCACCTCCCTCTCAAGGGCTCTCAAAGAACATTCAGCCCTTCTGAATCCTAAATAAGGCTTAAAAAAGTTGTGTGAATCACACAATATCTTCTGAGGTGGAACAGGTCAAGAAACAAAAGCAGTGAAGTGGGTGCAAAATTCTCTCATGGTCTGATAGCCTACAATAATGAACAGCCAATTAGTTTATCAAAAGGAGTTCACATTTTGACATTTTAAAATTGCTATCATTAAAATTTGTGCCTAAGAGCGATTGCCAGCTTCTGAAACACAGTGAAAGCATAAGGTATTTTTTAACCCATTTTTTTTTGTGTGTGTTTGTTTATAGTAAGTTTGCTTTCCTTAAGCTGTAAATATTTGATGGCGAACAAAGTAAAAAAGTGAGAAGGACATGTAAATGCTTATACTAAGCTGTAATGTTCACCATCCATCAGAAGGTGAAGAAGCATGGCACTGATCTGACAACAATGCACATTAATGCACTGCAATGATAATATTCAAGTTAGATAATTACAAAAGTTTTTCAAGGACATTTATGTGTGTTTTTTCCCCAATCTGTATTTTTAAATGCAACTCAGACTTTTTCTCTGCATCACACAATACAACAAACACAGTTGAGCCTCCAGAGAACTGTGTGCATGTAATAAGAAATTGAAGTGTTTCACCTTGATTGAGCTATGCTTTGCTGTAGATAGTCTTTAATTGAGTTTGACAAGTTCCTCCCCAATTGCAAGTGCTTTGATTCACGCCTCAGAGATGTTGTGTCAGGTGAGCTTTGTGATCTCCCACTGAAGTTTACTGAGAGAATCTTAACTGAAGTCTTTTATTTAAATCATAATATTATCTTCTTAATTACATTTAGAAGTAAAGATAGCAAAGAAGGCTTCCACAGTTAGGGCAGTGCTGGTGCACAAGAGAATGTATTACCTGACCTCTGAAGAGAGGTTTGATGTAGATTCTCAGCAAAATCATTTTGTGTGTGCTTTTTATCGCTTTCAAGTTCATATTTGGACAGATCTTGTGAACAGTTATATAGCTATGAATTTTGATTGTTAAACATGAATAAATATGAGTAATATGAGCTCAGGCTCATGACCTAACATATCTTGTTTTTCACTATCATTTGTTTACAGTTTAAAAACTAGACGGTAGGTTGAAGACAAACTCTTTTCTATAAAAAACACATAACTTTGCATCTGCTTGGATTCAGTCATAATTGATTGTATTTCTTGTGCTGGAAGTAGACAAAGAAAATATCAAGTTGTTTTTGTTTGTTTTTGTTTATTTTTTCCTCTGGTGAAAAGAGAGATACAAAAAGGACAAGGAAAGAAAATATTGTGAGCACCTGCAGCAAGGACTGAAAGACCTATGGACCCAGTCCCATCACTGTAATGACCCTTGCATAAAAGACAAATAAACTGGAGTAAAACTAAAGGACTATTGCAGAAGCAGTATATAAATCCTTCCTTGAAGAAAAGCAACCAAGTTTTATTTCCTTATACCTCCCTTATCTTTTAAGATTTCTGAAGAAGCTATAAGACAGGTCTTTTCATATTACTGGGTGGTCTCAGCATTTCTTTGTCTTTCTGAACATTGTAACATGAGCAGCATTGTTGTGACACTACCAGGACATATTTGTACCACTTATCAATACCACTATTATTACATTAGCTGCCCTCAAATCAGTGGTCTTGACACATTTTAAAAAACAGAAGAAAATCAAAACAGAAGAAAATCAGAGCTACTTTTGAATAAATCTAATTCCGGGTAATTTTGGACAACTGCATTTCAGCCAAAACTACTTATTCTCATTTTATATTCTCACTTTCTTGCTCAAGATATTAATATATTATCTCACAAAGCTAATAAGGACACAAACAACTTTATATCTGTCTATACCTATATAACACAGCTTAATATTAGAGATGACGATGCCACAGATAAGAAAAGGAAGACAGAGATCGAACAGATGATCCTGCTCAATCAGTTGGTTGGGAGAAGCTGTTATTGCTCTGTGAAATGTAGGCACTTGCTCCTAATTCAGGGTGAATCTAAAGCCTCTCTTACCCAGTCACCTTCCTTTATCTTTTTTCCCTCAGGGTAAGTAGCAAGCATCTCCAGTTTCTTTCAGATGCAAGGATAGATGTTTCTTAGTTTAATTATACACAGAAATTTAAATTTTTGATTCAAACTCTAGATGGTATACATAATAAGACTTGTTGGATAAACTCTCTTCCCATTCAGCTTGTGTTCTATGATCTGTCCTAACTATTTATGATATTCTGAAGACTCAGTGGATATCGATTGATTCAGTTTATAAACATATAGAGTGACCAGTGGGATATACAGGCATTGAGATATGTTGCAGAGTCAGGAAAAGAAATAAGCTTCTTCAAAAAGTGAATCGCATTTGATACTGCAGGAGAAACTTGAGAGGTCTGAAAATTATAAAGTATACCATCACAAATATGAGGTTAATAATTACACATACATTAAGCAAATCATTTCATGTGTCTTCGGTATGTGATATTAGATGATCTATTGTGAAGCAGTATTTTTCACTCATTTCAGATTCTGGTCCCTCTATCCTGTCTGGTGATATATTTTACTTGGACACCAGCAGAACATAGCAATGAACAGTTCAAACATAGGACACAGTTGTTTCAGAGAAATATTTCCTCTTACACTTCCTATTTCATGAAATGTAGCAAGTCCGCAAAAAACAACAAAAAAAACAGTAGGAGATATCAAAACAGGTAAAGGAGATATTACTTCAGAGGTCAGTGACAGATATCCAAATGGCTAGCTATTAACTGTAGGTACTTCAGAAAGAACCTAGTGCGTTAGCTCAGCAGCCCTGTCAGCAGAGAGGTGAGCTCCTTTGCTGGGCACCTGTGGTCAGGGCACATATGTTCAATTCCAATTTCAGTCTACCCTCTGGAGGAGCATGCTGCTTTCTCTCATCTGAATTCCCACACAGACTATGACACTTTAATGCATTTCTCATACCTATTGAAGAAAAACGTTCTTGGTATGAGCTCTTGGCTCAGACTGAAAAGTATTTGTATTGGGAGAGAAGCATTTCAGACACTGAAAATGTAAATGGAGATAAGCAGAAGAAAATGTCACTCAAATGCATCTGAGAGAAAAATCATTTGACAACATAGATTCACTAACTCTTGGTTCTTCATCAGTAAAATGATTTTCTGTCCTGTTTTTCAGGCATTCACACCTCTCAGTCTAGCAAAGATGTAATTTTCAAATATTGGCACAAGCTTCCCCCTTGCAAGAAAACACTGACAGAAATGCAGCTGTAACTCATAAGCCAATGACATCCATAATGTTGGTATTCATGTCCTGAGACACCTGGCTCTAAAATTATATTCACATTACATGTTCTGAATAGGTCAATTACATCTTACCAACATGTCAATAGAAGCAAATACTACAGGCATGTCTACGATCAATGATCTATGCATTGATTTCTAACACGAACATCAGACCTGCTATGAATGCAGTACAAGTACAAATGCATGCTTAAGCACCAGAGGAAGCAACAGAACAAAGAGCTGGAAGAACAGCCACTATCGATACTGAAGGACATGGGCATCATGGAAGTGGTGCCCCGCGGGCATTGTCAGAAATTGCCTGGAAGATGTTCCTTTGTCAAGGCCTCCACTCTGATAACACTGCACAGGACATCAGAAAGGCTACTCAACAGGAAAGATGACAGACGTTCAAACGAGTGAAGACCAGATAGTGGTTAGCAGCCTGTCCTAAAACTCATGGGAAGTGGATTCAGGCAAGATTCAGAGGCAGAGGACCACGACTGATGACTCCAATAAGATATAACCAATCTGTCTAAACATTAACTTGTTGCTAATGAAGAGGAACTGAAGGGACACGGGCAGTTCTTGTGAGCTGACATCCGTCATTGGACATGAGCACTCTGATGATTCCTGCCAGACTACTCAAATGCATACACCATGCCAGCACTTTTGGGTTCATATACGTAAGAACAGAGCAGATAAAAATCTACTTGCATACAGATTTTATAAAATATGATCATTTTCCCTTGTCATAAGATCTTGCATTTAATTTATTACAACAGTTTCCCTGCAGATAAATTCAAAGTATTTTTATTTTTGCTGTGTTTTACTACTTCCTAAGCACACCATGGCAATTGAGAGTTATTAGTAGTAACACTTATAAATAGTGAAGTTTAAGCCAAGTAGTTGTTTATTAACTGCAGTGTCATAGTGTAGCTAAAACGTTGTGTGAATTGTAGATGTGTAAATCAGGCCATTATCTTTGTTAGAGTATTATAAGTCTTCTTAAGAAAAAAATAATCCCACTGATTTATGCAACTCTTATTTCAAATTTTGAATATTCATAACACTCCTCATAATCTGTAGGCAAAACATACCCCCAATAATTCACAAATCATTTAAAATAATTGGTACATCATAGTGCATTGGAGGATTTTCATTCTGTGATCAATAATTGAACAGTTAAACGGGTAAAATGTGTCAAATAAATTATTCATGCTAAGCTTCTCACCCAGTGCAAACTTCAAAGAACACAGTCACGTTCTGCTCCTTTAAAAAAGTAACAGCGAATTCACAGCATCAGTATTTCAGATCCCACAAGAAGGAGGTCACGTTTAATATGTTGTGGGAAACATACAGGAAGTAATATATGGTTCAGCATAAACCACATAAGCCAGGGATAAATAGACAACAGCAACTTTATCAACTAACACTATATTGATAGCTTCAGTGCTAATATATAGTATTTGTCCACTAATATAATCAAGTCAGAGTTGAATCTAACAATCATACTTCACAGAAGGCCCAGACAATGCTACACAAACACTCAACACTCAAATACACAACAAGCGAACACTCTGCAACGTATAGACTAGCTTCTGACATTCACTTCTAAAGGGAGGAAAAAAAACAACTCTAAAACCACAGCGTATTTTTTAGTTCTTCGGCAAACAGTATGAAATGTGATGGCTTCAGACAACAGAGGTAAGGTTGCTTTCAGTTACAGACAACCTTTCTCTCGCTTTTGCGAGGGATCTTTTTCTTACAGAGATGCATCAGAGTTTTAGAATCATTGCTTCTAAATCAGAAGTGTTTACAGTCTCTCAGCTGCCTCTGTGCTCCCTAAAAAAAAAGGGTATTAAAAATCATTATCTACTGACCATATAAAGAATGCTGAAGTTTGGAGCTCTATGTTGTGGGCTCCAGATTATTATTATTTTTTTAAAACTGACCTTGAGAATAATTGCAAATATCATCATCTGTCAACTAAAATTTACATTTCAAAATAACAGTATTAATAGAAGAAATAACTTGCCAATGAAGACAAGTCAATGAAGATTAACAGAATTCCATTAGAAGACAGGGACTTTCTAACTTTATTAAATCAGTTTCCTAGAAGCAAGTGGTGTTAGAATATCATCTAACTGAATATTCTTGTGCATGTGTTGAAGATTTATTTTTTATTAGCTCAATATATTAAGGCTCCAGTAATACGCAAGAATTACCATCCTGATTTCTTATCAGAAATGGTACATAGTATTCAAGTACTACTCTTTAATGAGTGATTTGCTAAGAAATATCTTATTCATATTTTAGAGAAGAGGAGAGACTATTAAAATTTCTCAGTTGTTAAATTCATTTTGGGAAAGAAACAACACTGAACAGAAAGCAGAGATGAAAATATAGAAGACCTGTATGGTACAGCACTAGCTACAAATAAATCACTACACCTCTGAAAGCGCAGAAGTTCCCCCTCACCTGACCTCCATGTAGTCACTCTGATGAGTAGAAGATAGAAGACAATGATGGATATTCTTTCATTTTTGCTATTTTCTATTTCATACTCTGGAACTAAAAGATGAAAGTTTCACGTGATGAGATTTTAATGTCATGAAATATGAAAGACAGTTAAGATAGGAATCATGATCTGCTGAGTGCTGGAAAACAGTAAAGTACATGAGTATTCTCTAAAGCTTGCTGTATTTTAAGATTTTTAAATGCTTGTACGTAGTTTGCACTTTTGCACTCTGTTTTGGAGGAAACAGGAGTTACTCTCAGCTTGATAAAATCACCTACAAGGTAAAAGGCAGTATTAGGAGCAAAAATTTTAAAGGAGTATTGGGAATAGCTGCTTATGACAACATAGCTAAAGTAAAAACCCCGTGGGGTTCTGAAATGCAGACTATTTTCTCAGGGCTTAACCAACACTTAAGAGTTGGCATCTGTGACAAATTGGTTCTGGATTATTAGCCTGACTTGAGGCTATCGTTGAGGCATCAATCTCTCATTCCATGGCATCTGCTCATTCACTAACCTGTGTAGCTTTGTGTCAGATAGTCAATTTTTGTCTAAGGATTTGATAGATGTTAATGTGATTGTTTCAGCTACCATCCTTTTGTTCTAGTGATGATAGCTCAAGCTTTATTTACTGAGTCTTTGAAGACAAATTTGATTGGATAAGAAGACGGAACTTTTGAATTCATTTTCCCCTCTCTTCTGTGAAAGAACAGAATTCCCTGCTTAAGATATAATCAGTTACTATTTTTTTTTTTTTTTTCCCTGAACTGTAACTCTTCCCTATGCCACACTGGAACACTTCAGTGTTGGCAGAGTTGCTCCAAGCTATGAAAGAAAAGCATCTCAGTTCAAGAATAGTACTATACTGTCTATATTATTATTAGTACACTTGTACCAATCTTTTAGTCAAAAATTTGTCAAAAAAGATTTACTTTTAACTTCATATTTATAGAACAGTGGGTTTTAAACACCCTGTCTTAATTGAGGGAGGTAAAACAGGTAGGCAAAGCACCTCTACATGGCAACTGATGATGAATGGCAACTGATGATCATGGGGGAAGACAAACTTGAAGAAAACCTTACTTATATGGGAAGGCAATTCTTGACAGATTGATAGCTCTGTGAAATACAAGTCTGCAATACAGTCAGACAGTGTTCCTATACCCTTCCTTTTGGTAAAGGCTGAAAGGTCTATTCAAAGCTCATTGCACCGTTCATCTGATCCAGCATAACCATACTTACACTCTTCTGTGATGTCTTTGAAAACTCTTAACCCTTTAGATAATTGCGTATTACTTAAATATAGATACTCGATGGTTGGATTACTTGTTTGATGCTCATGGGGCTGAAAGAGAATGGCCGCATAGACTTGCTTACCCTAGAGCTCCAGATTAAAGTTTAGCAACTACTTAACCAGAGCTATTCTTTATTTAAATAGGCAGTATCAGAAAATGTTCTCAGTATTCCTGTTTAAGTATCTGCAGTAATTGGATAACCATTATAAAACCTACAAATACTAAGGCTTAAACAACTCTAATCATTTTCATAATTATATTTATTCAATTGGGTCTATAAAATTCAGCACCCCTAGAATTAAGACACATGAAACAACCTAAAACATAAACAGCCCTCCCCCCCACCCCCAAAGATATTACTCCTGATGATTATATTTCTGGAAATCTCCAAATATTGCACAAACCCCACAGTATTTCCATTCACTTATTCCCTTCGAAAGACAGCAGAGACATCAATATTTCATGAAGAATCAGTCTGCTTTTGGATCTCCTTTGCCTTCCTCAAATTTCTCCAATCCTCCCTCTCCCACACCCAAAACAACAACAAACAAAGAAACAACCACAAGAAAAACAGAAAAGCCTGTTGTATGGCCTTTAACATTGCTTTAATTTCCCACTGGTGTCTTGCATCTTGACAGTGCTATGGTTTTGTCTGGCATGAAGTACCCTGCAGATTGCTACAAGTTAGCTCAACATATGAAACTGTTGAGTATCTGGAAATAGTAGCATCCAAGAAGTGTCTTTGGATAAATGATTTAATTCCTGACTGAGACCCAATTTCTCCTTCCATAGTCAGAAAGGAGAAATACTCTTCTATTGTCTGAATATTCAAGTACTTCTTCTGCCAACAGCAGCACAATTCGTATTTTTGTTTGTGGAAAGCTGCTCCCACACCATTTTCATCTTCTTAAGCATAGGTTGGCAAGCTTTAAGTCAGTTAAACTACCAGTACCACTGCCCGATTCAGCACTGAGCAGAGCTTCCCAAAATGCAGAGAAACAGGACTAAGGGTGAGGTGAGCTGGAAGCAGTAAAAATACGGATTTACCATCACAGATTGGAAGCCAAGCATCAGAACCTTACTTCATTTGTGTCACCAGCAAAAGAAATTCAAAATAACATCAAAGTCTGGATGTGTTAATAGTTCCTGTCACTGTGCAAGGATTAGCACAAAAGTGAATCACCCCATACCTGGTCTATCTCCACAAAAGTACAGAGATTCACAAATCATTTTATTGCTGTCAAACAGATGAAAGTGACTGACCCTGCAATGAGTCCAGACATAAAAAGAGATCCCCATGCCCCATATAAAAAGCATTCCTAACCTCAATATCCACTTTTAATTAATAATTATAAACTGTATCTAATCCCTTTGTTAAAAGGGCAGTGTGAAAGCAACTGACCTCTGGCAGCCCACCTGTGTTCCCTCAGCTACTCCACAGGCAAGCCTTGAATAGCTCAGCAGTTAACTCTGTTTTCTGCAAGTGTTAAACAGAAGCAGAAATCATTAATATCTATAGGGAATGTACTCAAGGTTTGTAACCATTGCATGTGTGTTTGGTGAGGCTTAAGAGATCCCACCTCATTATCTCCTGGTCTTGCAATGGGCCTGTGATCCAGGATACTCTCTGACAATGATTCTGGGTTTAGATTTTTTTAAAAAATCCTTCCTTTAAAATATACATTTATCTTTGAAATGTCTAGCAGGAGGAATGATATAGGGCTATAATATAGGACTTGGAAATATTTTAAATAAAACGGAATAGATTTTTATGTACTTTTGCGTGGGTTACACTAACTACAACATCCTTTTTTTTTTTTTTTTAAACCAAGTTCTTGTGTTTTTCATTATTTTCCATTATCACCCAGTGAACTAACTCCTAATGTTAACTAACTATAAATACCAGTTGAATGCTATTTGATCAAGTGACTAACCATATAATAATGCCAATTTATATTACTAATAAACAAACTGTATTAATATATCAGGTAATTGAGTATTAGGTTAACAATGCATGATCCTCCTTTAAAAACACAAATGCTAAACCAATCATTTTAAAAATCTCTATCTTAAATAAGTAATTTTAATGATTGTGCAGTGCTGTGAAATCAAAATTAAAAGGACACGCTGGAAAAAGAGGCCTCACCTAAAACAAAGATCAGATCAGTACAATTAGAACAGTGAGATAAACTGCATTTCTGATGGACTTCTTTACTAAAACTTAAGAGATGATTTCACAGTTTTGAGGGGATGAGACATTTCATATAAATAGATGTTTGCTGTGAAACTGTAACACATGGAATTTTGGTTTAGTTTTCATAATTTCAGATAGGGTTTCATGCCTCCTGTGGAAGTGTGTGGCACAAAACTGTAGTTCCATAATAAAATGAATATCTGTTTAGTGCTGGGGGCTCTCTAATTAGTATGGCTGCTATTACATATCTGTCAAATATAGGATGGACCAACAAAACCTAATTAGCTGTTTAAACTCGTTTATGTGCCACATTTAATCTTGTGCTTGTCACATTTACATTTGTTTAAACCTTAATAATATTCAAGATCATGCACTTGTATTAAAGGCAACATGTGTTTGAGCCATAATGAATTGCTGATATTAAAATATTCATTACAGCTCAAAGAACTTTTTTTTTTTTTAAATCTGGGCAAGTCATTTATCTTTCTTGTAAGATTTATGAGTCAGTTTTACTCAAACCAGTGAAAACTAACATCTATTAATTCATTTTATATTTCTTATGTTGTTAATTCAGCAATATTTCTGATCACTAAGCCTCTTTAAAATACAACATAAATCCACCTGAAAAACTAGTGCTCAACTTGATACACACTACAGATATTTAATTTGTATTTCACAAAAAGTGTAAATACTAACTGAAGCATAAATAGCATTATGTTCAAAGATGCTATAAAAGTGTCTGGGAAACAACATACTGAAGTTTCCTAACTTGTCTTTAAATACTTCACAAAGCATCTGTAAAAGATATGGAGCTGCTTTAGCTGTTAATATCAAGATGTAATAATTTCATTAGATTAAAAATATGTGTTAGGAAACCCTTACAAAATACCTTTTTACACTAGTGCTAATGACAGGAAATGGTGCTAATATACTGTACAAAGGCTATTTTCTCTTTTCTTAGACAGCTCCTAAAGAAATATATAGCTGAAATACTTCCAAGTTCCAAGCAAATACCACTAGCACCTTTTGGAGAACTGTGCAAACCGAAGTACCTTCTATGTTAAGTATTTTGTTTATCCACCCACCTGCCTAACATTTTCTGTCGTAAGTCACACAAAAATTTTAAAAGACACATAAGGGGCTATCTAAAAGGCTAACTTTTTTCCTCTTCTGTTTAGGCAATACCATCATCCTCCAGTACATCATCCTTGATGAAGATATCTACAGGAAGTAAGTCAATAAATATTTATGTCATACACAGGGGCATGCATATAAATATTTCAGTACATGCATTGACAAGAGATGGTGAGAAAGTACTGGTATTACACTAATACCAGTTAGAGACTATTAAATAATTATTAAATAATTAAATAATAATTAAATAATAATTAAATATAAATATTAAATAATAGTTAGAGACTATTGCCATAATGAAATTACATTTTATATCCTGCTTCAAGATCTTCAAGCACTGAAAAATAATATGAAATTCAAAAATATCTACTCATGGGAAATGAGAGATGTATGAAATTAGATTTCCTCCAATAAACTAAGAATATGTACTCAAAATGAAAAAAAAAAAGTCAGAATATATGTTGACATAACATTAATGATTTGTTTTTATTGATAGCAAGGACTTTTTTCATGTTTAATCATTTTAAATAACAAAAGAAAGCTGAGGCAACAGCTGAAATACAACGCAAACTCAAGTTTCTGCCTGTCTTGATATTTGAGAGGACTAAAACATGGCATTTTCAAAACAGTATGAAAATTGTTCACATTGACCAAAAGCATGCGTTGAACTCAGCTATCAGGCTTTTATCTTTAAATCCCTAATTGCCCTCCTCTGAAGAATCCAGCCTGACTGGGAAGTTGCCCCACAAAGTGCTGTAAAAATCCAAGCTTATGTGGTATCAATACATTTACCACATTCAATTTGAATGACAGAAATTTACTTCCTGTGCTGTTGACGTAAGCCTAATTTCTGCTTTAAACACAACTAAACTTCTGTTGTGTGAAGGAAGCAGAGGGAAGGCACTCCAATGTTTGTGTTAACTACTTCATTTTTTTCCCCTTCTACTTTTTATTATCTGCCCTGAGTAAAGAGGTTGGTTCTTATTCTACATTTGGTGTACAAAGAGTAAGTTCGTAATTGGCCTTGCCAATACAATTCTTTGTGACAAGTTGCAAATCCTTGAGCACCTCATTACTGTCCAGACTAAGGAAACCTGACTTATACAGGTTATCCTATTTTCTAAGCCTTTTTCTCAGCTGTTACTGCCCCCCCAGCTATCACTCTCCATCAGGATCAGAGGCCTAAACCAGCCCATTATTTCTATGTATTGTAGACAAGCGTCCTGTTGACATGGTCAAGACTGAGATTCATTCCTTGCAACAGAAAGCCAGTGTTGATTCATTCATTTTATGGCCCTGTAATCAGCAGGAAATAGCTATCAAGTAGTCCCCATTTTATTTTAATTTGGATTGACTAGCTCAGCTCACGCCTTTCTTCACTGAATATAATGAAAACCTGAGGTGAATAGCTTTGCTAGATTTTTTTTTCTTCCACTTAGATGTTTAGACATAGATAGGATGAAGTCTTTAAATTAGGATTCAATACAGTCTATGCTAAGCATACCTAGACACCGCTCTCTTTTAAAATTGTCACATAAGTTGTTTTGTTAAAAGTCTTGTTAAAATACAAATTAAAGTAATCAGAAAGTTTATATTATGTAACATTTGGTTGAGGCTTCCTTCCTCCACCTGTAAGGAAAACAGGCTCTGTAACCACCATAATATGGCATTTTTATAAGTATTTTTCTGAGCTTAAGTCAATTCATGCACCTGTCTTCTGTCAGTTAAACTACAAAACTTGTATAGCTAGTGTAAAAAGCCATAATTCTGCTGTATTTAGAGCATAAAAAGTTATAAAATAGTCTGTTTCCCCCCATATATAGTGAGCTCATACGCACTGATGCTGAGCTGGAAGTTTAGCTGGTTTCACCATCAGAAATATATTGGTAAAAGCAATTCGAATGATACCACGAATCTGTGTTCACACTCTCTGTAGCTGCTCCAAGGAGAGCACGGTTTTTATTTATTTTTATAAATTTTTTAAAATTTATTTTTTTTTTAAAAAGCTTGTATTTTATGTGGTGCAATGACTAACAGGCCAAACTTGTTCAAGAGATACAGTAATAGGAAAAATAAGCAGAATCTCAAAAAAGAGAGCTGGTAGTCACAGATAGGAGGGGAAAGGAGCAAGTGAGCATCTAATTTCTTTGGACCCTGACTAACCACAACACTGTATGATTTTCCCATCTTAAATCAGACATAACATGCTTTTAGTGCACTATAAAGTAGCTTGCTGAACTTAAATATATTTTTTGTCAGATCCTACTTATAAATCAAATAGTGGAAGTCTAATCAGAATAGTTGTGATGATCGCATCATTATGTCATCTATGCCTTCTTGAACAGAGGACTGGAAATACTAATCCGTCACCTACAACATGCTATTGCACTAATGCAGTTTTGAATGTCATATGAATATTGCATCTTACATTTATCTTATCTGCGCAGACCAGTGGCATGATGATACACTGCATATGGAACAAAAAACAGCATTGTAAATCTGCATAGCAATGTTCTATTCCCACATTTATGCTTCTAAAATTGTCACAAAATAAAATAGCATGAGCATTAGAATACACCATTCTTCTTCTACAATTTCATCATAATTTGTCATTCATTCTGAGATATTCATTTGTCTAAAAGCAATTAAATCTTAATTGCTGCATAACCTGAATAATTTAGAAATGCAAATTAGTATAGCAGGCAAGCAAGTATGTGTTCATTAATTTCTTTGTTATCACCATCTGTTTAATTAAAAAAATGAGTTTTACTGAATGACAGCTTGCTAACTATATAAACGTTTTCCTTAATTGAAAATGTCTTTTGCAATTGAGGTCAGCATCTGACAAAAATTGTTTGAGCTTGTGCAAAAACATTTTATCTAAACAAATTGTAGTTTTTTTAAATTCACATTAAAAAAAACATTTCCAACATGTGCAATGTAATTCAAGAAATGACATCTTAACTTCTTAATGCAAAGTCATAATTTTAGAAAAAATCATTGCTTTGGAAAAGTGATGGTTATTACAGTTGATTTGTCTTTTCTTATGATAAGTATATGTGATTTGTCATCTTTATTACAAATTATTTTGAAAACTTTTCTAAAATCCAGACTCAAAATGTGAATACCTCTGGCAAAAAAAAGATTGACATAAGAAATAAAGAATGCTTGAAAATATGGATTACATGATGTGATATTTGTCTTCAGGAACTAACGTAGACTTTCAAGTAGAAGCTTCTTTATAAAGAAGCTAAGTCTTAAAAGATATTAAAAAAAATCATACAGCTGTATTTCAGATTCCCTTTTCTCATTCAGAAAAACATTTTACTACACTAATGCACTTCTGAATGTCATACGAATACTGGATCTTACATTCACCTTGTTTGAGCAAATCAAGTCAAAACGCTGTACTTGAGAGACAGTGATCTAGAAATAAATACTGGATGTGCCTGCCTGTGACTTCACTACATTTCAGTAGGATTTAAACAAACAGTACCATACTATCTGTGAGATCAGTAAACTGATCACCTAGGACTGAAACCCTGGAGAGGTGAAGAAGGGTAATGTTATAATATGGTAAAACTTGTCAATTTTTCATTATCTGTTGTTTAGAAAATTAGTTCAAATACTTTGTTATAATGTAAATTGGCTTCTGCTCCCTCTTACTACATTTAAGAGGGATTTTATGGCCTCTGCATCAGCTCAAACATACTTAAGAGAGTGCAGAAAATGGCCTAATAGGAAGGCAACAGCAATTATAGCTGTAGGTGGTGATAAAGAAGTCAAAGTTTCAGTGAGTGCTGCTCAGAAAAATCCCCGGGAATGCAATTTCTCTCATACTTGTATTTCCTTTCATAGTAAATGACTAGGGTAACCATGTGCCTTTTTAATCTTGTTAAACTGCACTAAAAAATCACGTAAGGTCAGGGCTGTATCTCCAAACAAAAGAGGTATGTCTGACCAATCGCACTGGGTAACAGCATACAACTGCAAGGCTCAAACACATGATTTGGCAATTCCTTAGCATGCAATCCTCTAAAAAAAAAATAAAATCTAAAAGTCATTTGAGTATATAAGTGTTGTGCAAACATCATCTGATATTTGCAGGCTCTTCCTAATACACAGAAACTAATATTATGATTCTCATTGAACTCTTCAGGTAACACACAAAGATTAAGCAGCTTCTCCACAAGAGACAAATCAAAAGGGAATGCACATTCTCAACCTCAAACCAGCAAATGGGCTGTATCTGTTGGAGACACAAACTGCCAAGGTGACCCAGCTGTGTAAAAGTAAGGTTACATATTGTTACTGTAGGCACATCACCATTTAAATCAAATTCCTATCAACCAAAACAAAAATTCCTGGTAATGAGCTACAGGACAAATTTTTATTTTCTTGTTTTGGAGCCCTGCTAAAATACATATGGAAATCTTTGTGAATGTGTTCTTATGGAATTACAGTGAAAACACATGAAAAAATTAGTAGATAATAGCAGGAAGGTGGAAGAGTGGACAGAAGCAACAGTTAGTCACACTGAAGAGGATTTGGGGGAAAACTGGTTTCCTGGTTCCAGATCCTACAAGTGAGCAACATTGGAAAGGTCACCCTTCCCCTTGCTGCTCAGTTATATATTTAACATATATATAGCATATATCAGTGTTGATGAAAGGTGTAGTTACTATAATTATACTGTAAAAATAACTTATCTAAAAACAACTCATGAAATACAGTAAAGTATAGCTTAAAATATAACCAAGATGTTGGTTTGATTCTAATCCAGAAACTTCTAATTTGCAATGAAAAATTCAAACTCAACAGGTATTACAAATTTCCTATACCACAGTATGTGATGGCACTAAAGCTGCAGTATACATATGACAAATACAACATAATGCACCTTACAGAAGAACTTGCTGGAAATATCAGTATTTGTTTGTCCAGTATGCCTGATTTGTTTAGCGGTATGGTTTGCGTTCTTCATTCCTCCTGTAACAAGCAGTACCAGGAATGTATTCATGGCCCAGGACACAAAATCATCACATATTATAAGAGGCTATATAAACATCGTATTTTTGCTGTGAATAAGTTGTACTCTCCTCCCCGTACCCCCCTTCCTGGCTACTATTAAATCCCTTGCAAGATCTGTGTGGGTGTTTACTGTGCATACTTGCCAAAAATAAATTAATGACAAGTTTCTATCACCACTTGTTTATCAAAGTCGCATGCTCCCAGTGGTTTGAAGTATTCATTTGTAAGTACTTTGTTTATGTTTTTATGCATCGAAGGATCAAACTGTTTGGCTAGAAACTTCTTCACTCTTTCACTAGATGGCAATATTGCATTACATTCCACTATGTACAAGCAACGTTTAAATACGGCACATAGAAAGCCAAGTAAGCTATATCAGTACAGTGAAAGAAAAATTAACAAAAGATAATTTAATAATGAATCAACTTCAATATTTTATACTTCCACAGATTCTCTCACCAAGAATATCATGTCATTTTTTTACTTGATAAACCATGCCCAGATCTTTGACTTCATAGCAAAGTTCTGCATTTTTATTTTTTCCTTAAAACAGATCTACCTTAACTAGTTTCCATGGAGAAGGACTGTCAATTCCTATTTCTACATATTTCTACATACATGATAACTAGAGGGAAACAAAATTCTACGTGAAAAAACACCTAGATTTTATTATTCAAAATCATTAGCACACTTTCTTCATGACTTATTTTTGTGGTGGCATTAGCTGGGATCCTGACCACGTGGCCTTTCCAATTTATATAGCTCAATGAATTTTTCACAGCCCACAACTGTGAACTACATGGAATTAGTTTTCTTGATCCTCAGTTTAAAAATGCATTTGCACTCTTTTCTTGTACCTTCACAGTAACAAATAAATGAAGTGGGAAATATGAGATGAGGCAGAAGAATGATTTAATGTTTGAAGGGAAATGCATTTAGAGAAGAATGAGAAAGTTACAGTGACAGGACCTGCTTCTGGGGTGTATTAAGAACATTGATTGCACCAGGAAACAGAACCTCCATCAAGCCTTCATGCATAGGTCATTAGGCAAAAGATTTATTTTTAGGGTAGGTTTTTTTTTATTATTATTATTTTTTATTCACTTGGTGTATAACCTAAACAGGAAAGATTGAAAGAGTTTGACTTCACGAGTGAACACCCCTATGCTTCAGGCATATTTCTAGTTAGTAGGAAATAGTAGGTATTTAAGTTTCAGTTTCCAAGAGTTGGTAAGAACTAGTGCTAGTGTGTGCAAACTGCTGAGTCTGGCAAAATGATCTTAATCATGAAAGGTGACTAAGAACTGAAGTCATAATGGCAGTGGGCTTATTTTCCTTACTTGGGACTACTCATCTTCACTGGAAAACTTTTATGGGCTGGCAAATCAAAGAAGGCTGAAAAACAGTTCTCTAAGTACTACGCCACTGGCCATCAAAAGTACTTGCTGAATTGCTCCTTTGTTTTTTAAAAAGTGATCATATGTGATCCAGAATAGGACTCGCTGCTGGATTTCCCAGCTGTACTGTTTACTATAACAAGATACACAAGTTTATAGGAATACTTCCTCAGGATTTGTAAAAGCTTGTTAGAAGAAAAACAACCCAAGATGCATATATCTGCCTCAAGCCTTTAAGAAACAGACAAATAGTTAATCCCGGTATGAACCTAAGAATTTACAGTCCAGCATCAGCTTACTAATGACCATGCATGTAAAAGCTGTAAAACAAGACATTAAACCTTGTATTAGAGCTTATTACAAGCTATTCATTTCCTGACTGAACTTGAAGATCAGTATGCTCTAACAGAGATAATACCAGATGCCAATCTTTTAGGACTGTAAGTAGCTCCTGCTAAATATGCATCACTGAAAACAGTCTTTCATTTTAACAGACAACTGTACTACGTAATACACCTCAGACCCTGTATTACCTTCCCTCCTTTTTGAGGATTAATTTACATTATCACTGCTTTCATGATATTTGCCCTAATCAACTTTAAAAATTCCTATTTATAAGCTAAGACTTTTTCATGGTCTCCTTTCAACTTTATGTCCTTGCACAACACAGATGCATTAGTTCTTTTCTTGCTCAAGTGTTTAGTTTCTCAATATTTCAAGCCAACAATTGAATCTACTTTCACTTAAGTTCATTTGTTTCCTTTTTTTTTTTTTTTGTAGGGGAGAAAGGGAGTGAAGCAACCTACATGGTTTAAGAACCACCCTCTCCTTACACACACACACCAGTCACTGATAGCTGATGTTAATAAATCAGACTTTATCAGCATGTAACATGGGAATAATTTCCACATGGAAAAAATAAGGAAGTACGAAAAATTATTAATTACCACTAGGCTCATCAGGTATGTAAGATAAAAGTAGATTTCTTCACCTGGACTGAAAGTTATAAAATTAGTAGTTAATCGCCCCTCCAAATGTCCTTGATTTTCTTTATTTGAGAACCAGTATGCCCAATTTAAAACAGGAAAATCTACAAATTGCAATTTTTCTAATCCATGACCAGTCACACCTGCCTTCGTAAGAATATCAAAAATACCCCTCTGAAATTAAAATATAAAGCCAAGCTCTTGTTTGCTAACTTGACAATTTAAAGAGGCTTGTTCAACAAGGATACTTGTCTAGGAAAACACAGAACATTATTAATTATTTTTTTTTCCTTCCAAAATGAAATTTTATTATGGTTCTTTCAAAGTTCTTAATTTTCAAATAGCCTGGTACTTGTATAGACCAATACAGCAAAATCATTAAACATTTACTAGACAATTATACTTTCAAAGAAATCTCCACTGTGTCATCCAGCCTAGTTTTCAAACACTCCATCAAGCTTGTGCATTAATCCCATTCCTCTCCAGAACCAACATCACTGCTCTGCTGGAAGTTCACATGTTCTTACTACTTTTCTTTCAGGTGTAACCTAACACGTTCCTAAACTAAGAGCAATTAGTCTCCACCTAAAAAAGCATATTGCAATGCTAACTGTAACTCTATTTAAAATCCAAGGAGGTTTGTTTGTTCTGGAGACGTTGTCTATGTTTAGTTTTTGTGTGTGTCCCACCCCATCACATCTATTAGTGTAATAATAAGACTTTAACTCTGCCTTATGACTCTTGTTCTCCCACTAAAGTTCCTTTGTAACAGAGGAATACAACTGATATCTTTCCCTGGAAAGCGATGCAGTGAAAGTTCATGGGAACAGCAGATAATATAGTCCCTTATTGCCCTATGCAATAACATCATCCATTTGACCAGAGACCACCACAAACATAATTGTATTTTATTTCACTAATTCCAGTGAAAAGCTATAGAACTTTAACGGCTAATCAGTGAGAAACATCTTTTGGCTCCTAGTAAAGTTTTTACATATGGACAACCCGCTTGTTTTTCTTATTTCATCAATAACATTTATTCTGAGCTTGTGTTTTATGCAAGAAAAACTTTCATCTCTTGCAAGGCTAAAGAAATCACTGGTGTCTAGATTCTTTACATAAGATTGTTTTATTCTCTTTTCTATGTGTTCCTTTTTGCATTCACCTGTGCTGAGCACAACTGATGAGTTACAAGCTGTGCTCAATGTCCTCTCTGCACATACTGTGCCATCAAACCTGTATGTGTATTTCTAGTACGTATACTTTTAACTAATATGGCTTCATATTCCAGTACCACACTGAAGAGCAAGGTGAAAATAAAGGTTGACAGGAACTACTTGTCAATCGCAGTGACCATAGGCATATTATCTTCTAGTGGATTGTAGCTCTACGACAAGCGCCAATAAAAAGTATAGCAAATAGTCTCACCATTCAAGGAATAGTTCAAGGACTTTATTCTAACAGAGTTCTGTCTTGACATCAGTTTCAGTTTGGAGGGTTATTTCATTCTAAAACATTTGTTCTCCTCACTGCTGCCTATTTCTTATGGGAGGGAGAGAAAAGAGAAAGAAGTACCATTAATTTAAAGGCTAAGGGTATGTTTTGCACTTTTGGAGAGGTCAGAAGAAGGTGAGGTTAAGGAATAAGTTTTATGTATCATTTTTAGTATTCTATTTGAATAAAATTTAAATTAGATAAGATGTATACCTGAGTATCCTTGAAGTGCAAAATGCAGGATACTATTGAACTTTTCCCTTTGCTTACTAAATTGGCAATAAAAAAACAAAGGACAATGCATTCTCATTTAAAACCATATTTAGTATGCAAATCACTAATATGGAGGGTTTGCAAAAGCTCTGATGCAAATTATATATCAACTTAAAGGGTAAAGTAGTCAGAGGAAAAATGAATTTGGGTTTTAAGTACTTTAAAGCCTTTTACCAAACTTAGGCATGCTATTTATTACAGCTATATAACATAATCTTTACACCTACAAATGCTTTTAGTGAATACTGAAAAAGTTTTCTGCATATCAAATGTCCACACATCAAATACAAATGGTGAATGGGCATTCTGGTTGCAATATACATCAGGAGAGCACTGCAAAACTCCACCAGCAGCCTCATTATTTCAGAATCCTGACTCATGGCTCAGAAAACTAAAGGAACTGAGAATGTACCCGACAACTTGGATTGTTATATATGGATATTTGGTTTTAGTAAGTTACAGTAATTCAAAGCAAGCTCTAAGCAGAGTTCTCAAACGTCTCGTTAGCTAAAAAAAAAAAAAAAAAAAAAAAGTAGAAGTTAATAGACCAAACAACATGCATCTTGCTGATGCTAATGCAGTAATAGAAAAGTGCTTATATTCTCGAGAGAGACTGTAGGGACCAGATGGCTGAGGAGCAGTCTGATAGCAATTGTCTTTCATCTGCTCCAGGAAGCAAAGGACAACTGCCCTTGTATTTCTTGACACTACCACCAGCAATTACACTGCAAGGTACAGTTTTATACACACACTTATAGACAGATCAAAAACCTTCACATTTCAAAGAACGGAAAAATTACCATCCCAGGACTTAAATTTATCAAATACCTGTCAGAAAATAATTAATAGAGAATAAACTTTTCATTATAGGTTGGATTTGTGATTAATTCTTGAGATCTCTGTAATCCATGATAAGGACCAGAAAAAAGAAAAAAAAAAAATCACATTGCAGTCAGATGATCTCATGACATTTCTTTCATTTAAGGCCAAAACCTCATTATTTCAATATAATGAAATCTGAAACCAGACATTGGTTTCAATTTGTCTCTAACCTAAAATTCATCTTGGAACATAAAATGAACTCACAGCTAAATAGCTGTGCCTCATACAAATGCCAGAAAGCATGGATGACCAGGGAAGCAAATGTCATGTCTGATTTTTAAAATACTCCGATATTTGTTAGATTCTGAACCAAGGTTGATTTATTCTAGCAAGTTTGATAGTTTCCTTATCACACATCAGTTCCTGTACTACAGTGATAACGGCTACACAAGAAGTTTTTCCAGGCACTGAGCCTTCAAGCAGTTTTTCAAGATGGAAAATACTGTATTATAATTAATTTTCATTAGGAAAAACCAGTTACAAAATTACAAAAAAAAAAGTAATATAAGATTGAATTAATAAAACTTAGACCTCAAATTAAATATTTGAATTCTAAGTGACAGATTTGTAGAACTAGAGTTTTCTACTGCTTCCTTCACCTATTCATCTGACCATGAATCAGGGTACAATCTATAATTTGTCATCATTTATGGACAATATGCATAGATTAATGTAATAGGAGATTAGATAATATTTATTAACTATCTCCAATAATAGGCACCTGATAGACATGATTAACTATTACTTCTAACAGCAATGAAATATGAAAAGTTGCATTTCTTAATACCATTTTATTTAATGACTAGTCACCCTTGCTTTCCAAGAGTGGCTGCCGCCACATTACAGAGGTAACACATGAAACTGACAGGACAGTGACAAAAGAAATACTAGAACTTCACATCCTCCGCTGTTGCAGGAAGAACAAGCATTTGGGAAGATCTGATGCAGCTCTTTAAGGCCATCTGAGAAACACATACCAAAACCAAAATATCAACAAGAAAAACCACACACCACAAAACACAACCTTACTTGTGGTAGTATCCAAAAGGATTTGTTTTTTAAGGTGAGCAATGTCTTGGTGCAACCAGCCAGAATTTACATTATTTCCAATAGAGAAATAAGAACTTCTGCAAATATGTAACAAATGGCACATACCTACTGATCTTTTAAAGCCTTTATTGAAAAAGAACATTTAACTAACACTTCAAGCAGCAACTTCTGCGTGTGCTGAGAATGACTTCTCCAGCCTAGGTATTCAGATAATTTACTAATGGCAAAGGGAAGGCTCAAGAAGCTGTTAGCTGTGCTTATCAGTCTCCCAGAAAACCCTGCCTCCTGTCTTTGGACAATGGTATCCCCCCTGTCCGTACTGCCCCTGTTTACTGCAAGCCTCATTAAAAGGCTTCAGATGACCAGTGTGTTCCTGAGCTCCCCTGAGATGGGATGGTACAGGAGAACAAATGGAGCCAAAGTGACAAAGTTCAGAAATTAAATAACAGGTATTCTTAAGCAGCAATTTAGTTATATACATATGGAATATCAAAGATTAAAATGTAACTTTTGGCACTTTCTCATAAAAAATATATTTAACAGAAAAAAAAAAAAAACATCAGGGAGCACTAATACTAAGTCTGCTGGATTTTAAACAACCTGTTGATACAGGGTGACTAAGGCACTTCAGTGTCCACAGCTAAGTAGTGCAGAAGGGGATTGTATCAGCATCGCCCAGCCAAACACACATCGTTTCCTCATGCTCAGTTACCTATTCATCGCTGGTTCAACTTTGTCACCTTTTATCACTATTGAAAGAAAATTGTGCACATTCAGTGCTGTGCCCTCCTTCCATCCCACTCCAAATATTAACAGCTTTGTTACCCTACCATCTGCAGCTCCTTCTGAATTAGAAATTATTGAGAACCAAGGTAACATGAAGATTGATGTTTTAACTACATATTTAACTGAGAGCTCTTGATGTGAGGTGTTGGAAGCGTGGGGTGTTTATTCTTCTGTATTTCTAAGCAGTAGTTAGGCTTTCCAGATGGAAAGATGCTGCTACAAAGCACAGAACATATTTGTCTCATGAAGTTCTGTTTTTATTTCACTGACTGAATACATTATGAATTGATCAGGCTATTTTATTGGAATGTTTCACTTACACAGCTTCGCCCTGGCTCTTACTGCCTATCAACACACCGATTCACCAACTGGTAGATCATTTGATCTATCAGTTCTTTTTATGCTTCTTATTCTTTCAGATATAATATTTAGAAAAAAGATGCCTAAACTAAAATAAAAACAACTAAAAATTAAAAACAACAACAACAACAAAAACTTATCAAATACAGGATTCCATCCAACTCTGTTCAGTAACGTCATCCAAGCTTGGCCTAATCATTACCCTGAGGTATTGGCATTACCACAAGCAGCTTCAACTGACCCAGGCAAAAGCTTCTTGAGGCAGCACCTCCTATCTTCCTTTCCCAGACAAGCATAAGGGGAACAATGCCAGTTTGTTTCTAAGTGTGTACTAACTTAATATGTGAAGTGTCGTGCACTATACTCAGAGGCTGCTGCCACATGTCAGAACATACATTGCTCCAGTGTTACAAGGCTGAGCATTACAGACTGCATTTTCAAATATAAAACTGTATACAAAAGTATAGCTCCAAGTCTGTATCAGAATAATTTCTGTAACTCTTATTATTTTGACCTTGGCTGCAGAGACTTAAAACTAGGATAATATTGACAAGCATCAGATCACATGCTACGCAGTCGCCGTCAGTGATCAGCTGCTACTTCATAGTCAGCCCCCAGACAGTACTTCAGAGTCAAAAACCTTCAAACCAATTCCTAAATCTACTCAAACCATTTGCCAGTTGGGACCCTGCAAATGAACCTTGGGTGGAAACCTGCTATTTCAGACAGATTTCAGAGGTATTAACCTACCTCAGAATCAGACATCACACGAATAGGAATGAGCATGGCAGACTGGCTGCTCAGGCAAAACTGTTCCAAGTTCAGTCACAACTACAAGATTCCATATAAATATTCAAATTCATCCCTTCCAGATAGGAAAACAAAGTTCAGGAAAGAAATGGAACGAGAGTTAGCCCTGTGCCAAGTAAAGTTAGTATCTTACTTCCTGTCACAAAGCTATAAAACACACACAGCTGGGGAGATTCCTACCCGATGACAAGTTACTCCCATCTGATTGCATTTCACCCACTGACCTGCAGTACTGTCCTGGACATAAGAAGATATATAGAAGTCTACTGCTATACAGAATCACTATCCACATTCTTTAAAACAGTGGAGGAATACACAGAGAAGATAGCTAACAGGTACTCTTATAGTACCAGCTAATTATTAAGCCCTAATTACTAAGCCCTAATTTACCGAGAAATTAATTAGTGAGGTACTCATTCTGTAGCCTTTTCAAATTTGAAGGAAGATGGTAGAGGCCTTGGCATCAATGAGAATGAGGTACTTAAAGAATTATGATGTGTCATTTAATAACATTTTAGGGACCATTTTTTCTTTTCAGTGACGCACACTGAAAATCATCACTTGCAATATGGATAACCTTCAACAATATGAAACTGATAAAGGAAAGATAAGGGCCACTGTCAAAAAATCTCAGTCTTAGGCTAATGTACTTTGCACTGAAAGATGCATAAACAAAGTCCTACAAAGAGAGTCCGTACACATTGACAATGATGAAATGAAGCTTGAGGGGTAAATTCAAAGAACGGGAAAGCCACTTCCATGGGAAAATCAGCAGCTCCTTGTTTTAAGTTTTACTGATCTCCTGTTCCTCACATGCCCTGTAGCCCATCAAGTACACCCATATAAGGCAGGTCATTTTCAGCACTGAACACACACACACAGTCATTGTTTCAGACCAGAAAGAAAAAACACATGCACACACACACAGATTAGATTCTCAGCATCTTATCTTAATGACTCATCTAAGAGAAATATTTTCACTCTTGGCACTAATAATCTGAAATTTTGTTTAATTTGTTTCAGCTTCAATTCACATGAGAACCTGTAACTGCTCTGCTGAAATACTTATATAAAATTAGTCTCATGGAACAATAACAATTTTTTTTCTAAACTACTATGGTTTGACATATTATGAGTAAAAAAAACCCAACAACTTAAAACCAAGAGCAAACAGTAGAAGTCTGTGCTAAAATTGCTTGCATGTCCTGCATATAATTCATGTTTAAGAATTGACTACTAATGCAAACCATGAAAATCCAATATTTAATTTACTTACAAGGAATAAGTCGCAAAAGCTGATACATTCTGAAAGGGCATGTGTCTACTGCACTCCTACACAAATCAACATTTTTGTATGGAAATAAGAACATTTATTCATCAAAATAGTGAACAAAATCCTCAAAATATCCGATATTTATTTCTCAAAGATTTCATTGCTCTTTATCTCAATATATTATTTGATTACCTTGCAATCAAATTGAACACCCCATGCATTTTGCTACATCTGTCCTATGTTCAGATCCATGTGGTTATTCCAAAATGTATTTGCAATTCAGTATATGTTCACAATTGTTTTTAAATTAATAGTATTTTAGTACCAAGCATTAAAAATATTAGTATTTTAATTTGTTTTACTGTATGAGTGAGTAAATGTGAATTCTTATTTTAAATATCACATTGTGTCAAAATTTCCATTCTCTATGCCCATTCAAGTATAAAGATTTTGCTTTTCCTTGAAGAAAGGCTAAAGGACAGAAGGCAATTATACCATTTACTAGTGATGCTACAGTAAATAACCCATGTTCACCTGAAAAGTGTGATTCAGTAATGTAGGATTAACAGTGCAGCCATCTGGTTTCTAATAACTGAAAATTTATGAAGATCAGATCGCATACATTGCAGTGACACTGTGGCATCATCAATATTTCTGTCAGCATCTCCTTGTTCTGCCTGTTTATAAAATACTCTAAAATATACTAATTTAAAGATATTGTTATTAGATATTAAAGATATTAAAGATATTGTTATTAGGACTACTTCAAATTCTCAAATTCTACAAATAACTGAAATAATTATTTCAACATCTTAATCAGCATATAAGATCATGTCTTACTTTACCCGTAGTTTCTGATTAACACAACATACATGTCAAGTTAGTGTCAAACATTTCTAACACACAATATTCACTTCTAATGAGGTAAATATAAAACAATTATTGATGTTTCATACACAGAATGTTTTATTTCACTTCTTGGAAAAGAACTTCTCTTTAATTCTAACTGAAGCTCACAACAGCTGGGTTGATTCCTTGAAAATAATAAACAACCTCCTCTAGGATATTTTAAAAGAGATTATGTAGATTTTATTAAATAAGTGTGAAAATACCACATTTTATATATATATATGTTTATAAAACAACATCAATAATATGGCATAGTGACAATATCAATGGTGATGACACATTTATCTATAAAAACTCATATTTTCCCCCATCTCGTCCTAAGTAAAATTACATTAGAACATTAAATAATAAATAATGTATCTGCAGCTAAAATACTGTACACATCACATTTTGTACACATTCAGTCATCTGCAAAGGATGTACAGAATCAATATTAGAACACTAACTTGTTGCTTCAGCAAGTTTTAAGCAATGAGGTGTTCACCAGGTAGTGAGAGATATGAATGCCCAGTATCATCTCAATTATACATATGACAAAATTTTGCAGGGTAATGGAAGGCAAGTTTTGACTGCTTTGTTCATTGTTAGATTGGCAGAAATATTCAGATTGCCAGCTGCACAAGTTACATTTTATTAATACTTCCATTATGCATCTGAAAATAAAATAAATTGTGTACAGCAATATTTCAAAACTGGATGAACTCAGTCACATCATTCTGGGAACATAATTTCTGGATAGTTAAGATGATTCTCACCAGATAAGTAGACATAAAAAATTTAATACCTTGCAGCACTTGTTTCTGCACAGAAAAAAAATAATCAGGATCTCCTGCAGCTAAGTATGGGATACATTTGTAATAATACAACCACTATACCATCTCTTTAAATGTCAGCATTGATATTCAGCATGATTTCCTATGTATGATGGCTCAAGTCAATTATAATGACAGATAGCATCCTACTGGCTTATCTGATTACCTCTGACCTTTTAACAGCTGCAGAAAGCCAAAACAGCCTGAAAGAAGAACTCATGCATATATGACACAAAGCTGGAATTTCATATCTGAGCCACAGTCAAGAACACATTGAATGTCAGCAGATTTCTGACAAAGCCTATAGCAAATAATTTCTTGGATGGTTTGGCACCACAACAGCCTGTCATTTATTATAGCAGAGTACTGACAGGAGACATAAACTTGATTAATTTTATATCAATACATGATATAAAAGTCATTACAACACATAGTTCACTTAAAAAACTTGGAAGTCACTATCCAAAGTAACCATTCATTTTGATTATTATTATTTCTTTTATCAGAAGCTTGGTTAAGATTGATTTAAGACTGCATGGACTCCATGGGGAAACAAAAATCAATATTAAGTGCAATTGAGTATATTCAAAAATAAAGCACATTTTTCTGAACAACTGATTACTAACCAACTACTCAGGGAAGTCTCTCGCTGCTCAGGTGTTGTTGCCCACTCCCAGTTAGTCAAATGTTAGCCTAGTAACTAATGAAAAGTTTATCTTTGTGCTGTTAAAAAAACAGCCCCCAATTCTCATTCTTTAAATGTTTTCCCATTTTTTAACTGTAATAGTAAAAAGCTGGGAGTGGAAGAAACTGTTTTATTTTGTATTTCCAATGCAGTATCATCTTCAGTATCCAAGGACTTGAAAGTAGCAGCAGTATATTTAGATGTATATTTACAACAGACTATCTTTACACCATAGCATTTATGACAAAACTGGGGCACGTATTCATTTTTTATGGTATAGAAGCTTTAGAACCCCAATGCATTCCCATCACCCACGCTCCCAGTCATGATTCTGTAAAAGCGATCCACAATGAAGCTGCATTTGCTCCTGATAATTTGTTGGTATTAATTTAAATTATTTTAGTAACGTTCAATTCATTTTCATGGGATACTTCAAGCTGGAAATACTGTTTCAAAACTGTTTCAAGTCCTCTATACAAACGAGCTCTTAATTCACCACCAGTAACAGAATGATAGAATAGCACTTCCATAGCCCCTCAATTAAGATGAAATCTCAGCTCTACTTGAGTAAACACCACAATTGCCCTCATCGTTATCTGGACCACAGTTTCACCGTTAGAAATAAGTGACCCTCTAATTTAGCTGTACTGCACGTAAGCTACAAGAATGAACAGTACAAGACAACTCAATGGTATGCATTATAAATGATTATTATAAATAAACAACATCAATGATAACAGCAACTCAATGAACATCTAAAATTTATGAACAGCTAAGTTTTTAATATCTGGCTAAGTGTGAACAATAAAGACAGAAGTAAAATAACTACAGATTTTCAGAGAATGTGCATTTTTGTCTACACAGAAACTGTTACAAAAGAAACGTAATGCAGACAGTTGCAGAGATCACAATAAGAGGGAAGAAATATTTTGTGTCCTGTTAACACTTTTAGTGAATTTAATTACCCCAAAGATAGAGAAGTTTGTGATGCTATGAAAAAGTTGAGGAAGAGCACAGAGCTTATGTTGAATTTGTAAGCGGGAAACAGAATGCAGGACTTGCCCATCACCAGCAGTAAGAAACTTATGTGTGATAAACAACACGTTCGACATGTTTCATCCAAAGTGTATGTCTGTTCTAGAAGGGGAAAATCAGAGCAAGGAGGTGGAGATGCCTACAGCTCAAGGGGAAAGGAGGGGGCTTCCAAAGGAGACAGAGAAAAGGCCCCTTCCTTGGGCTCAGATGGGGCTGTGCAGCAACAAGCTAGAAAACCACTGACCTGACTGAGTGTGAGCTGACAGCTAGGGTCCTTGCAAGGACTGTGACTTGCCATTTTAATTTTGTTTTACTTATTTGCTTCTAGTTGCCTCTAAAAATTATTTGTACTAGTTCATACTGTAAAATGAAGTCTAGTATGTCTTGTTTGTTTTAATTTAAAAAGCTTTCTGATCTCTCTGGGAGCTCACTATAAAATGGGTCTGTCCAGGTCTGCTTGAAAGGTCCCATCACACCCACATATGATTTCACCATCAGTAGTGCCTGGTAGCTAGCTGTACATTTCCTAGGGCTTTAGCAACCCAAGTGCATTGCCACTCCCTTATCCTATGGGGTCTGCCCTGGCCTACAAAGTTCCCTGCAGTAGAAATAATGCCACCTGATTCAATGGAATAGGGACCTCCTCTCCAATGATTTACAGAAAACTAAATATCAAGGGATGAATGAATGCAATTAGGGTAGTAATACATCTCAAACAATGTTAATAACCCTTATAAGCTGAGAGAATACCCAGTTTACTCAGCTATCATAAAACAAATATTAAACATACTCTGGGAAAAAGAAAATATGTTATTTCTGTTCAGAAAAGTAATTAAAAAGTGAACAGAGTGGCTTGGCAGCTGCACAATAATCACTTTTAATATCTCAAGCAGTCCATACTGGTACAAGATGCTCCACACAGCATCACCACATAAGAATACTGCTGCATATATTTTATGCTGTATTCACACTACAGTATTAACACTTTCTAATAACTGGAAGCAATCAATGAAATGCATCCATTTCCTTGTGATGTTTCTACTAGAGAGGAACCAAAGAGGTAACAACACAATGAAAATCTGAAATATTCATGTAACACCTAAAATGGTAATTGAGAGGAATATGCCACAACCTATTACTGTGTTCCTTCAACATGTGGCACAAGATCTCACTGCTTCTGAGACACAATGTAGTCAATTTGTGTCTGCAAGAGTACAGCAGGCTCTCCTCCGCAATATGCCACAGGAAAGGACTGCTATTTTAAAATCTTTATATACATGAACTAACATCTATTAGAACAGAAAAGTCAATCAATGTGCAATCCAAACCTTGCTTTGGAGTATTATCTGCATGCAGAATAAAGTCAGTAGCGTTAAGAGCCTGCTATTTCCCTTAACAGTGGGGAAAATGAGGATGGTTTAATCAATACTATGACAATCTAAGTTTTGCCATTCTGCAAGTCAACTCAGTAAACACTTATTGTACAAGAAGGGTACAGTAAACAGGGTAATCAGAGGAGAAATGTCCAGTTAGTAGTTTCCCAGGAAGCCAATCCTATTGCATATTCCAAGAGCTGCTTTACAAAAGAAGATTCCCTATATAATAAAATTTTTGTTTAGGTTTACCATATAGATGTCATTTAAGACACTCAAAAACAGAGTCATTCTACCTCCATTCTGTATGAGTTAATTCTCTCCTCAAGCAAGCTCCTAGCCACTAGGTGTTTTACCAGCTTCTAAAATTTGAAGTCAAGAGAACACAAAGACCACAGCAGTATCATGGTGCAGCTGACTGCTTGTGTACTTCATGTAAATTGTCGTCAGCTGATGCAGACTGATAACTAAGCTTCCAGAGAAAGGCCTTGTATTTATGGTTGTATAGTGCACTTTGTACCAATCAAAACCCATGGGCTTCCATGGGTTTAGAAGACAGATTTGTGTTTTAGAAAACTTCAATGATAAAACTGGGATCCAAGTTGTGTTTTTTTTTGTTTGTTTGTTTTTTTGTTTTGAGCCTGTAAATTCTGAACTGATGTACTAAGGCCTGCCATTGTCACTTCATGTCAGATGAAGAGGTGTTCAAAAATGGGGGACTAATGCCTAAACTATACACATATAGAGAACAGAAAATGGGTCCCTGAGTGCCTAACCTGATCTCTTCCTCTTTAATAAACTGGTCTAAGTTGTCAATAAATTCTCTCAGCTTCCACAGAAGATATTTTCTTGTGTGCTTTTGAACCATAAACCACCAGACAAAGCTTTGTGAAAAAAATATTGTTAAGGTTGTTTTTCAAACTCAGTAATATGTTATAGTAAGTGGACTTTATTTAATGCTCAATTGAATTTTAATTGCTTGGTGACACTATTCACAACCATCAAACCAGCCAACGTTTATTAATAGCCATTTCTAATAGAGTATAGCACCTCAGATCTCTATATGAATTTAAGACAGAAATAAATTTGATACAATTTCCAGCTGAGCAATCACATTAAACAAACTTCCTTTGCTTTATCACTCAGGTGACTATATAAGATATTTGATATTTCAAACCTAATAAAGTAGATATAACAAACCGCACAGAGTAGAAATATCTCAAAAACTTGAGCTCACGGACAGAGAGCATTATTGGGGTTGCAGCCAGCCTCACCTTAGTTACCACTACCTCAAGAATGACAGGATTTCTGATTCCTTCCAGAAGGATAGAGTACAGCATTCAGATACCAAGCTACTTCTTTTTCAACCAGTCCCTTTTAATTTTTATAATCAGGGATGCGATTACTCAAAAAAATCATCATAATATAAATGAAGGCATGATACTCACAGAGAGTATCAGTTTCATAGATTATTCACATTCCTACCCCAACATAGATTATTCACATTCCTACCCCAACATAAGTTTAGGGAAATTTAAAAAACAGCAATTATAAAAATTGTTAATAGGGGAAAAAATACTAGAAGTTGCATCTGTGCAGGCACTATATTGCACATCATCAAGCAATTATTACTTCACAGTAAATTCTTAATATTATCTGACGTTTATAACATCCCCCTCTCAAGTTAACCAAGTTACTCTCTGACAGCCAGACATTTTAATACTTGCCTCACTATCAGTAGCCTTTCCTCATACGGTGCTCCTATAGCAAACCCACATCCTCCAAAGTAACCTCTTTCCTCATTGCCCTCCAGGTATTAGGTTTTCATAGCAACTGCTTCTAATTGGTAGTTTGATGATAAACAGGGGAAGTAATTAAGCTTTTCATCAGTCCTTCTTGACCTACTGCCCTGTAGGTCATGCATTTCCCACTATGGAGATCAAGCATTATTAGAGAACCAGAATATAGGGTATAACCATTTGAAACACGGATTTACTACACGAGCATAATCAACACAGAAAATTCAAGCTACTATCACACACAACAGGTTATTAATTCTAGGCAATTAAAGTGGTAGTGTTTTTTTCTTTTTCATTTTGTTCAGTGGAGACTGAGGGGCTGACTTTCCTGTCTTCCACTATGAGAAAGCTAATTGTGGTTTGGGGCAATTCAGTTCCTCGACAAGTGTTTATATTTATAATGGATAGGCATGGGAGGAGGTCACAAATCTCTCCCTGGAGAGAAAACAGAACTCAACACAGCAGCAAGAGGAAACTGTAGGGGAAGTCTTTCTCTGTTGCCAGTTTTCAGATTTACACAAACATCAGCTACTCCAGTAATGCTAGGGCATAGCTTTGCCAGGATCTGTTTTTTCATTTTTTTTTTTTTTTTCCCTACTCCTGTTTCACTGCCTTGGTTACCGAGACATTGACTTTCTGACTGTGCTCCCCTCTTACTTTTTCACAGTTTTTACCACTTCTCTTCAGCTTTAATTACTGGCTTTGAATCATTTCAAAAAGGCAAAATTAAATTTTATGCAATGTTTTATGTAATAATTCAATTATTTGATGAAATTCACATCTTACCCCAGTAAATAATCCTCAAAAACTTTCAGAGTTTTGGCAAAGTTTACTTATGAAATCATATTCTTGTATCATTTTGGTATACATCCTACAAACTCTTAATTTCACCGACTTGAGCAGTCTCAATATATCAAGTATAATTCTTATGGACTACTTTTATGAGCACATATGTTATTCTTAACATGGAATTATCATCTGGAAGTTTGTTCCCAAATGTAATGTCTTAATTGTTTAGCATTTGTAATTTCTCTTAAAATTGACTCCGTAACTGTGAAAAACAATATTATTTTCCTATCCTTGGCATAAGAGATCATTATCTTTTGCCTCAAACACAGAATTCTTGTCAGAAGACTGGACTCCACACTAAGAAAAGAGGCATTATCCTCTTGGATGTAAACCCAGATAAGAGCTCTGAAAGGTGCACTGGGCTGTAAGCACAGATGAAGGCAGAGTACTGAACAGTTCATCAGAGAGTGTATCTACTATGCCATCTAGATGTAACTTAAATAGCTGTTGCACTAGCTTGATTAAACCATGCCAGTTGCAAAGGGAATGGAAATGCCGGAGTCCTTGTTTCCATCTGACTTGACTGGGAGTTACCTCCATGCCCCTGGAGTGCATTAATACCTCAGATACTTTGATATCTAGGATGCTATCCCAAGAGTTCAACAGTATGTAACATAGTTCCTAGCTATACTTAATTAGTAAAGCAAGTGCATCCTTTTTTTTTTTTTTTTTTTTTTTTTTTTTTTCCATTCTGTTAATACATTATGATTGAATACTCGTCAAACTACAACACATTTCTAACAGGGACTACTGGCTGTAACAGAGCAGCAAGTTACATGATAGTCTTCCACACAGCTTGTTAACATTATCAGAATGGTTAGCGAACAGGGAAAGTGGGATACAGGATAAAGAAAGGCAAAAAACTACTACCTTCCTTTTAGTAGCTCTTTCAATGAAGCTCTTTTAAAATTAAGTCAAAAAAAATATAGCTCTTTTCAGATATTTCATGAAGTAATGACAGCTGTACATACTTTCTTTCATGTAACGTCAAATGAAAATTAACCATTATTAAACATCATTGATTTTTCTCAATGATCAGATGTAATGTACTAAGCATTTTTAACGTCAAAAATGGCCTCTTTTGATTTAAAGTGCCACCAGTTATCACAAGAGCTATTTTAAGTACAATCTATGAAAATAATTTAATTTTTAAATTCCAGATTACTTTAAAAACAGCTTCAAAAACAGCATCTTTCTATAACTTTTTAGAATGAAATAATAGCTTGTTCTTTTTAAAAACTAAGAATTGAGTCTGTAGGTGGCACTGTGTCTCTTTAGGAGAAAACACAGTCACGGTGAATGAGATCAAGAGGCTTCCCAACACATCCTGGTGAAGCCCCTGAATTTATGTAAGGCACGCATCTCTTCAGGAACATAATTAAATTAAATCTATGCATGATATACACCCTAAATCTACCAATATAATCTATGTACATATTGTGTAGTATATACCTTATCATTTCTGTTGGGACTGCAAATAATTTAAGAATTTGAAGATCAAGAATATCTTTCTTCTCTTCAACAGATTTGCACAGATTAATATTTAATGAATTTAAGAATTTAACTACCTTAACTGGCAAACAGTGGTTTAAAAGATGCAAGAGACAGTAGAATTTAGTAAACAAAACTTATTAAAATCCCACATATGGGCTCATGCATGTAGCTTCATTTATGAGGTTTGCCATACAATTCAGCCTATCTCTATTGTCCTGGCACTTCATTGCACCATATACCCATCCTTACCTCAGCCCAGCTTGTGACTAGCCAATATAAGTGGAAGTTTAACAGCATTTTTTACTCTCATGATGTCAACATCATAGGCATTACAGAGTATCTAATAAGGTAATTCTTAGAATGTATTTACAGTATTGGTACTGGCAAGTACATATCATAGATGTACATATAGATTTCAGGTTTGTAACAAAAAGCAAGGGCCAAGTAATTAGCTTTAGATCTTGAAACTAATATGCATTTGAAATTGTAGAACTGTACAATAATTTGCTGTATAATGTTATTTAAGTAGAACTTAATCACCTTTTTACTGAGCAACAGATAAACTCAATCTATTGCTACTTATAAAGGCCCTCTCTCTTCACAGAACAGAATATACTAATAAAGAACAACTTTGTTTTTCACTCCAGACCTAGTAATTACATTGCAATGCAAAAAAATATGAAGGACATGAGTGAAATATATCACCTTTACTTTGTCACACATGAGATAGGATGATCACTTCCCCTGTTGCAGCAAACAGCACCCTCAGGCTCCCAAACTTTCACAATCTTCATGTTCTTGATCTGAAATTTAAACTATAGTCTTAGTCACAACCAGCATTTAGAAATAAAGATATATATCTAATCAGAACAAAGCTAAAAAAAATACTGTATATTTCATGACTGAGCATCATCTCCTCCATATAAGAACCCACACATGAAGTATGTGACAATACGTGTGAGGTCCTGAAAACATCTCCTTGAGTTCTGTTGTTAGGAAACCTTCATTTCATTTTTCACTAAATGTAAAAAGATTTATTGGAATGCAAACTCGTACACAAAAGCACATGGTTCTAAGAGATAGGACTTAAAAATGTAGAGACAGTGTGGCAAGTCATATCGTATGGTAGGTAAAAGGTAATAACTGTAGAATTATTATTTGCTTCAAAAACAGTCAACATTGCATCCACATTTCAAAACAAATAATAGTCAAATTATATTTTTTACTTCTTTATATTATAGAATATGCCATGTAAATGTCCCTGTACTGAAAAAGTCAGTATTACAAGAATTCTTGTATCACAAGAATTATATCTTCATTATGTGGAAGAACCCAACACATTTTATAATCTATCACTAAAACCTTACAGCATCCATATGAATAATAAATTCACTACTTTTTGTAATTTTCAAAATAGATAGGGCAATTTCTCTACCATCACACATAAGACAAGCCAAGTCCTAGGAAATTTCATCTTCATTCCTATTCTATGGTAATAAGACTTACAGAATGTAAATAACCATTTCTAGCTTTCCCTCTCCGTCTTCCGTCTTTTTTTTTTTTTTTTTTTTTTTTTTCTGTTACTCAAAGTATTTGTATGTGGTTTACATGAAAGCATGAAAGAAAGCAGGTTTCTGCATATCAAAATAGAAATCGGCTATGGATTTGTACAACTTAAGCAGTTCAAAGTTCATCTGGAAACTTAAAAATGTATTTTTAAATTATCCAAAAGGAAACCATATTCTTCTTGATGTCACAAAAACATCACTCAGCAAATGAAAAATTAGACAAATAGAAACAGCAGTAGCAGAAGAAAAGGAGTGTTAGCCTCAGGGGAAATTAAAGGAGACTATTCTCTAGCTGCACAGATCCTCATTAAAGTCACTGAAAAAATGCATTTAAGGACATGTCTCAGTCTGCTGCTTTTTCAATGTCTCTTGCCTGCTGCTGTTTTTCTTCTAGAGGCCCCTGTGCAAAGTATCCTATAGTTTTGCTTTGGGGACATTTCCTCCTCACTTCCTTTCCGTTCCTGAGTAATTGTGCTTCAGGATCTTCTGTGAATCAGATTCAATTTTATGCATTTTATTTCCCTGGTTTTGTAAATAGCCACCAAAGAAAAAGAAGTCAGAGTAACAAATATAAGACAATGAGAATCTTCATGTGTACTACTCCTATTCTTCAGCATTGACACAGAGTGGCTCAAGGGGCAGGGAAGGAGACAGAAACAATTCCAAGCTGCTCCAACAAGAACCCACTATTAGATCATCTACATCTGATCACAGTCGCATGCTACAATAATTTTTGCAACTGGAAAATCTGCAAAGGACCTTTCCCCAAATCCGGCATGCCAAACTGACACTTTGCTGCATTATAAAAACACTGTGGTCTGATCTAGGCCTGGAGGATCTAAGCACAGCTGACAGTGCTCCACCTGACATTTCACAGCCATACTCTCTTGTGGCCTTGGTGGGCTTAGACAGTAGCATGTCTACCCTGCTGTACTTTTTGGGCAATATGCTAACCCCATGCTTGTGGGATAAAGTAAAAATAGTTTATTTTCACTATGCAGACACAACAGGTAAATACTTTGCATAGGCAGAATCAAAGGTTCATGTAAAGAAATCAGTTCCAAATTAAAAAAGGCAAATAGACGTTTTAATACTGCTGTGCTTTTATCAAGTAGGAAAGGTCTCAAACTTTTTTAACAGCTGTTTTAGTTGTGTTTCTCGACGCAGTTTATTGAGCGACTGTGTTCTGAGAGCTTTAAATTGAGATGTATTTGTCCTTTTGCTAATCATGAATCAACCTTCTTTTAGATCAATTAACTAAATCACTTTGGAGGCAGCTCAATGCATTCTTTATGGATGAAAACCTTTGTACTTTATTGCCCGTAATACCTCTCCACCCCAATGAATACAATTAATAACCTACTTGTTCACTATTGTTTGTAACTTCATGTGTTTCACAGCAATTCATTTCTTATGACTTGATAACAAAAATAGATTTGAGTAAAACATCAATATTAATATGTGCTTGTTCTCCCTTCTGTTCTTTCAAAAGTACTTAGTTTTCACAAAGAACTTTATAATGATATTACTCATGTCACTATAAAACCTCAATGATTTTTAAAAACTCCTACAAGTATATAATAGGTTACCACTGCAATACATACTAGTAGTTATTTTTGTACATAGTGTGCATAAAAATAAAGTTTCCTCTGAAATTTCCAACTAGAAAATCCGTTTAATTACAGTATGTATTAGCACCGGAAAGTACCTGGTCCTGATTTGTTCCTCAGTTTCACCAGGTCAAGGCCCTTGATATATTACGTTTCCTGTAATAGCACCTCTATCCTTCCTTTTGTTAAAAATTATCTTGAGATGATAATTATTCTAGCTGATGGCCAGGGATTCAATAACAGCTGAGACAAACCAGGGCTTGCCAAGAATTGGACTGTTTTGCTCAGAGTGCAATTCAGTCAATTCATATCTAATGAAACAGGCCAAAGGCTCTCTGGCCATCTCGAAATGGGATCCAGCAGAACCGTGATCCACACTGTCATGTCAACTCAGTTTTGATCTCATATTTGAGCCCAAATCCCTCACTGCACATTCTGTGTTGATTTGTATTTGAGTTTCACTCTGGGAGGGAGCCAGCCCTGCTCTGGCAGCAGTGCTGCAGCTGTTAATGAGGCCAGCTCACAGTCCTGCCCCATATGCTGCCCAGCTGACAGGTACCTGGAGGAAGCCACGGCCTCCCAAAACTCCCCCAGGCCCTGAGTGAACAAGCCCCACGTTGTTCCCAGCAGCTCTGTAGGAGGCCGGGTGCAGTGCTGCCCCCATCCCACTGACCTGGCAGCAGCTCAGAAGGGGCATGGTGCCTCGGCCTGTCACACAGAGATGGGTCCCACAGCCCTGTCACAACCAATATCTGCTGTGTGTATGGTCAGCACAGCAGGCAGGGATCTGAGGGCCGAATTTATCAGTTTATCAAGATTCTTGGCCTTTTTTTGAGGGGCTCGGGTTGTGGCATGTCCATTGTGGAGCTGCTCAGGGCTAGTGACACACACAAGTTCCTCCATGACAGGAACTCCAGAAAGCCTCAACTCACCCTTTAAACTTTCAGCAAACTGTAGGCAGCAGGTTCTGGTGCTGCCAGGACCATGTACAAGGACTGACAGTAGCATGGCAGCTTGCAGTGGCTGGAGGTGTCCAGGTTTGGCAGCAGTGCCGCTGCATGGGGCCTCTCTGAGAAGAGGCTGGGGCTGCCCCATGCTGGTGAGGAGTGATGGCAAAAGTGTGAGAAAGCATGCAACCTCTTCACCGTCACCAAGTGGAGGCAGTGGAGCCATCTTCCTTGTGCGCTTGCCATGTTCACCAGCACAGGTGCCCCACAAGAGAGCCATCTCTCATCTTGCCAGCAAGGCACAGCACACCTGTGCAGTAATCTCCCTGTGGATCATGAACAGCCAAACTATTTGGATTCGTTCTATAAACCTTATTGTGCAGGAATGGGCTGACTGTGGTAGGCTATGTGACAGCTAGCAAGTCTAATTTATTTAATTCCTGCCAAAATGCTGTGCAAATGGGATTTGGCCTGTCAGCTGCTGCAGGTAAAAGCCTAGAAAAATAAGGCTGATCCAGTGTGGAATGAAACAGAAAAACTTCTTCCTTGAGATATTCCCAAGATTGTTTTGCCAGGTTGTGTTCATATACTCTACTCCACATCATCATCTTTGTCCAAATTCTCTTTTCATCTAAAGTTAAATGCTTTTACGCTCCTTATTAAGGTTGCACTGAAAACTGAAGTGAATAGGGATATTTTATTATTTTTTTTAGCAATAAAACTGATGTTTCCATTCCCAATGATTCTACTTATGAAGGCTGTATTATTATTATTATTATTATTTGTTGTTGTTGTTGTTGTTGTTAAAAAATGTTCCATGTTGGAAAAAAAGTTATTTTAATTCTACTAAATGAAACGAAAATAGCTCCTATTTTTTTTTCAAAACTTTTTATGGGACTTTTTATATTCCCATATGTTGTGGTTTAACCCGGCTGGCAGCTAAACACCACACAGTCGTTCGCTCACCCTCCCCCCTCCCTCTCTGGGATTGGGGGGAGAGAAATGGGAAAGTGAAGCCTGTGGGTTGAGATAAAGACAGTTTATTAAGATAGAAAATAATAATAATAATAATAATAATAATAATAATAATAATATGTACAGACAAGTGATGCACAATGCAATTGTTCACCACCTGCTGACCGATGCCCAGCCCAGCCCCGAGCAGCCAGCCCCCCACCCCGGCTAGCCACCCCTATATATTGTTGAGCATGACCTCAGATGGTATGGAATACCCCTTTGGCCAGTTCGGGTCAGCTGTTCTGACCCCTTCTGTCCCCTCCCAGCTCTTGCTGCACCCCCAACTTGCCCGCTGGCAGGACAGAGCGAGAAGCTGAAAAGTCCTTGGCTTAGTGTAAGCATCGCTCTGCAGCAATTAAAACATCAGCATGTTATCAGCACTCTTCTCATCCTAATCCAAAACATAGCACCCTACCAGCTACTAGGAGGAAAAATAACTCTGTCCTAGCTGAAACCAGGACACCATAGCTTTAGAAAACAAAATTGTCAAAGTAGATGTAGAATACATTTCATTTCATATGACAACATAATCTGTTAAAAATGTTAGCACATGTTAAACAGCAATACTCAAAGATATCAGTCGGTACTAGGTTAAAGGTTGGACTAGATGATCTTAATTTCAACAAAAAATTACCTACATATTCCTGGGAAGAACAAAGTAAAACACTGTTCTGTGAATAATGAAAAAGTAATTCAGAGGTGTTTCCTACATAGTAAGAGCAATAATAACAGTGGTTATAATATAAGAGTAGTGTTGCAAAACCAGCCCAAGCATGGAGCTCTCCCTGTTGGCTCCATTGATACATCTGCATTAATAAAGAATTGTATTTTTCTCAGATATTCTTTGTCATCTCCCTTTCCCAAAGCTACCGGGCCCTGGAGGTTACTTACTTTTCCGGTTAATTAACCTAATTCATCATGCAATATCATCATATAAAATATTACACTATTCTTAACTCACATTTCAAAGACTCATTCCGGAATGTATTCATTGTCTCATTTAACTTGTGCATTTTCCTGTTTTACTATTTCTCAGTATTCTTAGGGTTAATTTTTCATATAGCAAAAATATTCATTCTGTCTAAGATATACTAGGTAACAGAGATCACTTTACTAATCCCTGTAGGAACAAAGAAACTGTATGTATGTACTAGTCAACACACCAGATTGTATTTGATGTTGGCCTTTGTTGTCATGTATATAGAGTGCTACCCAACACCAGTGAAACATTTTCTTATTTTTTTTTCTTAATCAATAATGATAAAGTAAGTTCTCTCAAATCCTACTTGCTTTAATGTAATTCTTTAATAAAACATCATAATCAACAACAAAGTAAAAAGGAAGATTACAGTTTTTAAATGTCAGTATGAATTTGTCTCTTTACTTCAGTAGCTTCCTTGAAATTGGATATCTGTTTATTTAAATAATTTAAGTAAACTTTTCTGCCTTATATTTTGTTGGTTTTATTATCATTAAGGGTGTAATCTCAAGCTAACTGCTCAGTGCACTGCTTAGCTGAACAATACTGAAAGAAATACTGGAAACAAAACAAAATATGCATCTCTTGCTTCATTGCTTTGTACAAACACTACAGAAAGAAATATCAAAGGTAAGATATGATGGATTTCAAAGTGATCATGCAATCAGAAAGTTCAGTAGTGTTCAGTAAACTTTTAAGATGGCTCTGGGGCACCACTGCAGAACTAAGATAAAAGAACAGAGATGATTATCTATTCTCCTAAAAGAGTGCTCTACCTGTAAGAAGTCAGAAGGTTTTTGACCATGATTAGTATTTTGCAACTCAGATGTCCATCAATAGTGGATATTTTTATTTTAAATGAAACATTCTCCTCTTTTTTTTCTTGTGGAATTACTTTTTAACCCTATCAGTACTTACACCATTGATAGAGTTTGTAAAGTATTTGCAATTCAGTAGTTGCTAATTTGTTTTGCTGAAAAGCTCCATTAAGTAATCATTCATCGACTTCTGTTACCAAATATTACTAGTTTTTCTAAATTTTATTTTCTTCTTTCTACATCTCTTTTTTCCTTCTTTATTTCAGTAAAATACATAATGGGGAATCTCTGGCCAGATATTTAATTGCATGGGCTAGACAGTAGTTGAAAACATGAATCTTTGGTGAGTAAAAACAATACAGAAGTTAGTGTGGCTACACAGTTCTATTAAATGGTGTGGTAACAGGTGCTGAGTCCTAAGAGGGGTTGCCAGGTTGTAGACCTGAGTATCATAAAAGGACAACGTCCTCAGACTCTAGGAGGAATTTTCTTCATCTCTAAAGACCTACCTCCTAGCTAGGCAGTCTTGTGATAGCTGACTGCTGGAAAATTTGCCTTTTCACCTGCTTCTAATTGACTGCTTCACACGGAACAGAAGCAGCAGGGAGCTCCCAAAGGGAGCAAAAGCAAGCAGCGCTGTCTGGCTGCTGATGGAGGCTAACAGGGAGCCTACATCTCTCTGCAGGCACCATTCCTAGAATTTTTAATACTGAGAGGAGATAGTTCTGTTTGCAGGAAAATATTTCTGGAGAGAGAAGCCAAGATTAATCATTCTTTAATCTGTGAATGTCATAATTGTTTACAATAAGTTTTTTTTTCAGTCAGTGGCAAGCCCCAAGACTATGGCATTATCACTTAAATTGTATTGAAAGCTGTGCACAAGGCTATTTACAGGGATTTATTATTTTTTTATTTTTATTTTTTTATTCAGCTCATTATGGCCTAATGATCAAGTCATTATGGCAAAGTGCTAAAAGCAGAAACATACCAACAATAAATATAGTTTGCATATATGCCAAAGCTGGGTATCTCCCGCACTGCATGATATTGCTACAGAGAGCAATAATGTGAATCATCTGATGGAGCCACTAACAAAATTCGCAACATCAAAACCGATGAAGTCAGTGGAAGTGTTGCCAGGATTTACCTACTGAATTCAGCACATTGTATTTGCATTTCTACACAATGCAGGATGTAATAGCAGCTTTTTAACCTTACATATTTAAAGATCAAGGAAGACCCTGTTTAGCAAAGAATCTTTGAATTTACAGAAGTTTCAGAGTGAGTCTATTCCCTCACTTGGGAAATATGTTTATTGTTACTATTTCATAATGATATATAAAAAGTTGTATATTATGAACCACACTGGATAGGTTCACTGTGCTTATAGCTTGAAGCTGAATGAGGGAGCTAACTGGCACATTTTATTCTATTTATTTATTTATTTATTTTTGCAATTAAATTATTTGTTCAACCACATTAACAACTACAAAATGTCAGATATCTGTGGTTTTATTGTCAGTCACCCACTGTTTTCCTGCTTGTGGAAGTCTCTTGGTTCTGGCACTGATAAATACTGCAGAATAAACTGTTTCTATATTTAAATCTATAAGCATGACATGGCTGGCAATAACTGTTACAAGTATTGATTTTATCTTTCTTAGTTCAAGATAGTAATTCCATTTTCTGATTGCAACTTTGCTCAAACATTAAATTAGAAGATGTAGAAATGTAACCCACTATACAAAAGTAATTTGGTATGTTTTCAGGCTTTTTTTTTTTTTTTTTTTTCATTTGGGAACTATCAGAAGTAAAACAGCTTCTCACTTAGTGCTTGTAAATCAGCAGCTACACGGAAAAGCAACATAAGTCTGATGGAAACAAAAGCAAGAGATGAAGATTAAACTATCTCCGTATTTGCACTCTAATCAAATTGAAATTGGTCAGTATGTAGCAAAAGTTAAAAAGAAAAGCAAATAAACAAGCAAATATGGATTCAATTTATTGCACAGCCTATGTGACACCATTAGTGAATCCTAACTTGCAACTTCCAGGATTATTTCTGTTCACAAAACCTGTTTCCTTAGTGATCTACCTGTCTTAGCCCCCAAATCAGCAGCAGCTTCACAGTCAGATATTAAAGATATTCCCTTAAACCAATCAGAAATTCAACATTTCTCTGTGCTCTGACTGACCAAAGTGTCATCATGATGGGGTTTATACTTGAGGTGCAGTAAAGAGAGCCAGCCCTCTACGTATCAATGATCCTATTCTAGGACAAAGGAACTGCCTTTAAATCACAACCGCCATCTGAAAAGCAAATGAATTTTGCTTTCTGTTACTTTTACGTCCTTTGTAATCAATTTAGAAGTGTATTTCTTGCTATCAGCCTTTACATCCTAATTTGGGATCATGAAATTGAGCTGAATTATTTTACACCCATGCAAACTTGTCAGTGCTGGTACAACTGCACCTTGGGTCAATTTTGTTGATGAAACTGAAATAGATGATACATATGTTTTACAACACTTGGATTAATAAGAATTTTAACATTTTAAAATAATTAAAATATAATTATATTCTCAAATTAAGTTATATATTGGACTGTATCTTCTACTAAAAGCATGTACTTGTTATGTCTTACTATGTGAACTCATTACTATTAGCTCACTTGGTTAGCATGTTAATTTGAGCAGTCCAAAGCTCCTGACAGAACTTCAGAATCTATTTGCATGTGGTGCTGCAATCAGTTCTTATATCAGACACCTCTTATAAACAGATGAAACACTGTAATTGAATGAAATTCCTAGAGGATCTAAATTGTTGGCTAAATTAGATTGTAGCAAAGTGAGCAGCTCTTGAACAGCCATGGAATGGGAGCCAAGATTCTCACTTTTTTCATGAACGCAGACAGTGACTTTAAAATTCTAAATGTTATTTATCTGCACATAATTAGTATGTCAGAAGAGATAAATAAAAGATGCTCTAAAAGTGCAGCTTTCAGAAACAATCTACTAAAGAACTGTTGCAATAAATAGCTTACAAGACATAACCAAACATTTTCAACTAATGGTGATGTATTGATAGTTTTGGAAATATTTATGATAATTGGAAAAGCCATTCTTCTAACACTAATGCAAATATAGTATTTCCAGCTTAAGCACCATAGGCCACATTCATATGAGCCCTTAAATGACAATGAACAATCTGAAAGCTTATTATCCTACAGCAGTGATGTCTTTAATTTTAATAATAGTATAATTGCAGCATGCTTGACCTTATAAATAATATAAGTAGTATTGATGTAAGAATTTCAAGTATTATTTGAATATCATAATGGTAATGGCAGCCTAACTGGACTCATAATGAATACAAACTATTAAATTCTGTTGTTTTACACAGTCTATAAAAGAAGGAAAAGTAAGGAAAGTGTCCTCTTTGACCCTACCTCTACACCAGCCTATGAGAAGTTAAGGATGTGAAATGTTTAAACAATATATAGGGTCCTTCTCCAAAAATAACAGGAGAAAAGGAGAAATGAACTTTTCTGCATTGTGAATCCTGAATTATATGCTATGGTAAGGAATTAACGTGTTCCCATTGACTTTAGTAGTACAGAATACATACCTGAGTCAGGTAATTTATAACTCTTATTAATAAGCACACGTGACAGTATATCAGCTCCATTGCAATAAGAATTACTGGTTTCTCACAGGAATTCAATGCTTATGAAAACTCTGACAGAAATCCACTTTATCTGTTCACTGCTACCTTGTGCTTGCTGTTTTCTCTCATTACCCATACTCCCTTCACTGCTCCAAACATGATTTCTTCTTTTCAGGGGGTTTGTCTTACACAGAAATTATATGAAGAAAGAGAAGACTCAAATATCCAATCCATAAAAACCTCTGTAGGCAAATCTCACATGTCGTAAGGTTTAATAAGATGAACAAACAATTTTTTTTTGATTGTTTGTTTGTTTGTTTTGTGAAACAGGCCCTACAGCATCCCTATGTGCAACAATCGTACATTCTGGGTAGCAAAAATTACACAAGGTGGCCGATGGCTTTTATGGATGTCCATACTGGCTTTTATATTCACTGCAGAATCCAGGTTAACATCTCATTTTTGATAACAACAGAATGAAAGAAAAGAAGCAAATAAATATCATTTATGAGGAGTAAAATGTAAAGGCACTCTACATTTTCAAACGTGGGAGAATGAAAGAAATATAGCCTGTCTAATATATTGCGTTTTAAAGGCTATAGGAGAATAACAACAATGATAGGCATAAATTAGGAAAGATGTATTTTCATTAGTGTATGATGCATACTTGATGTTTGACGAAGTTTAATAGTGCAGTATTTTAAGGTCATATGGTAAATGTTTCAATGAATTCAGGGAATTGCACTTATGAATCATAAAAAGGATTACTGTGACACACTTTTCCCCACCCTTAAGGACATAATTTAATATGCTGCATTTGCAGATATAGTTCACATCACAGGTCTACAGTCTATTTTTGTTAATGTGGCTAGTATTATCAATCATAAAACTACCTGCACATTTTGGCTATAGTAATGCTAACAAGACACTCAGATGTTTCCAAACAACATCCTCAGTATTCCTGATCCAGGATCTTGGTATATGGACATCCTACATGGCAATAGCTAAGGCTGATTGGTTTTATCAGTCAGGCTCAAACTGCAAAAAAATCAGTTATATTATTTCCATACAAAAATGCATTTTGGTCATGCTTTATGAAACAAAACAAAACAAAACAAATAATAGTTCATCTGTGCTTTAAATAACACAGGTGTTGTTTCTGACTTACAAGTAGAATCCAGAAGAGGGTAATTGAGGACACTATGGTTAATGGGTATGCCCAACAGCATGCCACTGTCAAATCCATCAGCATTTATGCCTCTCTACAGTCAGCACTGCCCTTGCTTAAGTTACCTCACATTTAGGCTACTGTTTCTTGTTAGTATTTACTTGTGTAAGTTGTATGGAAAGAACAGTTTTCTGCAAACAGTCACAGCAAAGCTTACCTATCTAAAACCAGAAGATGAGACAGAAACTTATTTTACTCAACTCATCTTTCAGACGATGATATTTGAACACTGTTGATTTTCTCAAGTAAATTGCTTGAGAAGAATTACATTAAAAAGTGCCAAAGTTTCTTTAAGTACTCAGGCTTAAAATTTCACTTTTCAATAGCATGACAATAGTGTCAGCGTTAATAATCACTAACCAGAAATAAAGAGGACATCCTGAGGCTTTGGAAAAACAAAATGTCTTAATGCATAAGGATTTCAAGCACAGCACACACACATCTAAAAATATACAAAAAAAAAAAAAAAAGCAAAAAAACATCTGAAATGTACAGACTCGTCCAATCATTTTTGTCCAGCCTTTTAAAATGTTTATCTACTCATTCAATCATTGTCCCTTAGCGTGTTTTTTTTTTTTTCATTTTAAGACTGTCCAAATTCAAGATCTTCTCCACTCTAAATATTTAGTAAGATATCCATCAGCAGCTATGTTAATTAATAGATAACTTTTGTATGAATATGAGTTACCAACACCTCTTGCCTGTTTTCTCAACAAAACCTGTGGTGGTCTCTCCTTTTTTTTTTTTTAAAAAAAAAAAAAAATTGCATCTGTTTTGTATACTCTACATGTTAATTCGTTCATTGATTGCTCATATCTAAAGTGAGTGAAAAGTCAGTGATTCTTGCTGTTTTTGTTAAACTATTTTTAGTTTATCTGCCCTCTATTATTATTATTTTTTTAATTATTCACTAATACCAAACAAATTAGAAGAGAAGATGTCTCAAAGACAATAAAGATCTTGTGTGTTTGATAGAAATCCATGGCTACAAGCAGCAGCAGCACCTAACTATATTGGCTAGCCAACTCTATACATCCTCCGTCCTGGTCATAGCATATGCTGTTCTTTTCCCTTTGAGAGTGCTGGGAAGAAGGTGGGAAAAGTGAAGGTATTTCAACAGGCAGAAATGGAAAGATGAGGTGTTTATATATCTCATCATGTATTTGTCTATCTGTCTATCCATCTGTCTAACAGTTAAAAAATTATTCCAGGCAAAAGATTATCTGATCAAAACAACTGAAATTAATTTTATACAACATAAATACTGCGTGCATAACTTAACTCAGAATCCCTGAGTTAAGCCAAACAATTCCCAGCTGATGACTTCATTGATTTTAGTAGATAAAAGGTTTTTAATAAGGTGGAAAGAGAGAAGAAAAACATTTTACACAAAAGTAAAGGGGAGAGAGTAATGAACAGTCATTTTTTTCCCACAGCCATGACTGAATTAACTTGAACTGTGTCTAGGCACCTGAACTCACAGAGTGATAAACAAATTATTAAGAACTCCTTCCTCAATTAGTTGTTTTCTTGTTCTAGGGGCAATGTTTGTTTTGGCTGTTCTGGATCTATTGCAAAATTAAGTGTATTTTTTAATTGACTCTATATAATTATTGTCCTAATGTTCCTCTAATTTTGAGTTACACTTCTTGGATGGATTTCAATGCAGAACTCCTTCATAAAATACTATCTAACTGTACAAAGATAATTCTCCCTGAGGGATATGGGGGTAGCTGGGGCTTGGCCTCTTCTCACAGGTAACTTGTGATGGGACTAGAGGGAATGGCCTGAAGTTGCACCATGGGAGGTTTAGGTTAGAAATTAGGAGACATTTCTTCTCAGAAAGAGTAGTCAGGCATTGGAACGGGTTGCTCAGGGAAGTGGTGGAGTCACTGTCCCGGGGGGTGGGGTTCGAGGAAAGGCTGGACATGGTGCTTAGGGGCATGGTTTAGTGGGTGATATTGGTAATAGTTGGACCAGATGATCTTGAAGGTCTTTTCCAACCGTAATGATTCTATGATTCTATTTTGTCAAATAAGCTCTATGTAGACAATGAAACTATGTTGAAACTGTCTAATTGTTGAAATCTCATGCAGTACCAAACCAATAATACTTTACAGAATATGTGCATTATAGCATGACACCTGTAGTCACTCTCAGTGGAATCTTTTATCTGAAAACTTTCTAAAAGTAGAAAAGCTATTGAGCATGGGGTTTACTCAATCATGATTTAGACTTGCAAGTATTAAATAGAGTATGACAGCTCATAAGCACAAATAAAAAATGACTTACGTGAAAAAACATACTACTTCTGCAGGTGATACAAGGAAAACTCTGAAAGGCCTCTGTTCATCAAATTTGCCAGTCTCCCCTATACTTCAGAACAACTATGTCTTCCAGGAATAAAATGAAATTATGTAGAATCCAAAATCACATGAAGAAACATAATGCATTGTACTTAGAAGAGACCTTTTGATTTTCTCACACTATTTGTTTCTTTTTGATGGTATTGACTCATGTCAGATATTGTCACTGTGTATCTAGTCTTGCAAGTAGAAGATGGTACTATTACTTCATTTATGATCTTCTATCTGTGCTTCTCTTTACATAGATGAAGTTAATCATCATTAAATAAGCTAATCAAAAGAGATTTGCAGACAAGATTTTTTTTTTCAAAGCTAAATGTAGCTGTTAAAATTTGATTTATTAAAAATAGATAGGCACAGGTAAGTTAGATATTAAATTGTTCTTCATAGTGACTTGCAATCTATCTTAAAATATTTGGACATTTAATTCAAAAATCAATAGCTTCAGTTTAGGCAGAAATATCACTTTTTCTTAAGGGAATAGGAGTTTATTTCTATAAATATGAGAGTAAACACTGAAGCAGTCTGTTTTATTTCTCTTAAATATATTCATCAACTTTACTAAAGACATTAATTTTTGGCACTGCTAATTCTTCTACTACGCCTCCTCCAGTGTAGCTGCTAGTGACATTTTAAATGGCCAGACACAATCCATTTCACATCATAATTGTATGTATATCTTTTATCAGGATGGTAAATTGCATGAAAACTCTTATGTGTATTTTATTTTTTGTCACCAAAATAACAGTGAGATAGTAATAATAAGAAAACTAACAGAAGTCTTTATATGAGGTATCTTTACACGGAACTGTCATCTTTTACCTTCTAAAGTAAATGCAATCAAGAACAACAGATTGCTGAATGTGTGGTTAAGATATAAGTATTCAGCTGAAAAATTCCAGTCTATCATTGGGGTTAGGTCCCAAAGTTTGCATCAGAATGTGAAATCCCCCTCATTTCTTGGGCATGGTTAAAAAAGAGCTTTTTATGTTTCATATATAAGACTCAGTGGCAAATAACTGATTTTATCATACTACTCCCCTACAGTATTTAAGTTGAAAAATATGCAAAAAAAATCTAGTTTTACACTTTTATACTTTAGCAAATACACAACTAAGTTTGAAAACAGAATTTTATCTACTCATTTTTTTCCATATTTTTAAGATACAAAAATTATGGTAAAAAATAAACAGAAAAAATATATTTAATTATCTAAATTTGATGTGAAATTTCATGCTAGTTGATTGATAACTTTATCTCCTGTGATTATTGTCAAGAGTATGAATCCTGGTTTATCCAGATTGAACAGAAGAAACGAGGAATCTAAGAAAGATTCATAGGTTTTTCACTATTCAGTGTGTGGTACTGTAAGAGACACACAAATATCACCATTAAATTGCCCATCTGTCCAACAGATGTAATGTGATATCTCTCTCTCTTCCTTTGTCTAACTGCCTGTGTACATAGAGTACATGACTAAAAGGTAGTTTACCAAATGGCTTTCCAAATTTTTTTTTATTATTTACTTTTATTTTTTTATATACATGCCTCTAGAGCTAGCATTTATAGGAGTCATACAACATTATACCTCTCTGGTCTTTCTCAAAGCCTGCAGAGAAATGTACTCCAAAGTGTACACTGCCTGAAGTTGCATCTTTTTTTCCCTTTTGGAGCCCTTATTATGATGTCATACCCACTCTAGGAAGTTTCAGCATAGTATTTTTAGTTAACAATGCTGCAAAGAAGGCAATAAGCAAGTAATGAGACCTCAGAAGCTACATTAAAAGCAAAATATTTCAACCAAATCGAATTCAGAAACTGTTTCTGGAGGCAGAGTTTTGATATTATTTCTGTTGAATTGCCAATCCTGCATCTAACAGGCCTAAGCATTCAGCATCCAAGCATTCAACTCACACCAAAACACATTTCAAAACATAAAAATAATTCCATACAAATATATCCAAAAATATTTGAGTATTTGGAAGAAGCACTTGACTCATTAATTTCTAGAGTAGAGAGAACATTAAAATGTTTAACATAACCTTCACATCTGAATCAAGATTTGACAATTTAGGAAGAGAATGAAAAAAGAAGTGAAGGATAATTTTTGTAAACAAAATTTTATCCATACTCATTATTTTGTTTTCAGAGTATCATAGAACAGAAACTAATGAGGTATGAAACATTATCGGTCTTGGGTTGTATTTCCAAGACAGGCATGAATAATTTTTCCCACAAACTATTGTTTCAGGAAGAAGTTGAGATTTGTATCTACCAGCATTCATTGTTTCCTGTTAGTTATACCTTCTAGCTCCCAAAATAAACTCTTGTGAGTACTATTTACTTTTAGATGGTGACAATTTGTGTTTTCTACACACTTCAAGAACTTTATTTTATTAGATTCATAATTCTGCTTCTACCTACAATGCAGATATACATGAGAAAATGCATTACTGTCGTATACTATTTTTGTTCTTTGGAAGGAAACTGAATTGAATAAATGCACCATAAAAAACACAAAATGATTTAACTGATGTATAACAAATTCTGCACAATTAAAGAAGAATATGTAGGAACCAAACAAAAGGGGAGCTAGGAAAACATACTAAAACAAATAGTTTTTATGGTTCTTCATTACTGAAAATCTTGCTTTGCTACACAGCATCATCACTAAGATGAAGTAGATTAGCACTCACAATTCTAATGCAGATAATTTTGTCAAGGTCATTAGGTGTTTAGTAGAGCTATAAAAGAGTTGCACCTGGATGACTTTGTAATGGTTTGTGTATCAGGAAATGGGAAATGTCGTGCAGATTGGTTACAGATTATTCTAGGATATTAGTTACAGTGCTTGCAGATGTATTTGCTAGGGGTAAAACTATGCAGACAACAGGTTCAGAATCATCCATTATAAATTCTAATTTTGTACCAGGCACAGGCCTATCAATTTGTGTCTAATTATATTCTTCCATGTGAGATATAAAATACCTCAGGGTTTCTATAATAAAGGCTTATTAATGTGGATGAGAAATAATTCTGAAACTCTTTCTGCCAGGGCTAATGTTAATATAGATTCTAATTGCTCTTACAGGATATTAAGACACAGATTTTTTTTAAAAAAGATTAGTTTTAATCTCGTCATCAAATTGAGCCATTTTTGTATCCCTATATTTTAAAGTATTGCATCTTATGCTGCTAGGTGATTGCATCATTACCAGTCATGTTGAACCTGAGAATTAAAGATGAATGCAGAAAGTCATTATTATGAAACATCCATGGGAGTCAACGCCCTCAAATTCCTTGTAAATCTCTTTTGAACCTATAACATATCCTGCTTAGATAAGTACGGGTTTAATGTGATTATAAAAATAAAACAATTTTGTGAATAAAGAGTCATTATCATATTATAATTCAAAGGAAGAATTTCTCCAAAGTGAAAGCCAAAAGAAAAATCCCTCCAAAAGTCTTTAAGAACTAAAATTGCTAACCTTTGATCTCAAGTATCTAATTCTTCTGAAGCTAGTCTGGTCACTGGTCAGGTCACTGCAAGGTTAAAAAAAAAAAAAAAAAGAGAGCAGAATAGGCTGATGTTACTTGACTTCAGGGGCAGGAAACTTAACATCTCTGTTCCTCAGTTTCCTATGGTTTATGGATGAAGAAAAAATGTTAGTTACCCAGAGCAAAAAGCAAATTCTCTGTTGTCAAATTCTGAAAATACCATTGTATTTCAGTAGGTGGAAATAGCATCCAAGTAAATATATATATACACATATATATATAACTGGAAAAGGATAGTATTCGTGGAATTTGTGGTGATGGAGTAGACACTTTTATGCACACCTTGTCAAACTGCAAAGTACCACTAGCCTCAGGGTTGCTATCATTTGAATAGATGACAGGTGCATTTGTCTCAGGATGTATACTATATAGCCATCTAGATAAATAAAATATATGATGGGCAAAAGGACCTTCATGTTTTAAGTTTTGTCAGGAGAAGGGGGAAAAGATAAAAATGAAAGGTTCTCACTTGGTATTCTCAATCACCAGCAGATGGAAAAATAAAGCAGATTTGAAGAAGCAATTCTTGTGATAGAACCGACAGCTACTTTATAAAAGAGAGCTGAGCTAACAATAAACTGATAAATACATTCATAAAACCAGTATGTGTGTTCAGTAAAGTGAGAAAAGGACTCAAAATGTAGTAAAGTTTTGATATGACAGTTAAGTAGCAGCAGAGAAATACAAAAATTTTCTATACATTCATGTCCTTAGCAACACGGAATACATGAAGGTATCTTAAGAGAAATGGTTCAACATAAAAAATTGTTATTAAAGTATCTTCCTGAGAATTTCTTCCTCCATTGACAGTTAGATGAAAATATCCTGAGAATGGCATTTATAAAAAAATTACTAGGGAAAATCTGTACTTTAAAAAAAAAAATAAAAATGCATCTTTTTGAAGATTATAATAGAAGAACGCAAATCCAGCAATAGATGTAATGTCTATTCAACACTGAATAGATCAGGTAGGATAAACAATAATAAAGATATAAAGAAAGAAATACATTTGCCAGTTATTCCACAAACCCGAATTAGCAATCAATAGCCTTTCTATCCAGTGGATATATGCTTTAGGATCTAACAGTTCATGTTAGATCAGACCCCTTGGTAGAAGACTTTTTCAATGTTACCATAAACTGATTCCATTTAACTTTAAAATTTTTATTTATCCAAATAAGTGAGCTAGGGGGATAATACCAATTGAGTTTTTCTCCTTAAGGAAATGGTTTCAGAGTACTAGACAACTAGTTGCTACTGCCAAACTACACTAGCTTAACTACCAGTTGAATTCATTACACCATTAATATGCTAGTTAGTTGTATGCAACATTAGCTTTTGAGATTTCAATTTAGAAGTAAATTGTGACTGAAAATTGAATGATCTAAATATCCACCACACAAATAGAAATGACCAGTACTGGGAGGTAATACTGGTCAAATGTAAGAGCCAAATGTAAGAACTGAAAAGACTGGCTCTGTAATGACATGCTTCCAGAAACGTTCTGGTAAAGACTAGCTACTGTGAGAATGTGTTAGCAACCTGAAGGATAGACAGATTTCTTTCTCTCCCTAAACACCAAGGCATTCCTTATCCACCTTATTTGCTTTACTGTTTAAGATTCATCATATTTATAACTTTACCTTAGATTTCTAATGAATAGTCTTTGGAGACATCAAGGTAGATTTATATTGACATTTACTAGAAAGCAAGGCATTCTTCAAAATTATTCGAATTATTTGTTTATTATTTGTTTATTATTAAAGGTTTGATTTGTATTATAAGAATTAAGCTTCTATTTGGGGATGCACTCTTTCCTTCTTTCCTCCCTTCTTTCTAAATCTTAAATTACTTAAAACCAAAGAACAAAACAAAGCAAATAAACGTATGTAAACTTTATCATGTCTTTATTTATTTACTTTATTACTTTATTTACTCTATCAGAGTGTCCGAAGGAGAGCTAGGAAGGTGTTGAAGGGCCTAGAGGGCAAGCCATATGAGGAGCAGCTGAGGCTGCTCACTTTGTTCAGCCCAGAGCAGAGCAGGCTGAGTGTAGGCCTCATGGCGGCCTGCAGCTCCCTCATCAGGGGAACAGAGGGACAGGCGCTGAGCTCTGCTTTTGGGACTGGACCCGACGGAATGGCATGCAGCTGGGACAGGGGAGGGTCAGGCTGGGTGTTAGGAAATGGTGAGAGGTGGTTGGGCCCTTGAAGAAGCTGCCCAAGGCAGCAGTCACAGCACCGAACCTGTCCGAGTTCAGAAGTGTTTGCAGACTGCTCTCAGACATAGGGTTTGATTTTTGAGTGCTCCTGTGCAGAGAGAGGAGTTGGACTAGATGATCCTTGTGGGTTCCTTTCAACTTCCAAGGAAATATCCTTGATTCTATGTAAATATCCTATGATTCTATGATTATCTATGAGTTTCCTTGGCTGAACTACTTAAATACTTGATAAACTTCATGTTAAAATTATTTACTTAAATTGAAAACTTACGTCACTATTAATTTGATTCCTTTTGCTAAGTGTGTCATGATACAGTCGTATCTGGAAGAGGACATACAGACTTCTTTGAGTGTTTCACATGTTTCCGCTCTATTCCTCGTCTCTTGATCCTCCCCAGACTTGCCTTGCCCTCAGATGCTGCATTCACCACTGTGCTTTACGGCTTGGGAAAATTTTGCTTTCTTCTCTCTGGTATTTTCTAAGGAAACTTTTCTAAGAGTACAGAGAATCTTGTATCCCAATTTGTTTAGTCATCATCACATCACCATGCCTGACTGCTTTGTTGGAATTCTTACAGAATTCAGATGCCAAATGATAAACAGCATAGCTAAGGATAAGACTTTTCAGAGGCTAGCAGTTTGGTCTAAGATAATTTTCCTTGATTTAGGGGGATAAAATGGAGAAAAGGGAAGGAAATAATTCATTTAGAGTGCAAGACTCTGTGTAGGTGTAATACCTGCATCCAGGCATCACTTCAAGAATAGGGTTGATTTCTACACAAGGAGTCCTAAAAGCTGAAAATATTTCCAAGTCCTGGATTAAATTTTTGTAATTGTTGTTAACTTAAATAATCTGTGGCTGAGAGCTCTGCTTTTTCCATCAGATACTGACCGTTATCAGAAGGTGGTCTTTCCATCAGGAAATGAAGACTCACTCAGAACCTGGAAAAAAAAAAAAAAAAAAAAAAAAAAAAAAGAATTCCTATGCCTGGTATCATTCCTGAACTAGGCACCAAGTTGCCACTTCTCCTTAAGTACTTCTTTAAAACTATTTTTTCAGAGAATTTTTGACTGAACATCATTTTTCCAACCATAGATAATTATTTATTATTATTATTATTCTTTTCAGATTCAAGCTACATTTAGATTTATTAAACAAACAAACAAAAGGAAAAAAAAAACACCCAAGAACAAACAGACAAACAAGCTACCAACCAACTATTCTTGAATTACAGAGTTGAGCCAATAGAGCTGTGCAGTCCCTTTTGGGCTGGAAACTTCCCTTCATATATCAAGTAGCGGTACACGTCTGTTGTCCTACAACTGATGACACTTTAGTTAGAGAGAAAAATGCAGGGTTTCAGGGTGATAAACATTTTCCTTTGACATTATTTGCTATCTCTACCTGTGAGAAGAATACGGGCTTCAGTTTGGTTTCCAGCCAGTGGCAAAGCCAGTATGCTACATACAGATGAATAAAATTGAACAGTATCCTTTTTTGTTTGCTTTTTTATTTTGCAAGAGAATATTTATATCATGTTCTTTTTATGAACTGTTTAATCTCTGCAAGTAGGTTATGAAATTAATCAAAAATCAGAAACCTGTACTGTAGTCAGAGATTTAAAAAGTCCTGCCATAAAATACTTGCACCTGTTTTTCCAACATGAGTTGTTACACAAATGAACAACCTTCCAGTATTAACTTTCTCCCATTTAAACTCTAAAAAAAATAGTACTGAGGTATTTTTCAACATTCCCTTTGACTTAGCCATATTAATTATAAAAAGCTTGAAATGAGTAGCCTTTATTTCTCTCTTAAAACAACAACAAACAAAACAAAACAAAACAAAACAATGCATGAAGTATCAGATGCCAGCCACTAGTTAGAGAGATTTTTAAACCCTCAGGGTGAAATATTTAATAGGATAGATATGGTAATACAAAGTTTTACACTTAATTTGAAGGAAATTAAACTGAATTATATGAACTGTAGCAGATTTTATACAACAAGAAGGTAAATAATGAGGTAAAGACTCATTTCTTATTGCCTATGGTGATGTATTTATGGAATTGTCATCTGGTTTATTATTCACATGGGAAAAATTTGAATTTTTTAGTAGATTGTAAGTTCTCAAACAGCTGTCCTAAAATGCGGTGGTACTTAAAGGAGTCAATGCACTTACAGAACTGCTTTATAAGAAGATATTAGGTTAGATGTGAAACACTGAACACCAGTCTGAAATACATTCTGTACAAAATTAATACTGTTTGTTATACAGATGCAATTTTCTTTCTTATTATTTTCATTTCAATTTAAAAAATAGTCAGATAGGAGTTATTTAGATTTATGCACAAGTTTAACTATGTGCAGTTTAGCTCCTGCTTTTGTGTTTTTGTGACTGCTCAATGCATAAAGATAAGAGAGTGTCTCAGGCGTTAGATTGTTTTGGAATTAAATAGCTATGGTTAGCTTGAAGATATGAAGATACTTTTACAATCTTGTGACCAGAAAATATGCTGAATTATGCATCTATATTTGAACTTGAAAAAAAAAAAAAAAGAGAGAGAAAATTAGTGGACCATGACTCAAGAAATAAGGCTTTAAAATTATGCCTATTCAAAAGTATTTCTGATCAAGCAGATTCTACAGGTAAATAGCTACATAACCTCATAACCTCATGACCAAAGTACATGTTTAGAAATCAAGATTACATTTGCTCAGATTTTATTTTGAACCAATTTAATTTTTATTTCTCTTTTGGAAGCCTTCTATTAAACAAGAAGTACAGATTGTAGGTACTTGTCACTTCTGCCACCTCTAACACATCTGGAGTCATAAGGAGATGCCTGTTAATAATATGAATTTTGTTTAGTGATTAGATTAGAAACATGAAGGACATAAGTGAATCATTTATAGTTTCTTAATTCTCCGTGATGGATTCAGGTCATGTTTTCTGTTATATCACATCTGCCTGCCAAATTGTCAGCTCTAATGCAAATCTCACTTTTAATCTCCCCTGCAGCCCAATTACAAAATTACTTTTTGATCAAGTTCCTGGATTTCAGAATTTTCATGTCATTATAAATTGAAGACCTGAGGTTTAAGACTCATTTTGTTATGTAAAAATAGTAAAAGCTACTTTTTGAGGTACTAATAAAAATTGCAACAAATTCTTAAAAATGAAATAAAATCCTGCCCATGCCTAGAATCTAAAGAAGACTACAAAGTTACACAGTGCATGTAAGAGAGGAAAAGACAGAAACTTCTGTCATCTTCCACAAATTCGTCTTAATGAAATAACAAAAATTATAGATGTACATTTGTCTTGAAACTTGCACATGAATTAGCCAGTTGACTCTGCCAATATATTTTTTTCATTAATATGAACATACCAAAATGCACTAAATGGGCTTTAAATGCTAAAGCTGACTAATTATAATTAAAAATAAAGCAATGGACTTCATCAATAGAAAAGTTCACTTCTGCTGGTAAAAGCAGAATAAAAAATGCTCTTACAGTCAAAGTCTTGCTTTTGCCCGCTTCATCCTTTCAAATTTGCTTTCCAGTTGATAGATTCTAGTGATCATCTGTGTTCCTGCAAATCTCACAAGTCTCAGTATGGCTCCTTTTGATTTTATATATATATATATATATAATCTCATGTTGGGAGCTGACTGTTTCTGGGAGTGTAGAGAAAAACCCAGACTCATGCCAACAGCTTGCCATCACCCCTGCAGCCCAGCAGTTACTCATCTGCCTACGCTTCCTTGTGCACTGCATGCAGCAGCAGTTTGTGAACATCCAATGCACTGCACTAGAGCAAAACAGAATGTACGATCCATTGTATGTAAACATCTATTATTCAGGGTGACCCCAAGGAGAGTACTTAGCCTTTGTCTCTCTTAACCACATACTCCACCACATGCAGCACCTGTTTGTGAAGAACTCAGTATTTGGGTAAAACAATACCAAAAGGTACTCATTATTGCTATTAAAGGGGGCATTCTTTCTGAAGAACAAAATATTATCATGCAGCCATAGGAGAATCAGAAGACTGTTAACTTGCCCAAGAAAACCAGAAAGCACTACAAATGGTTATTTCATTCATAATGGCATTTGTTTTCATCATTAATGTTCATTGTGTTGTGCTTCTCCCAGCCCATCCTTCTTTCATACACCCACCAACACCCCATTTATTTTTTGTATGTCACCGTCAAACATTGGTTGACAGTGGGACAGGACAAATTTAACTGCACTCTGCAAACCCTACACTTTCTCACAGATACCCACTGTACTTATGCAGTTTCCATACCACTTTAGGGGTGTTCTGTTTCTTTGCAGTGAAGGGCCACATCAAGAATATTAGTAATGTGAGAACATTCCCACTGTTACATGAAACAATAAAAAAAAATGCACACTGAGCTGGCAGGCCATTTTAAAATTACACTACTCTTAAAAACTCAATTTTATTCATTTATTTTTTCTTTAGATCTAAGTCAGAAATGAGTTATCTGATGAAGAGAGAAATTGATATATGCTTCCAAAATCTTCAAAATAGTTGAAAGAAATTAATCACATTTCTCCCTCTCAGTTGTTATAACAATGATGAATGATATGCTCCTTGAAAATGTTGCTGAATCATCCAGCAAACTCTTTGTTTTACAGTAGGTCTCATCCACAGATATGCTGACCTTCAGGCTGTTCCTGACAGGATCAGTTATCAAAATCTGTTTTTCTGGCACAAATTCTACTCTTCTATAACTGCAACATGTTCATTTGTAAAAGAGTTTGCTGGTAATTGTGCCTGTTGATAACCTTTCTGTCATCGTTTTCTTCATGTAACTCAAAACACAAGAATGTTCCACTATATTGTAAGGATGCTTTTAGTGAAGTAACCCATTCTCTCTGTCATAATCACATTAATAATTTAAAATGAGGGCAAACTGGAACTATTTACCATTCTGAAAGCTCATAATTCAGGAGAGTTAAGCTCTTTCATCATTTACGTAACAGCCTAAAAAGGAACTAAAAATAAAAATTAATACAGAGTGTTTACCATATCATATGCAATTTTTCTCCAAAGAGGTTTTCTCTCTGTCTCTTGTCTTTACTAGCAAAGCAACTTTAGAAAATTTAGTCACTCTGGGCCAGGACTGCACAGAAATGGTCACACAGATGACTGTGCAAATACTGTGCTATGGCACAGTTCTGCAGTTACACTAAAGAATGGCTCAAAGTAAGGTGAGCATTCACATTCTCATTTGATTTTTAAGCATATCAACAGCTGTAATGAATTCTGAAGAATCACTCATCCTTTTAGCTGTAGCTACATATTCCTTCTTTACCACTACAGTCCCAGGATCCTTGTGGATAAATATTGATTGTAAACAGCACCAGAGTGCATTATTGCCCAAACGCTAAGTGATCTCAAATTCATTTGGTCCCACTTACTAGGTGAGCCAATCAAGGCTTTTCCAGTATTATTTCTCTCAAGAGAATGAATAAAGAGCTGAATACGTAATAACATCCTACAGCTTGAAAGAACTTAGACATTTTAATTTTATCTGAAGTAGTGTTCCTGACATATCTGTAATTACTATAAGCTGGTTTTTAGTTTTAATTTTGACAAGTGTGGAACTCCACAGGCTCACTAAGATAAGTCAAGCAAAGCTTCCAGGAAAAACTCAACTTGACACATGACATTTTAATTCTGCACATCTCCCAGAGAAAGAGTTCCTCCTACTCTGGTGGGAAAACAGTGATCTATGGGGAAATTATTTCATACATGCTAGCTCTAAACAAGCCAAAAAGAATGAATAGCAAAGTACTAGGGATCAAAGATGCCAGCTGGAATCTTCACTGCTTTTGCTGCATCAGCAAAAGCAAGCAGCACCACAACACAAGGGCTAACTAAAACCCATGTAGAAAAAATGGTAAAACACTTAAATTACACTGAAATCATATGAAATAATGATTCAGCAAATATGAGATTATTACCTTAAAATAATCTGAGAATGTTTCACTAAATTAACTGTATTATAGCACATTACCTTAAAAACTTAGATATATGTATTAATTGCATGTTTATAATAGGAGGCATGTTTGTCACATATGAAAAGTTGTATTATATATACAAATATAATGGCCATGTTTTGGTAATCTACATACTTATAATTTAAATTATACAACATCCTTATCATTCATCAGTGCTTATCATCACTACAACATTTGCAGACAAGTCTTTCAAACTTACATTTACAACAACTTTTAATGGTAAAACAAATTAAGAAGATTTTCAGAGCATTAAGTCTGCAATTGTTCCCTTTTTTGTGTAGTAACAGATGTGTGTATATCTCTTGGGATCAGAGAATCAAGGATCCTTTACTTGCAAAGCAATTTTACTCTCGTAATCAATACCTTTTATTATGTATGCATTAAAAACTACTTAAATAGAAAAGCAAAAGGCATTTATGTACACAAGCATATGCAAATTGAAACAGATATTGAATTAGATGAAATGGTCAGTTTAATTTTAATTTTATTTTTTTTGTAAATTCAAGGCAGTGCAATCCTTAAAGCAAAGAATAAAACTATTAAAAATGATAAATCTTATATTTCAATTCTTAGTTACTGGTATGTTTTATGGACTGCTGCAAAATTTTCCTGAAGAGGTTAGGGGAAAGACTAAAATAGTCCGAACTTAGTAGGGAAGCAAAATTATCAGTTTCCATAATTTACTCATACGGTCATGCCTAAACAATTTTCCTACAATATGGAGTATTCCTGCTGACTGATTGATGAATACAACTTTTTGAACTTCAGTGCTGATGCATGCATGTTTGAATAGGAATGATTACTTCTTTGTCTTTTCTTTCCCATTCCAGAATTATCTACAGTGGTAAGTTTCCTGGATGTAATTTTGAACAAATCTGAGCTATCTTGACATTTTATCCAGAAACAAATACTTTTATTTTGGTAACAGTGATTATTCTGACTGGAGCAATATTAAATTTTCACAGCTTGAAATCTTGAAAGGCCAACTTTCTAGGTGAAATCTTCCTTTTTTAATAGAAAAAAAAAAAAAACTTACTTTTTGTTTTCATTATGTCTCAGGTGTGATTTCTTTTTTAACTAGATCATTTTCCCATTCTTAGTAAAATTCCTTTCCACGAGAATAACGTTAATATGGGACACCTATGGGACAGGTGTTATTTTAAGAAAACAGCAGGATATGGTTCATTTCTCTGCTCTCTTGAAAAACTATAATGATGAAACAGATAATTACTCTAATGAGAAATGTCATTCCTTGAAGAGAACAGACAATCCTTTTGTTCTGTCTCAAAAATGGTTGAAGGTAAGCACAGAGAGACTTTTCAATTCTGTTCTACAAATTTTTCCCCTAACCTGGGACAAACTCCAGGACATTCGTAAGGAGTAGCTGGTTCCCTTTAAACATTCACTGAACATGACTTAGACCTAACCTAACTGCCTTTAGTACAGTGCAATAGAAATCATTCTTGTAGTGTTGTTTAGGCAAATAACATAAATTCTTGATTGAAACTGAACACTGTGGAAACTGAAATGAAGTGCTTCTTCCCTTTTGTTTGTTAAAATCAAAGTTCACCTGTCATATTCTGATGCATCTTGGAGTACAAACAGCATTTTTTCTGAGCTTCAACCATTTCACCCGTAGTAAATTCATCTAGATATTTAGATCCAATTTTAAGCAAATGTTCTTCTCAAAAGTAAGCAAAAAAACCAGCTCTTGGTATATAATTTAATAATGCATTTTATTTTTATTTCTAAATAGAAAAAATATGCTTTTTTCCAATGATAAGAGGTTTAAAAAAAAAAAAATCACCCTTCTAAACTTAAGTAATGATATCAGGAACAGTCAATGTTCTTTAAGAAAATATTACTTTCCAACCCTCCAATTTTAGGGAAAACAGACTTGTATACATACTGGCAGATATTTGATAAATTATCTTTAGTGAAAAACACAAAAAGACCACAAGGTTGTCAGTATAATCTAAATATTTTTATTTAAATATGTTGCAATCCTGACATTTAATTCACTGTTACTAAACATTTCCATTCTACTTATGCAAGTGACTCTAACTTTAAAGATGAAATGTGGAACATTACGTATAGTTAAGCCCATTTTTGTCTTTGGAGTCTTAGAGGGGTTGACTATGAACAATAACATATCTATTCAAAGGGCTATCAGCAATGATAACCATAGATAAGATCATTTTACTGAAGAAAGAAATTATTTCCTTTTCACCATAGTCCACTGTAATGATATCCCAGGCTTGTTATTGTTGCCTTCAGGTAACTGTTAGCTCAAAATGCAAATATATTTTTGTAATGGCACACAACAGATTCTCAATGCGAGAACAATCATCTACATGAGAAAGATTTGTGATAAAATTACAGGAGCTTACATAATGTTTTAGAAGCCTACCTTAGGTGAGCACACACTGCCTTGCAGTAATACACATTTCTGTATCAAATGACAAATAGCCCATATTCTTTATTTAAGAGGTCATATTGATTTTTGAAACAGTTGTAGTTAAGTAGCAACATTAAGAATGCATGCATCTTAATTACAACCAACTCAAATATATAATACTTTTTAATGACAGTAAATAAATCAATCAGCATAAATTAAAAATGACAGGGGCTCAGAACCAGAAATACTGTACCTGACACTTTCAGACTGTAAGTGGATAATATAAAAATAAATTGTTGGAATGTAGTGTCTGTTAACTGGAAGTTGCATACTAAACTGCTACCATATCCCACTGAAATATATTCCTATTTATTGCAAGGATGAGATTGCCCCTTTTTTGTTAGAATGAACTTTGATAAAAGTTAACTTAATTAACTTCTCCTAATTCAACTGAAGGTAAAATTGTTAATGTCTCACTGCTAAACATTCTGATGAGAACAGGAAGAATAACATTTCAAATATGGAATAGGCATTACCATAGAATAGTGGGCAATAATGCCAGTACAATTTAAGACAGGCCAGACAAGCTTTATACACTGCAATCACAGTGAGAGAACATTTGGGCAGCACTTCCCTCTCTGCTCCCTATTCTTTCCCAAGTGATTGCAGAGACCCCACTTACATACTGTTTCACAGAAACAAAAGATGTGAGGCAAAGCGTTCTACTGTTAACAAAGCCAGGTGTGCATTCTTGGGAGCAATGAACTCCAGACAATCATTTTTAAGTTAATAAGGCCATGTAATGATACCTGGGAGAGACGGACTGCTTGCGACAAGCAGCTTGTTAGCTGCCTCAACTGACACTATGGCTTTTGGTGGAGCCTGTAGGAGTACCATGTCCAGTTTTATCTAAGGTCAGAAGTGGGGGTTGGGAACAGTCACATACTGCTAACTTTAGGTCAAAAGGACTGTTCCTTTTGTTAGGTCAAACTTTCTAGCCAGATATCTCAAATACTAATAATTTTATCACCAAAGCACGTATGAGTTAAGTAGCATCTACACTTGTACCCTAATGATAGTAAAAATACAAGAATTTTGTAATAGCAGCCAATGTTTTCAAGAGGACTTGTAAGAAGAACATTTCCAGTTTTGTCCCATTTCAGTATTTCCTACCAAGATGTTATCTGCTGTAATTCATTTAATTTTTGTTTTCTTTCGGAAGCAGTGTTGGTTATGTTAAAACACCAATTCAATGATTTTACCAAAACTTCATGAAATTGGTTTGTATTTAATTAAAATTCCTACATAATTATTTTTCTTGAAATAACTTTCTAGGTAGGTGTAGTGCCTTAATTCAAGTGGCTAGTGAGAGAAGCAGATACATTTGACTGAACATGAGAAGCATTTTCAAAGTCTCTGAATATGACCACTAGAATACGAACTAGAGCAGGCAAGACATAATTGGAAAGACCCCCTTTTCTGCAACTGCATTTTTCTTAACCTAAACGATAAGGTAGTGGCATAAAAACTGTACAGACTTGGTGCCAGCTGTGCTTACCTAACAGTAAGTGACTTTCATATAGTTAATATTATTTCCATGACCAATTCCTAAATTTTGCAGCATCTAAAGACATTAAACCAGATATTCTGAGACAAATAAGGTACACAGACAGCCCAAAGAAATCCACACCTCTCTTTAATCAGCTAATTGTCTGCTCAGTTAATAGCGTACCTCAAGACATTGGCATTGGAGCCATAACTTAACAAATAATGTACATCTTTAATACTCATTGTTTTTGCCAGCTTCTGCTCTAAGACAGACAGAAAGCAAGTTAAAAAATCTTCAAACAAACAAGAATGAAGGTACAAAAATAGCATTAAAAATATATAGATATATTTAAAAAAAAAAAAAAACTTTTTTGTGTAGTACTACACAGCATTTGTTTCAACTACACACACACAACCCACAGCAAGGAGGGGCTGCTCCCTAAGGGTGGGGAGCTGCAGGGGGCCAAGGCCAGGCCTGGACCAGCCTCTGGTGACATGGCCAGTCAGAGCCTGCTGGTGGTGGAGCTGGGCCCTGACATTTTATGACATCTCATGATGACATCTTATGATGGAGACATTCTGTCACCAGGGCATTCCGAGGGCCCCCAAGGGTTAATGTGCACCTGGGAAAGGCTGCACAGGGCCACTGAGGCCCATGAGCACTCTCAAGGCCCTGACATTTTCTACATCAAAAATGTATTGACAGTTGTTATCATTACCCGACCATATAAATATATTGTCAAATTAAGTAAGTAATCTAATTTACGTAAGTGTTCACCATTGATTGTTATGATGCAATTTGAAGCCATAGGTCGAACAGGCTGTCTGTAGAGATTAAAGGAGTTTAGACATGTGCTGGCAAGTTTGCACTATCACCTTGCTTGGTGTGCTCATGGGTGTTGGTCTACAAATTGTCAATGCAGTGTGCATGTTCACACCTGAAAGTTTGTTCCTTCTGGAGCAAACAAGCTAGAGTCCTGTGGAGACAGCAAGCCACAGAGCTGCATACCGTGCTGACCGAGCAACAGGGAAACTTCAGTATTACACAACAATAAGGAACATTTTTCAGAGTGATTCCTCCTTTGCATTGAAAAATGAGTATGTGTTAACAGAAACATATTTGGTACTGTATAATCTGATTTAATCATTTGTAACATGCTCAGGTGTTCTGTTGCATCATATCTATTTTACATCAATAGCTTTTATATGGAAAGAAGATGTGGGCACAATTATATTTCTTTCATCAGAGAATTTGTTAGCTGGATTGCAGAGATCAGCTGCCAGCTGGCAAACTGAAAAATGCACTGAAAGTCAGGATGAATTATAAATAGCTATGATTTTGGATCCACTTAAACTTCTTTAAAATAGCAGTATTGAACCAACAAACACTGCCAAGGTATACTGAATATTTCTACTCTTTACTGCTACAAATCTGTTCTCATTTTTCGCTATGTTTTCAGTACATTGAAATTGACATTAAATTCTTTCCAATATTAAATTCTTTGAGATATATGTACGTAAAATGCATTTTCATAGTATTTAACGATAATTTGGATTCTGCAGAAGCTTCTAGTAAGTTGGGAAATTTCTGTAAAAATAGCAGGAAATCAAATAAATAATCAGAAGTCAACATTAAGGAAGATAAAATGGGAAAGGTAAAGGAAACAAGCAGTAGTTTATAAACATTCAATACTTTGACTCAATTGTTAAACACATGAAAACAGTATTAAGGGCTAATCAATATAAGAATTGTATTATATCATCATGAAATGCATTCATTGGCCATGTAGAGTGAAAGGGTTTATATATTTTCAGACCTTGGAATATACAAAAATAATGTGTTAACCTTTTTTTAATTGAAGGACCATTTAAATGTTTTACACACACACACACACACAAAAACCCACAACAACAAAAAACAAGAAAAACTATCCTACACAGCATTAACTATAAAAGGAAAATGTTGTAAATGAAAGCTGTAATTAACTAATTAATAGGCAAATTGTACCTTGTTTTCATCTTTATTGTTTTCTGTGTATTCATGTAAGCTTACTTACATCGTTTACCAGAACAATGGCAATTGATTTCTCTTCCATTTCTTGATGTCTTACATATCTTGAAGTGGATGAAATTGCAAAATGGGATGGGGGGAAGCCTCAATTTTTACAAGAAAAGGAAGTTTAAATTATCAAGGAAAACTAAGAAATCTATGTATTGGGATGTGAGACAAAACTTCAAGTAATTGAGGTTGCTAAAATAAGAGGATTAAGTTGTAGACCAACTCTAGTATGAGCAGAGGTAACCCTAGACTGAACCTAAAACAAAGCAAATAATGAGGCAAATAGCTCCACTGAATAATTTAAATCACCTTAAACAAGACATAAGTAGAAAAGGAATGCCAGAGAAGGGGGAAGATCAATTACTGAAGTAAGCTGGACTCAAAGAAAAAACTAGAAAAATAAATTGAATGGGATTAGAAGAGAGAATCTTGGAACAAAGACTGACTGCAGCATACAGTCTTAAGATTCCCAAACCTCCAAGGTTGTCTGGCCATGGGAAAGCTGAGATCTTTTTAAAGTGGGACAGAATATTACTACTTCACTTTGAACAACTTTATGTCTTCAAATAAAACATCTTTTACTGAGATATACACTAGTAGTAGAAATTATTAATTATGCAGCACCTTATAATCATGATATTTCAAGACATTATGATAACAGAAGCTTTTTTCATCTGTAAAAACAGTGCATCCACAAACCATCTTGCTGTATGAAAACTAGATGTTGAACAGCATTGCCCCTTGAGAGGTACAAATGCCTTTAAAAAAAAAATAAAATAAAATTGAGTTATTTGATAACAACCTTAATTTGAAAATTTCATATGCTATTTCAAGCCCTACTTCTGAATGCTGTTCTTTTGTCACAAAATATTGCACTTCAATAATATGAAATTTGAACCTAAATAAACAGGATTTTTTTTTTTTTTTTTTAAATCTGATATTAATTGGGTGAGAAATAGAAAGCAATTCTAATCACAAATTAAAAAATGAATTTCATAGATGAGAAAATACAATTTCTTCGGCTGTTCCTTTCCAAAAACTTTATACAGATTATTTAAAGGGTTTCAGTTCTTTCATACTCCATACAGTATTCATCATCCACCAATTTTTGTCCAGGCCTCACTATTTTGAAAGACATAGCATCATTTTATAGGAATAAGGCTCCTATTAATTTTGAAGATCTTTTCCTGCATCTTCAGATGTGAACACTACCACTAATTAAGTATTTTTAAATGACATTGCAAGAAATTGAATTTGTCTGATAGATGTCACAGCAAGAATGGAAAATTTAAAAGCTTTCCTACTATCTTAAGATAACATAACAATCTCCATCTTCAACTCTATACTTGCAGAACTAAAGCCAGGCAAGTAAGTTATTTAAGGATTTCATCTTCTTATTTCTTCCATTTTTTCAAGAGTAATTCTGCCTGAGATGTATGTGATATGGGACCATGACTTATCAAAAGATAAAGCAGTCAGCAATAAAAGCCACAGAAAAGTGATAATATTGAAGCCATAGTAGCGTGCATTGAAATTCGGAGTTTCATCTCATTTCCTTACCTTTAAGCAACATTCCATACATTCCATTAAAAGAATTGCATAAGCCTGGAAAACAAACATCTTTTTTTTTTTTTTTCTTTATGTATATACATACATATGTATGTAGACTAAAATTCTAAAAATTAGAAGAGTTAAGAAATATTTTTTTTCCAAAGAATATTTGCTCCATATTTTGCTATTATTTCATACACCTGAAATGAGAAACTACTCTTCCCTTTCAAAAAATGTGCATGCCCCTGGATTTCAAAGAAATGAAAGAAGGAATTTTTAAGTGTCTGATATTTTAGTTCCTTATTGAAGACACCAGTGACAAATGAAGACGTTCAAGTATAATGGTACAGGTCAACCTTAGCTACAAAATTCTCTTAATTATTTCTAAAAACTACTGGAGCCTTGAGTGTATTTTACTGCATTATGAAAAATTATAGTTGCATTTTCTTGCCGTATCTAACCAATATGTTTTATTCTGCCCAGTTAATTAAATGTTATTATAAGAATATATATTAATATCCATATATAACAATACTATTATATATAGTAGTTTATTACAAAACCGCATACTGGATGCAACTTGGATTCAAATGGATCACAGAAGAGAATAAACCACTTGGATTTAAAACAGTTTGAGTGATTCTCTAAATATCTCACAAGTCATTGGTCCTAGGAAAACCTGTGGCTGACCACCTCGTTCAGACTATAACCTGGGAGGAACCAAGCCTTTCAGAATAAATAGTACAATTTTAGCTAGAAACTAATTTGTTAAATAATCAAGGAATATTCCCCTTATGCTCACACTGTTACCTAACATGATCGTGCCCTTTGCAGCAGCACCTGGGCTGCCCCGAAATCGATTTATTAAGACATGACATTGAGTATCCATTTACCTAGTTAGAAAAATTGTGTCTAGTATCTGCCAGGAACGTATCACTTTCTTAAACTTCCCATTCCTTTTATACGCTTATTGTTCCATAGTCCACAACTGAAACGGTAAGAGTAACCTTCACATAACACAGTATTTTTTCTATGCCATCATACTACAGTTAACTGTATAAACTTTTTTGTTGGGGCTGGGGGAGGAAATGTACCCTATAGGTGGCAGCGTAAGCACACTGAAGAAACTGGTGAGCCATTAAGTCTAATCACTTAAAAACATTTATGATTAACAATAAATTAATAAAAACAATTATTACAAAGGAAACAAACACATTGCTCAGATTAGAAAAGCCAGTAGCACTTTTAAAATGTGTTTCAGTCAATTAAATGATCTCAGTGCCATTTTTTGGTACTGGTAAAGTACTGTGGGTAGTATTTCAGCAGGAAGATTCATTATTCTACAGCTCCTCTAAGATATTTACAAATTATTAGAAAAAATGTAGAGACTTTTTTTAAGTTAATATAGAGGGAGCTTAAGCATATTGTCCTTTAAAGCTGGACTCCTGTAAAAATATATTTTAATATTTCAGTGCTTTAGTAAAAACATTAGGCATTTGAGCAGCTGGAGAAAATAAAATACCTTAATGGTTTTATATTTAATGCAGATGAATATCACATTTTAATAAAAATAAAAGTCTTTTTAGAGTTGCTTGCATTCATTGAGTTATTCTGCATATTTGAAAGACTCCTATGTAGACAGACAAATGAGTAGAAAAGTAGAAAAGTATCCAGTATGAGCAGTCATGTTGGCTAAGGTTAATTTATTAAGGAGTTATATAATTTGCATAAAGATTTAAACATCTTCCAACTTTTCTTTTTCTTTTTTTTTTTTTTTTTTGATTCATGCAGTAATCCTAAATACCATGTGAATTAATGAAGATTACAGTATGAGGAAGTGTCTGACACTTTGGGGATATGAAGCTAGAAAGGTTTAGGGGGTATTTTTGCACACATTTCATAAGCCCACTGAGTAAATCTTGGACTTCAAGCATTGTTTTTTGGACATGAAAGAGTTTGAAAATCCTATTAACTTCTTTGTGGAAGTGGTCTAGAAGGACTGCTGCTACAGTATAATGTATTTTGCATTATCACTTATTACAGCAAAATCCTAACTTGTGAAGCCAAGGGAGTTCCTGAAAACACTTCTTAAAATTATTCTCCATTTCTTGTAATGTTTTCACTCATATGTATTACCTTATTGTGAAAATATAATGGAGTGCATGACATCTGTCTATTTCCTTTTCTTAAAATAACATACTTTTGTGCAGATAAGCCAGTGTCAAATTTACTTATTACATAGTTGTTCTGCAGTCATTTTGAATCACACTGATTTATTTTTTTTTTACTGGAGTTTATAGCATCTCCACTTTATATGAAATTTGTCTTTGAGAAAGTTTGTTTTATTCTCAATTACCAAAAGACATGACTACTAGAAATAATTTAGAGAATAGTTCCAACAGTTTTCCTAAATAGCCCATGCTTTTTTTTTCCACCAGAGCTGTTTAACAAAGCAAATCTTAAGCCTGTGCATATTTAGCAACATACAGAAGAGAGCATGTTTTATTATTTTCAGATCTGAATCCTACAAGTGATACTCCTTTCCACTTTGAGGTGGATCCATTTACAACTTTTCTGCAAGAGAGACTAAGATACATTTAATCCAAATCAGATTAACAACAAAAGTCTTATTACAAAATAAATTATGAATATATATATATAAATACAAAAAATTCAAAGAGACTAGGAAAGCATATGTGACTAGAAGGGAGATGTACAATGCTCTCAGTGCCCACTGTGCCACTGCAGGTTATTCTTGCTTTCAGGCTTGGCCGCAGTCAACTCAGTTACTTTCTGAGATGCAGTAAACTCTACACAGTCCCCAGGAAATTCTCATCACTTCTGTGGCCTGGCTGTCTTTCCCCAGCTCCTCAAGCACTCAGTCTCAGCATGAATTGCAAGCAGGCTTCCAGCTCTCTACTGTGAGCATTTGCCTGCCCATACCTGCTGTCTCTTAATTTTTCTCTCCCTCGAGCCCGTTCCCTAGCTCCCACAGGAGCACAAGCAACCCCTGTTTGCTCTAGACTTTTTTTTGCTACCTGACCAGGCTCCCTTAGAGAACATAATAATTGAGAACAAAGGGGAAAAAGCACCATGTCATAGACACATTATTACATTTAAACTTTATGCCATGTTTATGCATATAAGATTTCTCCTACATCTAAAGCAATTAAATGCTCAGACCAACTTTCTTTTCTGGTAATCCCTGAATACTGCAGGTTTCTAAAATGCATATAGAAATGCCCTTTCCAATATAGCTTATCACTTCGCTGAGGTAATACTTTTGCCCTGTCCCCTGCCTTAAGGAAGTATGTTTTTCACTTCCCGCACACAGGAATTTATTGTGGTAGCACAAACTCTGCTGCCTTGGAGTAGAGAGGCCTCTCTGTAGAGAGGCAGAATGAATGTGACAAATATACAGAAACATTAAAATCCAGCAGGAATTTCACAAGAAGAATAATCAAGTATGCCATCCATTAGATAATCTAATTCACACCTTGAAACATTTCACAGAGAAGTCTTCATGGTCCACTCAAACAACAGTAACGCAGAGCATCAAAGAGACCTGAGCTTCAGGAGGTAGAGCAGAAGCCTCGGTTGCCATGAAGCTCCAGGAGTAACCTCACTTAACCTATCATAGTCTAATCCCCAAATTTGAAATTAATTTTAATTTACTTGTCCCAAGCACTTTGCATGAATATTAGCAGAAAACAATGCAGGCCAGCCCAAGGGCTCACTACATCAACATAGCTCAAGGGTTTTCCAATATGGAATGCAAGACTAGGGTGCTTTGCCAAAAGATGTGCTTAATTCATTTAAACTGGGAAAGAGAAATCTAGTATCATCATTCTCAGGTGGCTTCTTTTGTGTTTAAAATAATTATGTTACTTCAGTCCAGACAAAAAGAGAAAATCCAAAAGAATGCCCCTAGAGAAAATATGTAATGGTTTGGAAATACTAACTGTACCTGTGTTCTGTAGAATGGCAAAAGCAACCTCAGTTTATGATGTTTTTTCCCCAAATGACAGCAACAATGAATATGAATTAACTTCCACAAATGAAATCTGTCATATGTTTCATTTTAACCTTGTGTTTTTTTTTTCTTTTTTCCTAGATAAGCAATTAAGTTTTACGTTTCACTGCCAGCAATAATCAATTTCAAATTTGTAAATTGTAGAAAATTATGTACAAATTTGAATGTTAAAAGCAGATGAGAAGAGAAAAGATTTAATATCAGGTTGGAAGAGTAAAACACAGCTGGAGAGTAAGATCTTTTTAAATTAATCTACAAACTCATGTAGTATAAGCAAAATATAATTACAATTACAGAACTTTACAGTGTAGCTGGTTCTATTCCAACTCTGAATCCAGCTAATAAATCCATGGTGTTTTATTTTTTTGTGGCTCCTACTTCTTGGAAAAAACTTATGTTGGTGTGAAAGGCAGGTGGAGAAAAGGGGGCAGAAATACAGGACATCATTAGCCAAAGGAATACCTAATTTTTAACAGATAAAATATGGTCCAAAGTATATGCTTATGCTCTCTGAAATAAGTGTGGGGATGTTGCTTTAGGTTTAATGTTCTTCAGTAGAACTTTTATTGCTGGAAAGGACAAATAAAAATGTACTGAAACCTGAAATTAACACTTGGGTTAGTTTTTCCCCAACTCGGCCCTCATTAGAAAGAACTTAGAAACAAATTCTATGTTGATTCTTAAGTTCTGACATTGCAATGGGATCACAGGGGTATTACGACAGCTTAGTACTTTTAAGCTTTTTGAAATTTATTAAGTTCCTTTGAATGTCAATTGAGTGGTCTAATTCAATCTCCTACGTATAAGCAATCATGAAACACAGAGGCTATTGAGAATGCATACATATATTACAAAATACCATTATTCCATCACTACTGACTCTGAACAACAAAGTTGAAATGCTGCTAGATTAAAAATAAAATAATATTATTAACTTCTGTCTTTTGTAACACTTATCCTTGCATGCAAGCATTTCCCAAGAATTAACCCACCTCTTTAAAAACTGTTTTAATTACTTAGATAAAATAATTAGGGTAAGAATCTTAAATAAAGCACTATCTACCACCAAAGTCAAACTTCATATTTGAAAATCATCTTGTAGCCAGTCTTTCTAAAAATCCATTTTAAATACCTGATATCAGCCCCGATGAAAAGCATTCAGATCAGCAGATGACAAACTGCTTTTGAGCAACAACTCCTCAGTTTGAAGCAAGCAAAACTATTTGATAAAACATAAAATTAAAACTTAATTATTAAGAACTTAATCTATATTTTATATATATATCAATCAGGTACCCTGAAATTAATTAGGCTTTCCTGTTTAAGTTGGTTCCTGTAAATAGAAGCAATATAGCACTGAGGATGAGAGGAAGGTAAACGTATTGTTCTTGATCTCCGTATTTTGTTTCCAAACACCTGTGTTTGGATTTTATCATTTAGCTCCAAACACTAGGATGTATTTATTTTATTAGATACAAGATTCTTGTTTGTGGTTGAGTTTTTGTTTGTTTGTTTTTCTACATTTCCATCTTTAATTTTTATCTCCACTTCAGCTTTAATGAAATAGTGGTGGTGGGAAATAAGCATTATCAGGTATAAGCAAATACAAGGACAACTGCCACTCCAAATTCCTTAAAGTTACCAATGAAGTGACAAGCTCTGTAAAATCCTGTTATTCTGATATCAGCTGTGCTCAAGATGTCAGAAAAAGCAGCAAACAATAAATGCATACACATACAACCTACTCTACAAGCATTGTACAGTGCAGGATGCAGCACAAAATTCTCTACTTGGAAAAAAAGATGTACCTTACCAAGCCTCCCACCTTTTCTCAGTGTGATCTAGAGCTGCTGTGTGGCTGTGAGATTGATTTTAATTCCTCAGCAATTGGATTTAATGTTTTTGGATTTAATACTTTTTAGAAACACAGCTGGCATGGACTCTTTTGTAGTCATCTCCCTCTTGCATGTTGTACACAAAAACATTCAGGGCCAAGTCCTATGTTGGCCATTTCACTTTCCTTCTTTTTCTAGTGTGGGCATACAAGGTAAGAGTACCAGGTGTGGCATCTCACTATACAAGAATCAAGAATTAAACTGTTTCCATCTGCTTTTCTATAATAAGATTAGTGGTTTTCATTACCGTAACAGGTTGGGAGAAGACTGAATGCAGACATAAAGCTGTCTCCACTTTTTTTTTTTTTTTTTTGATTTGGAGTCAGATCACATCATTATGCAGAATACCATTCACAGTAACTCAATTCTCATACAATGTATGGGAACACTTGTGTGATGTCTTTTGTAGGCAGAATACTCTGAAGTGTTGCTTAGCTTTAAAGCAAACAAAAACCCCAGTGCTCTAGACAATTAAATTGGTGAAATTCTTTTAAAACCTTTTCAACCAAATTGAACTAAGTTTAATTAAAAATAAATAAATAAATAAAAAGACTCCTTTGCCTGAATAATTCCTTCTGTTGCAGCAAAAATCCTATACACACTATGCCCTTGTTGCTGCAAAACTCCTTTTAAATCTTGATTTTTATTTTTTTTTTTCAAATTTTGTTACTGAAATCTACCATCTTACTAGCTTTACTTTTATCATATGTATTACTGTTTTTATTATCATTAAACACTTTTTTTTGGTTTTTATTTTCTCCCATTCTTGGAAGAAAAACTTTTGTTTACCTCCTAATGTTATCTCTCCTCAGGAGTTTCAGATAGAAAATCTTTGTACGCAGTTTTGAATTTCTGAAGAATAGCTCAACCGTTTTTCCCCCCCTCATTTGTAAACTTGTACATGTTTCCCTTGCACTTTCAAACAGTGCTTTCTATTGAAACCTTGAGCACTGTCCCAGTGTTACAAGTTCAGCCCAGCTAGGTGCATTCAACACTCTACAAAGGAGTGATTGCTTTTATTCTAAGCTGCAGTACTGACTGTTGCAGGGAGAAAAAAAAAGTGATAGATGTAAGGGGAAGTTGGATTTTTAATTACTAAGATTTGTACTTTATTTACTCCGTATAGCAAATAAAGTTATCATTTAATATGTTAGGATAATGAATTTCCCTTATTGGGATTAAAAGAACAAGCAAGGAATCTAAGAAATCTAAAACTACATTTACCTTTCAAATTGTATTTTCAGAAAATAATTTTGGCTGAAAGCTTTTCTACGCTTTTTCATCAAAACTGAATGTTTCTATCAAAAGTATATATACATGGTTACAATTAAAGAAATGAATGACAAGAACCCTGATAGAAATAAATATCCTACTAAATGGATGTACTGACCAATGCACCCACCTTCCCTTTCTGAGCAATGCCCATTTAAGTAATTGACTGTGGAAATGATAAATCACACATATCAACATTAAAACAAATATAGATGATTCCAGACAAAAAACAAACAAAGAACAAACAAACAAAAACCCACAAAAACAAACAACAACAAAAAAACACCTATGACTGTATTGTAGCAGGACATGTCTTTTTATTTTGGACAGAGCATTTTTGATGAAAAAGTGTATTAAAAGATCTCCCTACTCTGGACTTGTAGAGTGTCCATCATCCCAGATGGACATATTTGCAGAGGGAGAAGTGAAAAAGTTCAACACAGTTAATGATGCTACATAGCATAATTTTCTAGGGTCTTACTAATTTGAGAGAGGCAAGTAGTTTACAACCTGTAGAAGTAGAGATTATGTTTCAGTTGCAAAAGTATTCTGTTTAGTTCAATAACCATTCCTAACAATACTGCTGTTCAGCAAAATGAAGTGCTGCACAGAGCAAAGCAAGAAAAAAAGCAGCAGCATGTCCTACACACAGTTTTATTTGATGAACTAGAAGAAACTGTTTGTGACATCGGGGCTCAAACCTATATAAGCAGATGGCAGGAGCTGCCAATATTTATATGCTTTACTGCTCAACAGTAAAGCATATCAAGAGATCAACATTATTTATTTATTTATTTATTTATTTATTTTGTGTGTGTGTGTGGTCTAACTATAAAGCTATGAGAACCAGGAAAACCTGTACTTACCTATATGTGTGAGCACACACTGGTTTTGAATGTGTAGATTGAGGTAATCTATATGTAGCTATTCATTGTATCTAGCATTGACACTTTGGACCCTCTGGTCCTGTTCTTTTTCTGCCTCTCAGAATAGAAAAATGAGTATTCCTTTTCTAAATCACAAGCCACAAGATTTAAACACTCTGTGATGAATTACTGCAGAAAAGAAATAATTAATATAACATCTGCCTGCCAAGAAGACAGAGTGCAAGGAACTAATATGTTACAGTTACTGGGCCACATTCTCCCATTATTCTGGCAAGTAGCAAAGACCAGAAGGTAGACAGGTTAATCTGGCCAATTATTTCTTCGTTATGGTGTCATCTGGCAAGTCTAGCTCAAGTAACAACCTCTTTCTCTCTGTGCCTGGCCTACAGCAAGCTGGATGCTCTTCAGGATTCTTCACAGTATCTACCATTGTCTTTAGGACATTCTGTGACTTTGAAAGTTTGGTACTAAACTAAAGTACACAAGTGCCATGATGTTGTAATGTGTTTGGAATGACTAAGTCACCATTCAGAAATGACTATTTTTATGCACATGATATAGCAACTTCAGTAGAAAAATTTGCAAAAGTAAAGTGAATATTATTCCTGGGAATAATTATCTTCAAATTACTTGTTTTTAATTGAGCATTTGAATTTCTTTTATTCAAATTGAGTATGCCCTGCTGTTATTCTACTTCATTTCCTTTGAGATGTCAAGTGTCATTTTTACTTTGACAAGAGGTCTTTGAGTATCTAGATAAAAAACAATATTTGTCCTGAATAAATGCATATCTTTTTATTTTACAAATGTAGGGAATAGAAAACTTCTACTAATGATACGACACTCATTAGCAAACAGATCCCTTTACCATGGAAATCAAATAACCCCTTTCTTCAAGTCAGTCTTCATCCATTTTTATAATTATCATCACTTTCCCCATTTTTTTTTTCTGCTCTGACGTATAACTTGAAATATATGGGTCAGTGAAAGCTTTCCAACTGGTTCACTTTAAGAAAACTGGTGTATAGGACTCTCAATAGGGCAATTAAATTTATTCCAACCACAGAATTACAATCCACAACCAGACATAAAATCATGCAAAGCTAGTTTCTTTCTCTGACTTCTCAATTTATCAATAATTAAAAAGAGATACTTCAGTACAAGAAATAGTATAATGAAATTGTTATTTCATATAAAATATAAGATCAGTCCCACTGTCTACAGTGGAGAACAACTTAAACCAGTGGCAGGGAGTGGTCAGCAACAGCTACTGCTTTGTGTCCTGTGTTATTTTAAAGTAATTCCCTATTGGAATCCTATATATTGCTCACTCACTGTAAATGAATTCACACTAGTTTTCTCGAGGACACAGCCTCAAGACAACTCAATGGTGAAAGTATGTATGAGGTCATAAATTGGTCTATTATGTATTAAATGGACAGAAGCAGCTTAAATGTGAGTGCCTGCAGTGAAAAATAAGTATTTTGCAAACTGAAGTGGCACTGGAAATCAGTATGACACAAGAAACATGAAATCTCACAATGCCATTTCTACAAGATTATAAGGAATAACCATTGAGGACTAACATTTTCTATTCTGTTATGCAACCCTTTTATTTTTTTTATTTTTTTTTCAGCTATTTGTGAGATGAGATTTTTAAAATATTGGATTTTTAAAGACAAAAGTTACAGTAAGTCAGCTCAGCTCTAAGGTCAAATGTCCTTCTTATTCAGAAGACATTTCCACTGTAAAATAAAAGATGTTAAGGCATGGGATACCCTGACACAGTACTTGAAATGAAATGGAGAAATCAGGTAATAATCAAGATCAGTTTGTTTGTTTCATTGACTTCTCATATGACATGGGACTAAAGCATGCCCAACTGCAAATTTCCCCAAACCAGGAGTGAATTTCCCTGTTCCTCTCTTCTTATCCAAAGGTTACACCCAAACAACTCAGAGCTGAAATTTAACATTATATTTTGGCCAAACCAGTCTGGTCAGAACCTAACACATTTGAACTTACCCCAACCACCTGCAAAACAACAAATATATTAACAAATGCCAAACCCACCAATAGTTATTATGGGAAAAGTCAATGGCTGAGAACGTTTCAAGCTGTGTGAACATATCAATTACACAAACAGAAACACTAACTTCAGTGAGTTTGTTCACAGGAGAGGCAAAGAAAGTGCTCAAATGAGAATGAAAATATTTCTGCATTAATTTTTAAACTAAATTAAGATTTTAACAAGAACAAGGTCTACTCCATTACCTGCTACAACGTAGATTAATCTGGTTAGATAAAAAGGCAGCTACCGATATGGAGGCTTTCTTCATAAGAGAATACAGAAGCTTGTGATTAGTCCTAAGACATTGCAGAAAACAAGAAGAAACTGAAACCTATAAAGTTCAGGTATCAATAAGGTGCAGATCAGCTTAGAAGGGAAATTTTTGAAGGCAGTCTGATGCTGATTAAAATTCTGTGGAAACCAGAATTATATACTTCCTGTGTTTGCAAAACAACTTGTTTTTAACTGTTCTAAAAGGGAATGAAAATGGTCTGTCAATATATTTAAACATTTACAGTTGTGACAGTTGTTTAGGATTCTTCTTCTCATATCATTTTATATCTATAGTCATATTCTACCAACATAATCATCCAAGCTTGTGCACATACATAAACACCTTATACCCTATTAATGTGTTTATTTAAATAGGCTTGCTATTGGAGCATAAATCCTGAAATCCATAGATTAAAAATATTTCCTAAAAAGTGTATAGCAGAGCAAAGAACACTATACAAATTGCAGTACATCTTCATATCTTGCTTTATGCACAAGTACATCATGATAATGATAATTTCCAGCTCACTGACAGGGACAACCTAAAGGATTTTATAGGCATTAGGGAATTTGAGAATCTAGAGACAAGTGTTATGGAGATGTAAATTACTGTTACACCTTGCATATATTCTCAGTTTTTACAGTATTATCTGATGCATATTTTGAGCTTCATTCCACATTCTAGGATATGTTTGAATGCCGCACTTACCATTATGCAGACAGAGAAAAAAAAAAATACTTTCAAAGGAAATAAAAACTTTTTCTGTTCTTTTTTAGCTATCTCATTTATATTTATGAGGAAATGATATTTTGGAATGTAGAGCTGTCTATTTTCTCCCTGTTTATAGGGTCTCTTCATTCATGATGCCCAGAATATATTACTGCTTGATCCAAAACCCAGTGAAGCCACAAGATGAGAAAGAGTGGTACAACTCCAGCATTTGTCACTACTTTGCCTCCTTAAGAACAAATATAACCAATTATAAAATATACTGAATGACTAGTATGTCATTCTCAAAATCATAAGGTACTGATAATTGGATGCAGATGTAATAGAAAATCTTAAATAAAAAGTATCCACATTTAACTATGTCAAGTTGCCTCCATTTTTGTATCCTCTTACAGCTGACAGTTACTGATGTTAAGTGAAACTACACAAAAAAAAGCTGAAAAGAAGATGCTGGTAGAATTGACTTCATTAAATGGCATCTACATTCAACAAAAATGCTTTTGCTTGAAAGCAACCTACAAAGGTATCTACTACTGGTATTTAATTGACATTTAAAGACTTCAAATGTCTACCTAATGGTATACTAATCTGGCTGCTATTGTAGCAGGAGTTTATTTTACTACGTTAAAGCAAACTAAACATATTTTTTCCTAAAAAAAAAAAAAAAAAAAAAAAAAGCATGTGAAGTAGAAAAAAAGAGCACTTTGGGCAATTCCTTTCTGCAATGCTCCTGAGGAAAACAAAAAAAAAAAAAGGAAAAAAAAAAAGATAAAAAGAGCACTATTTAGAAAAGCTTGCCTAAGCATATTCTGTCTGCAAAAGTGATTCTTGGCCCTGGCCAAAAACAAATTTGCAGCCTAGGATACTTCTTAGTCTGTCAACTAATGATAATAGAGGCTGCATCCCTCACTACCTCAGAACCTTATCTTGGCGTACAAGAGGCAACAACCTCTTGCCTCTCATCATGGCTGAAACAACTCAACCTGTGCAGCACCACCAATCTATCCCAAAGCACCTTAGGCTTTCTTAGCCTTCAGACTCATCACATTCCCCATACTCTCACCACTTTCAAAAAGTTTAAGCAGGGACTTTTTTTAGATAGGTCACATAGCTGAAAGAAAAAAGATTGCTATAACTTGTACACATACAGGTCACAGAAAATGAAAAATCCAGTCACTGCAGTGTCAAAGTCATACCTTTTGAGTGACCTAAAAAATACTAAGTCCTCTGATCTTTCTGACAAGACTGTTCTGTGAAAATACAAAGTATTTTGTTTTTTCAAAGTGTAAAGTGGAGATGACAGATAAAGCACCTCAAACAAGTTTTCTTTGTTTTGCATCCAAATTATATCCCCAAAATGACACTTTCTTAAGAATACTGTACAAAATTCTATTGTTTAATAAAACTATTAAATATAAAGTTTTTTAAAAAGTGAAAGAGAGCACTTTATGTTATCACTCAGATTTTTCTTTTTCTTCAGAATATTAGATGTCTTTTGGCAGACACTTTAATAATCCATAGATTCCATTGATGATCATCGTGGATGAGCAGGGGTTTGGGTTCTCCCTGGTGTTACTACAGACAGAAAAAAAAAAAAAAAAAAAAAGTCTTCACTAATATCAGGGGCTTCAACAGGATTCAGTTCACTACTTCAACAGTGAATGATGAATAAGAGGAAATGTTCTTGAGACAGCCTTCTTAAGAGATGTACCTCTGGACTGATTGATGCCAGAGGTCTTTGTCAGTATTCTATCTTCATCAGATCATCAACTTTTCAAGCAGAAAATTTTGAAACATATACTCAGTGCTTTCCCTAAAAGTTTTCTTGTAAATTTGTCTCCAGCCATCAATGAACAAATGAAATGTCATCACCTATCTCCTCTCATCTGATAGACCCATTTGGAATGGCCAGATAATAATTTGTGACCACTATATAATTTATCACAAGGTTATCATTTCTTTTTTGGCATAACCTAAAATTTGAAATTAAGGTAATTAAATACTTTTTTTCCTACTTTCTGGAACCCAGCACTTGCATTTATACTAATGTATTATTTTATGAATTGTATAGATTATATGACAAACTTGGAGAGTGAAGTGGAAAGTATCTTTTATGTTTTCCTAAATCCTAGATGAAAACATTGTTTGCATACTTTTAAAATAACTTTTTTCATATATTCAAATGTCATTTAATTACTATCAAGCAACCCTTTCATCAAAGTAAGCAAAACACATCCAATTCTATGTGCAAACAATTCAGACTTCCATAATCTTAAGGGTCATCCATATTCATTGTTGTACAAGATACAAACAAAATAATTTGTACAAATATAAATAAAAATTTCAAAAGGTGGGATTCAAGGTCTAGATGACTGAAGGTAACATATAATATGAAGTACTGATTCTGACAGACAGGAATTTGAAACGAAGCCATATGCAGCACGTTTTCTGGTTGGGAAGTCTGGGAAGAAGACAACAAATGACTCACGATTATTTCTGCCCTGTACTTCTTATTCTGACAGCATTTTTCCATCTCAGCAATGATATATGGACCTAAAGACTGTTCGTAGGAGAGAAATGAGTAGTGCTTCTTTGTTTTTCTACTCACTATGAAAACACAAAAACCAAGAATATCCAATGGCAGCTATTGCCTTTGCTGTGTATGTAAGTTATCTTTATAAAAAATGTAAGGTTGTTGCACTTAAGTAAATTATTTAAAAAGAGGACACATTAATGGGCTATCATAGCTTGCTTTCTAACATCGGGGATCCTCCATAGGGATGAAGAATACATAATCATGCATATGGTGGAACTAAAATGTACTATTTTTCTTGAATTAAATTTTCTTGTTATCTCAGCATGCACTGCATGGGACCACATATCATTTTTCAACCATCTGCACATCTTGTACTATAATGGACAGAAATTTTCTATTATTCAGCCACTAGATTTTGTGTTGGGTAACTAAGTGTGGATTCAGAATAACACCTTTCACTATTAGTAGTAAATTTGGCATTTAGGCAGATAGTACTTGTATTTCTATAGATTTAAATTATAAAAAAAATGAAATAGAATTAATCTTAAGTGCAAGTGTCTTTGATTAACATCTGAATGATTATTGGGGATATTGGCTGAACTGTGACATATTAACTTCAATCCAATGGATAAAAAAGTTCTTAAAAAAGAAAAAAGCACAACCCCACAAATCAACCCTTCTACATCATCATCGAAGAATAAGCTGCAATTCAAACTCCATGCATATTAAACAATTCTTGTTGTTCCCCTCTTGCCCAAGTCTGTCCTCTGCCACTCGTGTTTCCAAACCCTTATGGTGCACACACAGTTGAGGTAATTGGGACATACCACCTTTAATTTCGTAGGCTAAGTTAGGGAAATACATTGATAAAATTTCAAAATTAAAGGCAATTTTAAGAAACAAAGAATAATGTACTTATATCTATTTGACTTAAAAAACAAACAAAAATAAAACCTCAAACTCACCATGCTCCACAGAAATATTTTTGCTGTCAAAAGATCAGAAACCAACATGTTTATGAGCCCTTTTATATGAAATGAAGTCACTGGTGTTAGTGTTCACTGACTTTTGATTAATTCATAAATTCCTTATTAAAACACAGGACTCCACGAATCATGAGTTTAAGAACTGAATTAGAAATATTTAGACCTTGCCTCGCTTTACATATTGCTATCAAAGGGAATCCAATCACAACGCACTCTTTTACTTCTCTATTTCAGACATCTCCTATTTTCAAATTATAAGTCACTATATACATCAATTTTTTCTTTAATCTCTGACATGATATTCTTCCTTGTAAAATATATTGTTGAGATTAAAGACATTATAATATCCTTAGCCCGTACAGATCTGCTCTCTTGCTTAAGACATGACACATTATCTTTGAATATCCAGAAACTAATGAAGAATATGATGAGTTTTACTGAAATTTTTGTAAACCTGTTCCTTAGTATTTACAGCTTGTTCATTTGGGAGTCACTTCTTTCTAAACATATTAAGAAAATTATTTTTTAAAAGTCTTTAGCTTAGCTTTAGCTAACTGAATGAAATAAAATAAAATGAGGAATATACAGAAGCCACCTGAGCACTTCTTTTTCTCAGAATTAGCTACTAGGTTTTGCAACTAGCTCTGCAAAGCTCCTTTTGTACTTTCACTGTACATGCATATACAGCATTTACACAAAGAATAGACGATATTGGACTTCACACAGAGAAACTACAACATCAAAATAATACAACTGCAAAACAATAAAGAAGAAAAAAGGCTACCTCAGCTCCACAGCTCTGAGAACAATCAAATTCTTTTAATGAGAAAAGGGCACTAGTGAAGCAACCAACACTTTGCTGTTTGGTCACAGAACAACATTAAATCCAAAAATTTAAATGACAGAGCCAACAGCAGAAACTATGGATTTCTGCTGAAGCCTATAGTTGTATAAAGTCTACTTTTTCCTTTTCTAACATACTTCCTCCCCACCGTAATACTGCAAAAAAAGCAATGAGAAAAGGGGCAACACCTTTCTACAGTTAAGCTAGTTTGTAACTAAGAGAAACATTCAGATATACACTACAACCCACACATTATATATGTGCTTACAGATAAAATCCCATATTCCTTTCCTTGCTCTTTCTTTCTATAACCTGCATACTGCTCATCAGATTTCATGTAAACTATATATATATATGTTTCAGTTTCCCTGTTATTTTTCCATACTAGGGAAGGAACTAACAAATCCTTAATTTGCCTGTGGCTTGCTTGGTGCAATAGAGGTTCAAAAACAGTAACTATCAAACCATATTTTTGTTTGTGTGATTGGAGAAATGTTGTCTCCCTGCATAGCACTACTTTATTCTGTCAGTAACATTTTATTTATCCTTTATGTCACATGGCTTGTTTTTATCTCACCTTTACCTAGCTGGCAGGTATTCTTTCTAACTTTCCCTTGATTTAGGCCTCATCTGCTCATGTAAGACACTATCAGGTGTTACTCTGCAGATGTCTTCATTCCTGCTCCAGTGCTGTCCTGAGATTGTATCTACTTCATATATAATGCCACCTGGATCTTGGAATAGTGCCTTTGCCACTTCTTTGCCTGCATCTTTGAAAGCTGCAGCCAGGGTTCATTATCAATTCATAGCAGTCACGGATATTTCCCTCTGTGCTAACAGATTGTGCTATTTTGATCATCTTTTACCTGAAACTTGCCATCTCTAAACTTCCTACAAAGAGCACAACTTCAGTTAGGCTCTCCCCTTTACTAGAAAGTATTATTAATTACTACATCATTTGTAATTACTATATGAAACTATAATAGCTAATTGTGTGGAAACCTACTGTGGTTCCTGACAGTATTGGATCACTATATTTTTGACTGTTTTTCATTAGCCAGCTGGTAGTTTTAACTGTAGCTGGTACCTGAAGTTCATTTAGAAGAAAAAATTCACATTTGGCTACTACATCTTTCAAATTTTATTCAGTACACTGGGATCCACTGCTTAAGTATCATGCATGAAAACTGGAAAAATGTGCCCTTGATTTCCAGTTTTATTCCCTCCATGGATCTTCTCCAGATAGCTTACTTCTGAAAGTTATCGTTAATTTTTGTAACCTGTAGCTGTGCATGGTTTTCATAAATAGTGAGAGATTCATACTAGAGGACTTGCAGGACAGTTAGAGACTCTGTGAATTATAAAATCCTAGGCTATACCCCTTGTTAACCCTTTTACAGGCTAGGTTATCTTATATGTAGGTTATCTTGGCCTTCAGGTAGATACATTTTCTGGACATCAGAGAATGTATCTACCTTCTTCTATTCAAGCATGCAGCATATATTTACCTTATGCTTTCAGTCTGTTTTACCATCAGCGAATTATTTTGTTCACAGAGGACATTATGGGGAACACAGACCCTTGAAAATGGGTGATAGTGACTAAAAATCAGTAATATATTTCATTGGTTTACTAAATTTACATTGTTATCGAATTGTTTCTAATATTTTATGAAATAAAATGTACATGTATTATCAACCCCTTTCCTATCTCTGATATTTCTCTTCTTGTTTTCTTTCAGATAATTTTTCCTCTCAACAAATGAAAGAAATGAGAGAAACTGAAACAGTGTTCAATTGTTGTTCAAAATAATTCTCTTGGAGACAAGCCGATTCATAGTGTGATATGACTACTCAGTGAAGGCACTGACATTAATTCATAGTTTGGAGAAGTCAATGTCAGTAGTGCTTCCTATTCTCTCTTGTGAGTATTTGATTTACAACAGAAGGGCTCAATCACAATCTTTTAAACCAACACTTTTCTCTTGCTAAGATGTTCAATAGCTGGGCAATCTAGGATCTACTAATATGCTAACTACCAGCTAAAACTGCAACATCAAGTTTTGGGGCTAGAGACATAGTGAACAGGCAGTAAACAAGTCTGTTAAGCTAATTACAGTTTTAGAATATGTTCCATAATGGATATTATCTACTGAATTTAACTCAAATTCTATAGTGTGGAATTACAACGAAACTGTTAGAGAATCTTTTCTACAGTACTATTTTAAAAAAAGCAAAGAAAAAATTAAAAAATATTTAAAATAACATATGTATGCATTAATCTAAGAATTTTATGAACATATGTAATAACTTTACCATCAAATAAAGTCTATAAAATACATTGAAAATAAAAATATTAATATAAAATTTGTATTAAATATTATTCACATAAAACTATATTTTTCTAGTAGGTAGTGCTACTAGTGTCTGGTAGGTAGAAGCTCTCTACCCATTTAAAGGTAAAAACCTGTGTTTTTATTAATTTACTCTATTTAATGTCATTTCCTTTTTGTTTTTGCTACTAAAAGCATTCTGCTGTATTTTGTTCTTCATTTCCCTGCATAACATTTTTAGTATTATCAAATACTGTTCTTTAACGATTTCTAAGTGATAATGAAAAGATAAAATGGGGAGTAATTAGCTGTGCAGCAGAACAGTACTGGGAGATATTACTCATCAATTACTCACAAAACAAACACATCAAGGAGTCAATGGTGTGACACCAGATTAAAGGGAAATGTTTTCCCGGGACATGTTATTCCAGAAAGATGTTGGATATAGGACACAAGAGATAATTACTCTGGTAAAAGCAATGCCAGTGATATATACAGGATACTCTATCCAGTCTTGAAAGCCAGATCTTAAGATCTGGCTAGTGGAACAAAAATGGAGGAGCAGGAAGGGTAAGAAGCATTTTGGAAAATACAGCTGAGGAAAATAAGGTGTTGAGTTTGCTTATGCTTGAAGATAATGGTCAGATGAAAGACATGATAACCTTTTATCTACAAGAAGAAAGCAGTGGAGCTTTCCAGAGCTTCTGAAGAGCAGGCCAAAACCAACTGTAGCATTCGTAGTATCATCTTGACAAATGCTTTGCCCTATGAGAGTACGTACTACTTTCTGCAGGTTAAATTTTTAATAAAACTTATTTGGGGATGAAATTATCTATCAGAAATGAGGATAAAGCTGAAACTAAATATCAAGTTGAACTACATTAATATCTGAATTTCTGTTTATAATGCTGGTAATTCGATTGCACTTCTTTAATTTTCTGTGTTATTGCCTTGATACATAAACATTCAGGTACCCAAAGAACGTGCCTTAAATTCATTTCTGTAATAATTTGCCTACTGTCTGGTGCTTAATAATGCAGCAACCCTTGCTTAGCATTAGTAAAATAATTTAAGTGTTTTGCAATGTTCCATGAAGTGCATTAAAGCAATAATACATTCCAAGTACTTAAAAAGAGGAAAACAATAATATCGTGATACAGCTAAAAGCACCATTGAATGAATGTAGAAGTTGCAGCCATCATAGATGGTTTGTTTTAATCTTTCTAAATTAATGTTCCAACACCTTATAGGTTTGAAAACTATCCTCTGGAAAATAAATGATCATGCCTGATAAGAGTTAAAATAAATAATCAGAAAATAATTCATCATGATAATTTGGTGATTTTCCTTTTAAAATATACAACTGAAATGACACAGCAGGCTATGCATGTAGTAAACCAGTGTTACATAATAAATAATGAGTATGTTGATCTGTCATAATGCTGAATATGGTGATGAAATAATTTTGCCAGCAAAAACATGAACATTGGATTAATCATCACTGCTACTATGGATTCAAAAGAGCACTAAGATATCATGAAGATAGTGGTGCAATTAAAAATTTGCTATGCCTAAATTTTTATATTAAGGAGAAAGTACTGTTATATTCTAATCAGACAAATAATGCCACAGTCCAGAGTTGTGCCTTGTAGTCTTGAATATCAAATAATATGAAGGTTCTTAACTTAATTTGAAGATTGGCTGGGATCAAAACACTAGAATTCAAGTAGAATTCCTGTTAGCAATGGCAACTTCTAATGGATTTCCATATATGAAACATTTACCATTAAACAAACTGCAGTTTGTCTGTTGGAACTGCCCTCTTCCTTACCAATGTCTGTTGGAACTGCCTTTTTCCTTACTAAAAATGTTCCCCAATATAGACATACCGTGTAATTGACAATTCTAATATGTACAGAACATTACACTGAGTTATACAAATAATAAATTAGATAGCAAAGCCCAAAAATACATGAGTTTCCAAATTAAGAATCCTGATAAAATAATTAAATAAATTGGCAAACACATTTAACACCACCACATAGAATGATCTTGTCATCTCTTGTCAAAAATGGAGCTTCATATATGAATAATAGTCCCCCCAAGTTATCTCTCCACATTGCTATTTTCCTTATGGAAAAACAAACAAACAAACAAAAAACTATTCCTAAAATTAGTTTATTTTCTCTTATAGAATGTTATGAATGTTTCTATTTTTAAAACATTCATTATGCAAAATAAGGAAAAATCTTGTGAACATTATCATAAAAATTCATTCTTTATATAAATTCTTGTCAAATATTACTATGATCTGCGAATGCAAACAGGACAAGAGACAATGAAATTTGGTAATACTGTAGGATAGAGATAAACAAACTTGCCAAATTTGAAATTTAATCACACAGGTGAAACATCTAGTCCTGAATATTTGACTGAGGAATTACATAGCAAGGACCAGGTATAACTACTTTTGCCTCAAATTGGTATGTCCACAAATGCATGCATTGTACCACTGTAACTCTTGTCAATTCTCTTAAATTTCCAGTTGAAAGGCAAAATGCCTGATTTTCTTAAGTACCACAGGAGCCTGCTTCAAAGTATGCTGTCCCACATCTCATATTCTGCTTCTACAAGCATAGTATCATAAATATACAAAATGTGACATTTTTCTGATGAGCAACCAAGAAATAATAATTTAAGCATTTTTAAAAATTACTGCTGTCAGAATTTTGACGAGACTATTCCTATGAAATAGCTGCTATTATATGACTACGAAGTAGGCTATTTATCTAGAAAAACAGTGAATAAACTATCACTAAGTTTTTTTTAGTGTTAGCTAAGCTTGAATTATTTTTTATTTGCATCATATTTTAACACCAGATTGACTAGAGACAACTCATATTTCTTGTTTTTTCCTAATTATAAATGTCTTCTACTTAATTACAGAAAGAGTGCTGCTGACATCGTCTTGCATTATATTAGATACAATTAATTCTCTCTTGTGTTTCAGAGAGATATCTAACCAACTAGTATGGAGTTGGTTAGGTGCTCCATCTCAAGCAATCTACCGCCATGAACTTCTTTGTATTCTTTCCTGACGTAAACCTCAGATTTACTGTTTCCTATCAGAGTGTTTTTTTTTTTTTTTTTTTTTTAGAAACTCAGTAATAATACTGACTTTATAGTAGCAAAATGCTACAGGAAAATACAAACAAACAATCCAATTCCTGTAATATTTGTTTCACCAAACCTATTGAATAACCCTCCACAATATCCACAACATCCACACCCACCGCAAAAGAAGGAAAACAAACAGAAAGGCTTGTTCATAATATAATTGTCAGAATCACTGAAATAGATGAAAGAAAACTTTATTGGGAACTAGGGACCATGACAATAATGCCTACATAGCAGATCATTTGACGCTGAGTCATATTTAAAAATAAAAATAAAAAAAAAATTGAGTCCACATTCCCAGTAAATTCTGCAGTTAGTTCCTAAAAATACATTATTATTATTACTATTTTAATTTCCATGGAAGAACCCTCTTATCTCACCCTTTTCCTAATAATTTAAGGCTGGCACTGCACTGGATGTTCTGAGAAGTCTGAATCTGGTATGCAAATACCCACTGTGCTAACCCCAGTATGAGAGACTTTATCAACATCAATTGTGTAGACCTTATTTAGACAGAAGGTATTTATCCCAGAGTGGCACAGTAGTGAATGTATTAGGACCAAAGGGAAATCAATTCTACACTTAGTCATCAGCCATAACAATCAAATATATGAACCAAATAGGCAGAAATAAGAAGCAAAATTTAAGTGATGGAGAAAGCAATACTGATAAGAAAAAGGATGTGTTTGCTTATTTTTATTCTGGAACAGATATGACAAAAGGACACTAAATTGTCTTTAGTGTCTTTTTCTTACCTTCTTTTAGTGGGGAAGAGTGTAACACCTAAGTTCTTGGCTCCCTAATTGTTACACTGCAATCTGTAGAAGACGAGGGGTAGAAACTACAATAATTTGAACAGTTCTGTATTCAATAATATTCCAATAGCATTCAAATTCACTTGACATTTCAAATTAAAAGTGGGTTTCTTTTCATAAAGTTTAATGACATGCTTTTAACTATTAAAGGGTTGATGTTATACCTTCAATACAACCTTCATTCGAATGGCTGAAAAAATATGTATGAATTATTATTTTTATGATACAATATTTCTAGATGGATTACTATGACTATTTCTACTATGAATTTTAGTGTGAATATTAAGTTACTACTCAAATGAAGATCAAATAAACCTTTGGAAGAAATGGAACTCTTCAAATTTAAGCACGTAAGGCATGAGAAGGAGATGAAAAAAAAGATGATGTCTCATGGCTTGATAATTACTTGTGACAGTAAGATCTCAATAGCAATATCTGCATTCAAAGATAAAGCTTTCTACTAGTTCAAACTGAGTAAGAATAAGAGCATGGTCTTGGTTTGTAATCAAGCAACAAAAATCAAAATATAGTCCAAAAACTGAAGAAACAGGAATATTTTTCAACTCTTCATATATTTGTATGTATATTTTCTTCATATAAATATTTTTCAACCTGTACTCAAGGTACGTTGCAAAGCAAACAATAATACTCTGCTAAAATAGATCATCTTATTTAAAATAACTTAATTCAATTATCTTGACAGTGTTTAAGATCATTTTCCAGAGTAAGCAAAAGTTGCATGACCTCTAAAAGAAAACATAAACCAATCATTGTGCAAAAAATGTCTGAAAATAGAATGAGGGAGGACCCACCAAAAAGAAGATCACTACAAACGTATCCCACCAGTAAAGAAGTCAAGACATTCAACTCCACACAAACTAGGTTTAAAAAAAAAATAATTAAAAAAACGAATTGTGATTAAAGAAATCAGAAAGGGAAAATAAATGAATTAGGATATCCTTCAAAATGTTGAAGTTATCTCTAAGTGAAGAAAAAAGGAAAGAAAAACTCTAATATGTTAAATGTAAGCAGAGAACACAGTGAAGATCTATCTTTAAGTCCCGATAGAAGAAACTACACAACAAAATTCAGCAGAATTTTTAAGAGTAATCTCCAACTCCAGATAGCATTTTATCCAGGAGTTCTAAAAGAATTCAAGCATGAAACAGTTGAATTATTCACTCCAATTTAACTCAAAACTGTCTCAATAACAAACAAAGATATTTCAGTGCCAGGGGCAGATATGACACCAATTTTCCAAAAGACAACTGTGGCAGAGATACGGGAAATTACAGCCAGTAAGTCTGGCTTCCTTATCATGCAAGCTAGCAGAATTTGTAATAAAAAGCTGTACTTGAGGATACCTGAATAAATAAGATATCTTTAATGAGTCAACATAGTTTTTACTAAGAAAAGGCATTCTTTTTTTGCAAAAGTCAGCATGCATGCAGATAAAAAAGATTGACTGATATTGCATACTCCAAAAGACCTTGTCCAAAGATGTCTCTAATACTTGGAAGTATTGATAGCTGTCAGTAGTTATTGAATATGGCTTTGGGGAAAGTAGATCTTTTTAATAGAGGAAAAAAATGAACATTTAATTTTAAAGTAGTATTTTTCATTAAATGACAACACAGGAAACTCAGAGACAGTTGCATTTTTAGCACAGTATTGCTTTAGTATACTAAACAGCTGAAATAATTTGAGTGTAACATCCAAAACTGTTGAAAAATAGGAATACATTAAAATAATAATAATAAAAAGGTCAATCATTCCCTAAACACAGAATAGTTGTTTTTCAGTTTGACATTGATTCACATGAACTTTTCAAAAATATCAGGAGAAAGATCTTATATATGTGTATATAAAAAATATACACATATAAATATATATACACATCTCCAATACATATGCATTGCATTATGCATTTAATCTGTACAGGGAAATAGCAGACTCACTGAGCTGTTTGTTGTCTGAGACCAACTATGAAAGACAGTCACTAGGAAACAAAAGGAAACTGAATGTTCTCTAAAACTCCAAACCAAGCTAAAACCTAACAAACATGAGATAGAATTCACATTCCTTTTATCATTCATCTCATAGTGCTGAAGTGGAAATACAGTTGTATTTTGTTCAAATGGCAAAAATTGGGTGCCTACACATTACACACACGCTTCTCCCTGTCCCCATTTCAAGAAGGACTTTTAGCTTCTCCTTGCTGTAAAACAGTCTGCTTACAGAGGGCTGAATTAGCCTGGAGGCAACAGAGAGTGCAACATAGAAATGATAGAAGACCATTTTCAGTCTTCTCTAACAATAAAAGGAATCAAATATTTCATTAGCATTATTTTCTTTCTGATCATAAAGCTTTGGAAACTGTTTCAGCATGTTTATGTTTGTATTTAAATCTACTTCAAATAAATATGTAGTTGTATATAAAAAGTAATTTAAATAAATATAATGATAAAATTAAGTTCCATTAATGTACTGTTTTTTATTTTCTACAACAATTCACCAAGATTGTTATCCCTTTCATCTTAACTGGGTAATGTATTTTCCTCAATACAACTGTTTGGGAAAAAATACTAGGTTTCTTAAACTCAGTTTACAGACCTTGTTAATCTATGTAGCAGCTATGATGCATATTTTCCTTCATCACTTCTCATAGTATTTCATTATTGAGCTATACAATCTTCATCTTACACATGAAATATACTACTGCAATTTCATCTGCCTCAGCAATATTAGCTCTTTATTCCCAATAATGAGTAAACAAATGGGTAGACAGAAAATAAAGGGAAGCCTGAAGCATGCCAGGTCTTGGGAATGTCTTTGACTTCCTTGCAACTGATGTGTGCCAAAGTCTGAGGAACTCTAGTGCTATTATGACTAGAATGAAAACTTGATGGTTGCCAAAAAAAGTCAGAAGACTACAAAACCACGGAAATTATTTGTACAAGATCTGTTTTATGCAAGCACACAAACAGGGTTCAGAAGGGCAGCTTACAAAATGAACTTAGAAAATAAGTAGCAAAAACATCTTGGCAACTCACTTATCTCCCTGGCCTCCTGTTTCCTCTAATACTGCCAGTTTTAAAGACATCACTCTTGCAACAGGGTTACTCAGACTTTTATTTAGTGTTGTGTTTACCTCTTATTCTCCCTAAAGCACAGTGGTATTTTAAAGCAGTGAAGCTTCAGAGGGATGAATGCAGACCGAAAGCGAGGATGGGGATGGCTGCACTGCCGTCACTCCTGATATTACAGCAGAGCAGTATTACAGCAGAGCAGTGCTATTCGGCATTTGGTGTTAATTTAGAGCCACTTTCAAGGACTGCGGTTTCTCCACTGATGAACAGAGCAATCCCTGAAGAGGACCCAACAATTCCAATGCCAAGACAAGTCAAGGCTCTCTCACATCTCTGGAGCCAACGGTACATTCCAGTTTCTAGCTGAGTCCTTTGCTAAACTGCCTTTTGAATTTTTTTTGTCCTTTGTGTAAAGAAAGGTCTGGGTAACAGCTTTCCGCAGTTGGAGGCTCTTTACTAAATAACAGATGGACTGTAATTCCTTTATCTGATAGTGATAGGATGTCACCTATATCATCTTTTGAAACTCCTGTTCTGCTGCATCAATAATGCTTTATTCTTCAGAAGGATTTTATGTTATGAAAATTAAACCATGGAATTGATGATTGATTTAAACATTTCAAACAGAAGCAAATAGAGAGTTAAGAGACAACCAGACAGAAGAGTTTTGTACATGTATAAGTACAATGAGTCATATGCCTAGAAACACCATACATTTGAATATTCTTAGTGTATCTTCACAGAGCAATTAAGATCTTTGACATTACAGTAGCAACAATAAATTTCATTTATCTGAAAGATTTTGATTTAAAAAAGGCACGTAGAATAATTAGAATTAATATCAAATTTAAATCATCTACTCCTAACTTTTGCTCCAGTCATATGCCACTTATACAAAGCATCTCTTTCTCTCTCTCTCTTTTTTTTTTTTTTTTTAAATGTTTTGGTTCAGTGACCTAGGTTCAAATTCAGCCAAGGCTAAAATGAGAGTAGGTTTTACAGTCTGAATAATAAAAATGTTATGTGAAAAGATTTACATTCTGAATGCTATCTAAGCAATTAATTCAGAGGGAATTATTTATAATTGCTAATTTGTTAGACAACTACAAATGATACAGAATGGAATTATATTTCAGTTCTCTTCTGAAATCTTGTGGGCTAATGTAATTGTGTTCCATTCGTGTAAATCCCTTTACAACAAAGATTAAAATAAATGGGACTGAAACTTCCTTGGCTTTTGTTTCCAGTACTGCTGTAATGTATGCTTTAACCCAAATCCCTAATGGGATACTGCTGTCCAGTTGAGGGAATGAAAGATCTCACAGACCATTATCCAAGTTCATGCTCTTTTCAGCATGTTATTTACTTTAAAAATAAACAAACAAATCTTACTGAAAGTGGAAGCAAACTTCGACTTTTTATGGTCCCTCCCATTCTACTGCAACTCCGTATATGATAGATAGCATTCACTTGTTGATGGATATAAAAGTTTCTTTTTCTTTTTTTTTTTCTTTTTTGCATTTCCTGAAGACACAACCTTTTACCATCAAGAAGAAAAACCTATAACATTACACTAGTTTATCTTAGTGTACATTGCTTTTGTCCCTCATTAGGAGAAGAAAGTATTTTCAGAAAAGAATATAAGCAGATTATTTTTCTCTTATTTTTTTTTTTTTCTGGTTGAGCTATATTGCAACGACTCCTGTGTCTATGGAGAACTACTTTTCAAGATTATATAAAATAAATATTTAATTGTAACATTCATAGAAAATGATAAATGCTTATATAAATTGTTTTTGAAAAACATCAGCTGCATTTGGAAAATTGATGTGTTTTAGTACCTTTATTCTAATGTAGGGCAGAGTAAGATCATCTGTAGCCACAAATAATGTGTTCTGCTTTCTGTGGGCTTATTTGCCTGTTCTGATAATACATGCATAATTTACACAGCAAGGAATATAACAATAATTACCTCAAAAACTATATCCGTGCAAACTTCCATTATCCACACCAGCACAACAGTGATATTTGAAGTTGTCCTGTTGTTTTCCATACAATTGGCCATCCCAAGCTCCATCTGTCTCATTTTTAATTTCTTGACAGACTTTCCTTATCACCTTTACTCCTTTGGTCTCCTTTCCTTTGTGACAGCTGTACCCTTCTCAGAAGTTTGCCAAGGGATAAAATTCTCTCCATTCTCTCTTATAGGCAAGAAAAGGGCAACCTGTGAAGGAAGTAGTTTACTTTCCTTTTAGAGCCTTCACCTAAAATATTTGTCCAGTATACAGCAGCTTGTCCTTCACAGATTATTTTACATGTGTAAATGTGTAATAATTACTGAGAAAAAGAGAGTATTAAGAGTGATGGGAACTTATCTACATGCTATTTACTCATTAAGGAAGATGTTAACAGGTTTTCTTTCAAAAACATATAGGATCTCCTTAGGATGATAGAACAGTCAGCAGTGATGCTGTCAAGCATATATTTATTTATTTATTACACCTAGACAGGTGTAACTCCTGTCTAGGTTATGTCCACTAGAATGGGAGGATAGAAAGCTACCTTTGAGACTGTTCAGTAGGCTCTGTAAATGTGATACATGACTTAGATACAAATTTAAATCTAAACAGACCAAGGACCTGAAACTGTGATGTTTGTTCTCTTAGTAATTTTCTGATGCGGTGAGCAAAGGCTATGGAAGCCTCACATTCCAGTACTTTTAATGTATTTAACTAGACATGAGAGTTCCATACATGCTGAAGTTGACCACTTGCATTTTACTTTAGTGTTCTACTATCTGCTGTCATGATAAACTAGGCAGAAGCCACGACATTAGCCTCATACAAGACATAACATCACTCTGAACAAAAGAGAAATAGAAAATTACTTTTGGAAAACTGTCCATGAAGTTCACAGGAAGGTCAAAGCCAATGGCTGTAAAAACTGAGCGATAGTATCACTGTATTAATTAGCAGTTTAATATGCAGAATAATTCTAAGGAAAAGACAACTAAAGCAATCAAATAGAAAACCCAGTAACCACTATTAGTAGCTCATTGATTTGTTTCTCCAATTAATTTAAAACCTAACAAATTATTGTCTGTCTTGTGACTGATCCCTGACAAATTAACAATGCAGAGTGAATGTAAGTATTTACACAGATTCGATACCAGCTAAGCTGGCTCTCAGTGTATGTTGTTTTAGATTTAATTGGAGTTTCAGCAAAATTAAATTCAAAAAAGAAGGTCAAAGTACACTGGTGTTGTTTATTCATATAAATTTCCTGTAGGTTCAGGAAGATATTGAAGCAATCTATATCAATCTAAAGTTGTGATTCATTGTTAGAGATTTAATTAAGTTTATTTTCTACAAGTTTTACAAATAATCAAATCTTCATGCAAATAACATTGGCACCACTGCATTTCTTTCTTGTGTATGAAGCAGAAAATATGGTCCACAGATTCATCTCAGTTATTTCAGTGTTAACCAGAATAACTTCTACTGTCTCCTGTAGATTTCTCAAAAATGTAACTGGGAGCAGAATCTGGCCTTGCAATGTAATTACTCACACAAAATTGTCATCTAAGGAATTTATTCAATGCAAATATTCCCCATAATCACATAAACTGTCATAATTATGCATCTTGTGCTATATGTAACTACAAAGTTAACAGCATGCAATAAATTAGTCCACAAATCTAATCTGACAGATTAGATCACTGCAATAGACAGAAGGAAGTAGACAATTCAATATAACATAGTTATGAAAGTAATGGATTGTAATGTGACATTTTTGGTTTTCCTACACATATGAGGTATTTTAAACATGTGCTACACAAATGGCAGAGGTCAAATGCAATAATCAAACGCCACAGATAGGAGCCAAAGCAACTTTTATAGTATGTTATACAAATATACATAAAATAGCAAATATAGAAAAAAATATGATCAGACTAATAATAGCTGCAAAGTCAAGGCACACAAACCACAAACAGACCAAATAAAAATGAGGCAGCGAACCACAAATGAATATTAAACTAAAATTTCTCCATGTCTGTGGATGAGAACCAAGAAGAGGCAGCACCTAAGAGGAACTGTTCCTTTCTGTACTCCTGTTCTATATGGCATACACGACACATTGGTGAATGCTTTTTGTTAAAACAAACCAGTGTCAACCCTAATAATACTGCACATAAACAACTTATTCTATAGAAAAAAAAACACCACCAACAACAAAAATTATGCATAATATGGTACCCATTGCAGATCATGCCCTGTGCTAATTATGTGTGTAAGAGATTAACATGATATTTCTTAAGGATGTATGGCATATCTTCTTTAAAGACAGCTTATACAATTTATCTAGTTCAGCACCAATGTAATGCCTGGAAAACATCAAAAAAAATCAGAAAGTGTTTTCAAGAAGCACTTTGCAATAGGTGACAGCACTCAGTCAACTGAACAACAGGGCAGCCTGAATACTGCATTAGCTTGTTTTTCTTGCTCAAGTATCAAACAACTAGAGTTATTGAAATACTATTTTGCAACAGAGAAGCCTTAGAACTATTTAGAACTATTCCCATCTTTATTTAGGTAGGAACTAAGTAAATCAAGAAGATGGAAACCTTTGTCTCTTATTATATCCAGACCTACAGACTGCGCTGAGATGCTGCTGTGCTGTGAGGCATCCCTCTCCCAAAAATTCAAGGTAACCCAAATTTTCTATTGAAAGACAAAGTGACCTGGTTATGTAGTTTACCATATTTAGATGTTTACACAAAGTATATTTAGCTATATACAGATTAACCATTCTAGCGAAAGAGAGATTACTCATAAAAACAAGGCTCTTGCAGGTAATGTATTGAGGTAAATCTCCAAAAGAAAGTGGGAGAGTTTTATTCCCATGGAGACAAATTAAACAGAGGTTGAGATTAATTAAGCAGGAAAGTATAGCACATGACACCTAGTCTAATAAAGACATTTGCATATTTAAAGACAGTGAAACAAAATCTGTTTTAATTAAGTAGGCTGCTCGTTCAGGTTAATGCATTCAGGGGAAAAAATTAAAACTGTCTAGAATCCCTGGAAGAAATAGAGATGGGCTGTAGGAAATTGTCCTTCTGAAATGTGATTAACGGACTCAGATGATGAGGACTGAATCCTGCTAAACCACCAGGACTCACTATATGACAGGTGCTGGCATTAGGAGTATAGGGATTTTGCATTCTCTAGGTAAAAATGAACACATTCTGTGTGAGGGTCCCTGGCAACTGCAAATCAGTTCTCAGGTGTAACCTGTACACACAAGGTTTTCTCTAGCTTTTTTCTATGTTGATGTCAAAATATTTGACATCTAATTTGCTCCAACAACCTAAGAGTTTCACATTTCCTCAGCTTTCTTGTATAAAGCACAAAGCATCTTACCAAATGGATGAGTATTTATTGCTGCTGTTGGTTAGGGCTTCCCACTATCTGTTTGGTAGACCTTTTTTTCCTTATTCAGTACCAGTGACCAGTAGAAGCAATTAAAATCACATTTCTGCATTTCCATAACTGCTGATTAAAAGTGTCAGTTTCTAGTGTATTCTCTTTGTAAATGCTTTTTATCCTTTGACTTACTCATGTCTGAATTTAAGAGTTCTTAGAAGAAACCTGCTAAAGTGATTGGAGGCTCCACTCTCAAGTGTGGTTTAAAGCACTGGAGCCACAGTTCCTTTATGCTCTAACAGAAAACAATATAAAGCAAGAACAAAATGAGATTTCCGGACAGAAAAGGTGAATGTCTTCAAAGAAGCCATTTAATGTTATTTCACTTTAAGTCTAGCATATTTATATAAGTATTTTCTGCAGAAATCTGGTGTTTTCATTGTGCCTCTTAGACTTCTGCTTTATTCCTTGGTCATATTATAACTCACCAAAAAGCACTGAAGAAATCACTGTGAGACACATTGATTTTTTTTTTTTTTTTTTTTTTTTTTTTAGTTATGGAAAAAAGTTCTGGCATGTCAAAGCTTTGTAAACTGAACCTGTAAGTATCAACAGCTCTACATTTTTCTGCTGGAACCTTGAGGGAGAATCATGAAACACTGCGTACAGAAGCCTAACTTAGTATCTAGAATTGTAAAAGCTACCACAAGTGATAAATATAAGGGCTAGATAAATCAATATTAAACCCAAGTTTATTAAATGCTTGATATAAGCATGGCTTCCTATTTTATACTGCCTAGAATTGCCCAGGAGGCATCTCACAGTTAAGAATGTTACTGTTGCACAATAAAAATTAGGGAAGCTCTTAAACAATAATACAAATGATAACTTTTATACCCAGCAGTTTCCATTATAGTAATGCATTAGATGTACAGTCATGCTTCAGGTTTTCAGTAACTTACATTCATTACACCTTTGTTTTTTGTAAGTCAATCCATTTATTCACAGAAGGATGAAATTCTACACTGCCACCCCTTCCAATGCAACCTCCAGCCCATGTTTTTCCAAAGGATTTGCACTGAAAACAAACAGGTGGTAATGAGATCAGTTATAGCAGTCAGTATATATTTCTGTTTAGTAAATAATGAGAAATTAATATTTCTCCTTGATATCAGACAGAAATACTCTAGGCTGTATGCACTGAAAATTTGCACCAAGAAAAACTGGTATTCTCTTTTTCAAAGTGATACAGCAAATAAGAGTCTGATTCAGAGCTGAACACGTAGTTCCAAAAAGTAAAACCTCTTCTTCATTCAAGAAACTCCACACAATTATCATGCTGCTTTGCGAAGTGCATGGTAAGCAAACAGTATGTTAGTATACTTGGTTTACTCATACCACAGAGTCCATGAAAACTAGAAGTTGCATTTCTGTGTTGCATTACACTCACCCTGCCACATTTTGGGAATGCTACATATTTTGATTTTTAATGTAATGAGAAAAAGAAGTTCAGTTAATATGGAGAACTGCTGAACATCTTTCACATCTATCAAACTAATATGTAACAAACCTTCAGATCACATATTCATGTGATTTTGTGATGTTTTATTTTATGGAGGACTGTGTGTGTTTTGAATAGATCTTATTCTTCCCCATATGACATTATTTCTCATTAGTAAGACTGAGATATAATCTTCATATAATTAGACAAGTATTCTTCAGAGAAATTTATACTAATTTATATCTAATCAAAAGTAACAATTATGTGCGTTAGGACAGTTAAGCATGTTATGACAGCAAGTATGAGAGCACAGAAGAGTACAAAAATAACTTAAACACACAAACAGTACTAGATCCTTTTGCAGTTTATGACACGTGTCTTGTTGAAATGAAAGATGTGACATACTTTGATTTTGGATAATACAGAAGTGGCAGATTCTGAAACTCTTCTTCACTGAATGGCATCCTATGTGTCAATATATTACTTAGAAGTTGTATTACATGAAATTACATACATATGCAACTGGTTTGTATGTACAGGAATGGAATTTGCATATATTTTACTAAGAGAAAATTCTTTGCTAAGAGAAAATTCTTTATTTGTTAAATTAATACAGTTAAAATGAGCTATTACTCTATACATGTAAGCCATTGTTTAATGGTCTCAGCAGTCACTATTTCTAAATCCAAGTCTGAACTGTGCTTGCCAATCTAATTTATTACTGTGTTTTGGCTTTTATTCCCTCTGCCAAGAATATCTGCCTGAGATGTGGAGAAAGAGACCCATAGCACAAACAGGAACTGCCCCACCACCTGCAGCGTGAATGATCCATTGGATGTGCATATAGAATTATAGAATCATAAAGGTTGGTAGAAACCTTCAAGATCATCTGTTCCAACTCTCACCCTATTATTTTTGCTCACATCTGTGAAGCTGCCAGTCAGGTGCCAGATGTTCTCAGGTTTCTTTCTAGGTCTGTCCAAGGAATTCATTTAACAAGGTAAGCTCTGTTCACTGCTTGAAGACACTTATAATAATTAAAAACAAAAAAAAGTCTGATTAAAAATAAATAGAGCCTTTAAACTAACACAACTTCAAGTGCACATTGTTTCAAGAAGAGGATGAAATACTTATTTCATCTCAAAACTTATGGCAGAAATACGGCTCCTACTGCAAAAGGGGACCCAAAAAACTGCGTGCCCACTCTGTTTAGGGAATTTCAAGCAACTATGCTCTCTTTCTCTGTAAGCCTATTACTGAGTAGGTGAAATTGAAAAACGTGTTCTATGGGTATCTTTTCAAGTTATTGTCATACTGTGATATACAGACTAACGGGTAGTGGGAAACTTGAAGTCCAAGGATATACAGAACAGAATAGCACAGATCATACATGTTTATACAGGAAAAGGTACCAATTTCAGCATTTTAAAAGGATTGAGGCATGCAGACACCTTAAATTGCACAAGCATTTAGCCTCTTTTCATTCTCTAAAGATATTCAACCCTGAAATTATAAATGGCAATCAAAAATATAAAGCATAATTAACCCAATTGACTGTTAGAAATGTAGACATGTACCTCTGGAATTATCAAATAAATACTTAACTGATAAAATCTTTCTTTAAAAATCACACATATCTTTCTCAAGTAGTAAGAAAAATACCTTTTGCTGTTTTTTATTGGACAGTGCTTTTCAGTGCATAGCTTTCAGTGATGCTTTCCTGTTGCAGAAGAGTTGTACAGCTGATCCTACTTCACTGTTTTTAGGTTTATTTTCAGTGCAAATGTCTGACTAACAGAGACTTTTAGAAGTTGAGATACAGACTGGTCTATGATACTACCAGCTATTCTCAAAGCTTCTGAATTGCTTAAGTAGGTGATAATCATCTTCAGTAGCTGTAACAGCTGAAACATATCTTTAAAAAAAAAGTTTGGCAAGGTACTCTTATTCTCTCTCACCCTCAAATTGTTATTGAAAGGCCAAGTAACATACAGGTCATTTGAAAAGCAACTGCAAGGTTCCAAAGATTAAAAATATACCCTGTTGTTAAGTGACTTTGAATGTTTCCAATATCATTTACACTTATTTTTGAAGAAGAACAACAAAACCCCTGAAATTCATTGTTAACATTATTCTATTTGTTAGCATGAAAATCAGGGAAAAAGAAATGTAAAACTTTGTCCTCTGAAATATACAGCAAGGGCAAGAAAACTTCCTGTAACACTCTAAATGGCTTCATAGGCAATTGACCTAGGAGCAAGTGAATTTTTTTAAGATGAATGCTTAAATATAGCAGAAACAGCAACTTTTTATCACAAAATGATAACACATGCTCTCATCAATTTAGGTTGCCTACAGTTACCTTCAGAGTACCTCATCTACTAGTAATTTTCAGAAATGTAACTATATTTGTAGTTTGATTTTCAAAATGATATATATTAAAGTGAAATTGAAAAAGAGACTTCATTCTTTAAGTGCTACTCGGTGATTTAGACCTTGGAGAAACATTAGTTGACTTACTAGAAGATTTTTGATGCTTAAAAAATGTTAGGAAAGAGATGTTCAAAGATGAAAAATCAAGATTTAAAACTGCATTTTAAGATGTAGAATAAATAGGTGTCTGGTAATGGTTTTCCCTTTTTATTAGGAGGACAAGGTTAAAAATTATGATGTTTTAAGTTAGATGTTAAAAGCCATATCCTGCACTATTACACACAAATGGCTTATGTTACCATTGACTTTCATGGGGAGATGTTAGGTCATTAGGCCCAGCTCCAAGAAAGTACTTAAGCATATGTTTATGCTAATTATGCATATACTTAAAATTGGGTATAGGTTAAAATTTCATTATGAATACTGGTAGAATTAAAAAGCTTTGCAATTGACATCATTCTACAACATTACATTCTGCTGGCAATTTCCAATTTAATTTGTAGTTTTGGAATATTAAATGTAATCTTACCAATAAATGAGAACCAACATACAACACATCAATTAATGTGAAAAATAAATACTTTAGATCTATACTGACTGTTTTTGTAAATTAAAAAGGCAATGCAAGGAATCAGCCGTCAAAAATGTGCTGAGCCAAGCCATCAGCAGCATAACAGAGTTCCCTAGTGGCAGTTAGCACAGTGACATATCCCTTGGTCTGATCAGTCTTTACTATGTTAGTGAAAAACTAAATGAATTTTAAACCTGCAGAAGTAATTTAAAACAACAGAGCAAGCAGTAGTATACAGTAGATGTCCTGCTTCATTCTGGTCAATCTATTTATTTAAGAGTAGTAACAAATTTTACAAAAATTTCTCAATAACTTATTTCTATCCTATTATTATTTATTTACTTGTTTGACAGTGTGGATAAAATTTAAATATAGTATTTTTTTATCTATTACTGTAAAAACTAAGCTTCTCTGAAAGGTCTTATTACCTAGTTCTTGTCTGGAGACAAGCAACACCTTACAATGCTAAGCCCATGAGAAATAAGGACATATACAACATTTTTGGATTATGCTTTCCAATTTTATTTTTTTAATGATATAGTTCAGATCATCTCATACAAATTGGACTATAAGTTGTCTGTTGTTCTAACAGTACAGACTTTTAATGTTTATTACTTATAAAACTTATTGTTATAATGCTTAGTAAAAAATACTAACTTGTATGATTAAAAAAAAAAAAAATCCCCTGTAATAGAAAATAGTTGTTTAATTAGTGTTTTATCCAAAGATTAATTTGAAATACTTTCTTTTTCTTTAACCGTTAATGTAATCTGCTTCAAATTATTCTGGTTTGAGGGTACACTATGGAATAAAAAGAATTATCAACCAAGTATCCTACTCAGGATTTTTAATTTCTAATTCACCAAACATTTACAGTATGTGGGTAAATTTTGTCGTAAATTATGCCATAAATTATGCTAAAATAGGAATTTACATAAACTATTTTAGAGAACATTAGGACTCTCTATACAGAGAACATTGTCATTTAATTGAAATTTACAAATGGCTTATGAGACAGAATTGTAGAACCTAGTAAAATAAAACAAACAAACAAACAAAATGGACAATAAACAAAATATTATTATATATCCTCAGTGTGGAGTTCATATTTATTTTGCATCTTTCCATCAGTCTCATTTGTAGGTACTACTAACAAAGCCAGATTGGTATTCCCCCCTTCAATCAACATTCACCCTGTTTACTCTTTTAGCCTGTATGATCTTTCCTACCAATACATCCAAAACCAAGACTTAATACTCTAATATAATCCAGATTGCCTGATTTCTTTTTGAATCATTGTAACTAGTTATTCAAAACCAATAAATTTTTATCTAAATGTATATCTGATATGTATTCTGATGTAATAGTTTAAAAGACAATATAATATTATAAAACATCATTAGATCAGGTGTTTATTTTTAAGATTAGTAGGTGATAATCTCTTCTAAATTGTTCATAGTTATACACATTTTAAACATTTTAAAAAATATTTTTTTTACACATTTATTTCATCTTCCATGTACATAAATCCAATGAAATATTAATTTTTCTATTAAATATGTTTTTGGAAGACAGAGACTGACAGAAGGATGTTGATATGCACTGAAACTTCTGTTCACAATCATATTGTCTTTTTTTCATGCTCATGAAAATAGCTGGAACAGTTTTGGTTTTGAGAACTTATATTAGAACAGTCATGTCTGAATCTTGTAATCAAAATCTAAAATGTGGATAATATCTCACATCTGATAAGAATTTATTACAGAACTTATTTCAAGGTAACTGATATACATTGGAAACACTTATTTTCATAAGGCAAATTATTTCTATAGTGAGAACAGAAGAAATGTAAAAAAATTTATAAATTGTTAAGTATTTTATTAGAAAAAAATGAGCAGCTTACTCTTGAATCTGACTGGCCAATTACAGTGATTTGTTTGTAATAGAAAGGTAATTTTGTTTTGGTAAAAAAAAGAAGCCATTAAGTTTAGTGGTGTCATTTATTCACAGTCAGATTTTCTAAGTTGTTTGAACAGTTAATTTGTTATTTTCCTCTGTATTTCGTTTTGCTCCAGCCTACAGTTTATTTATATAATATACATATACATTTTATATATACATATATAGCCTGATGAAATTCTCCTTACAGCAGTTAAACAGTTTAGAAGAGTTAGATAGAATGGGAAACAATTTTTTAAAAGACAAAATCTGAGGTCTGAATATTGAGCTGCTTGCTTGATTTCTGCTTCTGGAATAGGCATAGAATCAATTTGTAAGATATCCAGATGATACCAATGGAAAAAAAAAAAAAAAAAAAAAAAAGTCATTTTTTTCCAAAATGGATCATTTCGAATCATTTTTTTATTTTTTTCTTTTTTTATTTTTTTTTTATTTTTTTATCCTTTGGCAGTACAGTGACAGTTATTAGGGATAAGAGAAAAACTAAAGAGAAAAACTATGTAATTCATCATGGCCTTAGTGTTTTACAGTCTCACATGATAGTCTCGTGAGTGAATATGTAAAAGATAATCTAGGTGAAGTTTATTCTGTGGGATGATTATTAATCACTGTCAAACTAAACAGATGAATAAAATACAGCTGAGATGCATCTTGACAATTTACTGTTTTATATAATTGTCCATGGGCTAGGGATGAAAAGTGTCCTTATTAAACTGGCAGAAGAGCAGCGTAACTTTTACTATCTCTTTTACCTCTTTCTTTCTTTCTTTTTTTCTCTCTCTCCTTTTTTTTTTTTTTTTTTCCTAGAGGAGTCGGGTGCCTACTTTGCTTTGAGAATCTGGCAATTGTGTGCTTAGTTCCTGAAGAAAAGAGGATGTACTTGTTAAAGCCTGTTTAGCTAATTAGACACACATTTGCTGGAAGCAAATATGCTATCTTATATAAGTTGTCTAACTCTGAATGATATTAAAATATGTTTAAAATATTTTTCTCTAGTGAACTTTGCACTTACACAAAAAGAATTGCACTTACACAAAAGAATTTCAGACCTGAAAAGTCACTGATGTTAAAATTTTTCATACTTTGCAAAAAAAAATATATATATATATACACACGCACAGCTATATATTTAAACTGCTTGCTGGCATGCATTGAATCTGGTTTCGGCTTTACAAAGATAACCTTCATTTATAGATAACTTTCATTTATATCAGTGTAAAAGAAACTATTTTCTTTCATTATTTTTTGTTTTTCTGAAAGTTTATATGAATTACACAAGGAGATCTGGAAGCTGATCTGTGAGCAAACCTAATCAGTGTCTCAGTTATACCCATGGATCAAAAAAAAGAAAAAGAAAAAGAAAAAAAAAAGTTCCTCTGGAATCCACTGACAACAGAACAAGTGCAAATTGTGGATAGGTTGTGACCCATATTACTTCATCTGACTGTGAATTAAAGTTAATTTTTCACACACATACTACACAGAGCCAGAAGAGTTGGCTTTGATGGGATTGTCTCTGCTTCCTCATACATGTCATGCAGCCCCAATACCACATTTTTCACCATTTGATGTTCATGAAGCAGCATTACAAACTGGATCATGAACATGATCTAGCTTAAAATATAAATATAAATATAAAAAATATAAATATAAATATATATAAAATATAAATATAAATATAAACATAAGTAAAATTACTAATTTTTGTATGGATCTTATTAAGGATCCAGGGGACAGTTTTGACAGGGTAAGCTGTATAGCTGACTGGAATGGGTTACCACATGGCCCAAGCCAGGTTTGCCACTGAATCCATTAAAATAGGGATTAATTTGCTGTTCTATAATTTATGGCACTGCAGTGAAACACAACTTCTCTTCTCCCAGAACTGATGATGGAGAGGAATACTCTTATTTAATTGCTCAAGAGAAACACTGACCCTTTAAATTCATTTTCATTTCCTTGTCAATGTCTTTCCTTTCTTTACTATTGCTTTTCTGTACATTTGCCCACCTTCCTCTCAGGAAAATCAGTGCAGAGACTCTTCTCCTAGTATATGTATTTTTTCTTCTAGTTTTCTTACTGCCCTCAAAACAAAGATCAGTCTGCTTCTTAAAAAAGCCCATCTTTACAATAAGAATGGAAAGTAATTACTCTGTAAAAGCCTTCCAGTGCTCAGCAAGGGACTTGAGATAGCAGTCTGTCTCACTTCCGAATCAGTGTTTTGTTTGACCAAACATTGTTACCTCTGTGACAGTGGATTTCCCCCCCTCTCTAATGGCAATAACGAAATTCAGAAGAGGAACGTGCTGAGTAACCTAGCTAATTCCCAGGTCTCCAGCTTTCAGCAGGTGTTAGAAGTGATGTATTCCTTTCCACCTGAGCTGTCAATGAACAGCAGTCACATTAACTTCACTGTCAGACAATAGCACTGGCTCTGCATCCACCCTACAGTTCAGGAAAATGTTCTAAATGTCAACGTAAGCCACAGCATTAACAATACTCCCTTGCTGGCATCACAGAGTAGCCCTTGAAGATTTTCTCAATATGTGCCTGACTGTACATATGAAATTAATTATACTAATAAAAACTCTGTAACAATCAATAAATGTGATAATTTTAAGGCAGGCATGTTGGCATGCCTTGGTTACACCATCAGATATAAAATCTCCTGCTGGAAAAGAAAATAAAATGTACTTTGTCTCTAAAGTACACTGAGGAAATTTGCTGTAAATTAAAAGAGACCTTTGCTACATAAAGCAGTTGAAATTTGAAATGTGTGGCATCTTTTGGAATGTCGGATGGAGAAAGGACGATCTTGTGGTGTTTTCCTTCCCTGCAGAGTTATCTGGTTAACTGAAAAATATTTAATGTTTTTCTCTTTTATGTGCTTATGTTAAAAATTTACTTTCTATTTAAGCATTCAGCTGTGTGACACTATGTTAATTAGGCATCACACAGAGTGTATTTCTCTGTTCAGTAACTGCAGTCATGATTACTTGAATGGATAGTGCCCTGCTGAAAACACATCGAGGCTAGATATTTCTGAATCTACATATATCAGGAGATCACACATCAAAATGCTGCTAACCACAGATCTGACCTTATCCATGGGTCCAATTTCTTCTTATTCAAGAGTGTAAAAAATGGGCATGGTAACAGATCTGTAAAGAAAAGAATATTAATTAACATTTCTGTCTGAAAATATTAATAAAAAATGCTGGGGGTTGAAAATGAAATCGTGATTCTTCACTTTTTTTTTTTTTTTTTTTTTTTTTTTTTTAAGCAGCTTCCAAGGTACTTATACCTTTCTTTCTATTTACTTTGTATGTTCAAAAGAAAGTGCTAGCTTTGGTAAATAGTATTGAAAATGTCAGCATGAAACAAAACCAGTGATCCTCAGTCTCCTTTGGCTTCTCACTCACTACCAGGACATTATATTAATTTTGCATTAAGGAAGCAAAAATCATCATAGTAAAACCCATGATAGCTATACCTAACTGGAACTGTTGAATCCTAATGACAAGTTTTCAGAAATATTTCCAATTTGTAATTATATGCAACAAATACTTTTCAACAAATAATTTTTATGTAGTGTGAGTAATCAGTAAAGAGAACTAGAGTTTTTAAGTGTCCTGTTGGCTGGTAGAAAGATACTATAATCCATAGAAAACTATTCATCTTTTATGGCAGGCAATAGTAAAGCAAAAGCCAAGCTAGTAGGAAATGATTATATTTCCTTCTAGGAATGATAAATATTTACATTTCTTTTTAAAATAATATTCCAGAACCTATTAATAACTACAAACTATAAAGCCTTGTACAAAGCATAACTTAATAATGGTATCTACAAGCAACAGCAAAACTGGCTTCAGTCTCAATTCTACAAGAGGCAGAATCCAGTTAAAAAACTGAAAATTCACGCAGGTGACATCTGTTACTCTATTCTATCATAAGAGTGAGATGAAATTCAATTTCTATAGCTTTTATGCATTATTAAAGCATATGCCTTTGCCATATCCGATAACCAAGAAAAAGATGTGTATCTTACAGCTATGTAAGGCGTGGATACAACTATAATAATTTATATGATGACACATTCACCTGAATGCATACAATATGTGAACTGTGAACATGCAATTCCTTCACATATTTTTTAGTGAGTAGTTAAAGTACACATGCAGGCAGAAAGCTGTTACGTAACCATTTAAGTAAATATGCTGACTGGACATAGAAAAAGACATTTTGGAGTGATGTAGCAACATCAAACATTTTGGTCACCCTAGAACAAAACCTTTCACTTAATCTGGGTTTTATTTAACCTTATAACTTTTCCTTTAATGTATACCAATTTTAAGATTAAAGAACTCTCTTTAAATGAGAATTTGTGTGTGTGTACATGTGAAATATTCAAGTGAGATTTTAGCTCATCCAAAAGACTTTATTTCTTCCAAAACTGTACACCACGTTTATACCAAAATGTGAATAGTTCTTCTGGCCTTCATTAAACTCATAATCATTTATACTTTGATATGCATCTACATATTCAAATAAATAATAATTATTATTATTACAAAAGATTTTAAATTATTTGCACCTTATTAAAAGTTTTAATATTTTAATGTGGAAATTTACCATTAATAAACATCTACAGTTTCCTTGAACAAAGCTCTTCAAATCATGAGATGTGCTTCTCTAACACAAAACTATGCAATATTTTGAAAATAAATTTTACTGTGAATAAAATTAGAGTATAAATATTCATTTTTTTTCTTATTGAAAGCATAATTCAGATGCTGTTGTGTTTTCTGTACTAATTACAACCAAGATATACAGCTTCAGGAAAATGTCTAAGTTTAACTCATTAAAAGGTTCTAAAACTGGGAAACTGGAAGGCTATAGTAAATTCTGATTAATAACATTTTTAAAATTTGTTTGTTCTTAGAAATCCTATGTAATACACTTGAAGTTCCTATGTTTTGCAATTAATCTTGTATCACAGTACTTACTGCAATATCACATTCAGTACCTAATCAGTTTTAATGCATTTTTAACCTGCATTATGCTTGCTAGTCTCTGTGTTAACCCTAGTTTTAAACAGAAATGATTTTACTGTTTCTAAATGTCTTAAGATATAAAACCTGTCACTTTGGAAGACTTTCCTTAAAATCCAAATGTTATGATTAAGTTAAAAGGTAAAGAGTATGCCAATAGCCATTCTGTGAGATGAGAAGTATGACATTTAAATGCATACAGGATATATGGAACAATTACCAGGAAGCAAGTTCACCTAGAGAAAATCTTTCAAATCAAGAATTAACTGTAATAAGAGTTGCCAAGATTGTAATAATGTTTGTATTACTAAAAAAAAAAAAAAATAGGAACTGAAATACATGTATTAGGTGTCAGTGAAACTCTTTTCCCTGTAAATCTAGTATGTCTTGGTGTCACAAATAATTGTCCAAACCATTTCAGGCATTAGCTATGACACTATTAATTCATAAATACTTCAAATATGACACCTGTCAGGACAAACATCTTTTTTCATCTTTGTGGTTCTGCATATTTTACATCTCCTCTTCTAAATCCACAGACCCATTTAAGAAAAATGTAGTTGCAAAATTTGAAGGATTTGCTTGTTCAGCAAAAGAACCCAATTCATTTACTTACCAATCCCCACTTAGTTCATGTGTTAATGATGTTGAGGAAAAAAATCAGGGATTTGGTAGCCAGAGGCTGCAGCCATACTCATGTGGGTTGAGACCACAAATAGTCTGTGTTACCCACATCGGGGCAGGGATCACCCCAAGATGTGTGACTTTTTGAATAAAATAAAGCAACTAAGCGTAACAGCAACTTGCAACAAGAACATCACAAATCAACAAGGTAGGTACAGTGCCATTCTGGTGTGTGGCTGTATCTTCTGTGTGTATTTCTACAGGAAAATAAAGAGGACATAGCTGCCAATAATGCCAGATCCTTATACTTATTTTCTTTTAATTAATTCATACAGAAGTATATTAGGAACAGAATTTCTCTCTTAGATTATTTGCCCTTTTACCAAAATTCTTTTTTAAAATGAATTGTGATTCCTGTCTGAGCTTTATAGATCTCATTAATTATTATAATGCAGAAAAGGTCTATAAAGTCACACTTTAGTGATTAAAAGAGTATTTTTGGATTTTCCTTTAATCTTTTTAATAACTATAAATGTGTTAATAATTTTAATTAGAAAAGTAGTAATTGTACATAAACTCTCCTAAATGTTATGCTCCTATATCCTCCTGAGACTATTTTATAAGAATTATAGAGAAAATGAGAGAGAATTGGTATGAAAGTAATATGTAGGTCAAACTAGAAAAAAAAAAAAAATCAGAACTCCTAAGGTATTAGTGCAGAGACCTCCATCTCAGTTTACAGTATGTGTGAATTAATGGATCTAATTCAAAATCCATGATTTCTGCTTTAATAATGATTCCGAACAAAAATACAGATACAAGACCTAAACCCCAAGAATCTGACTAATTCAAGTCCCTTCTGAACTCTGACCTTAAGATGAAGTTCTCAGAGGTGTCTATTGCAGCCAGCTGTGAGGCTCATGCACATACACATTTGTATCACTTCTCAGCTTGATGTTTCTGCCTTGGTTGTTAAGGCTGTCTACTATCAAAGTAGAAATACTCAGAAAAGCAGTATTGCCAAGCTTCAAGCCTGTGAAGCCGAGATTGGGAGGGTGCTAATACCATTGACAATTGAGTGCATAAATTTTAAAGCAGTCTGTTTAACACAGACCACAAAGATGGGAATGATACTCACTGAGCTTTACTTTAATCAACCTTGTGACAGTAAGACACATATCTGTTTAAGAACAAGGACCAAAACCAAACACTTCAAAGCACCTCTTCTTTTTTTTTTTTTCTTTTTTTTCCTTCTCTCTGAAAATTAATCCAACTTAAAATATGGCTTACAAATACAAACCTATTTTGTAACCTATTGAGATGAAAGGAGATCCTTTGTTCTTTTCTCAGAATGTCTCAGACACCTAAGTATAACTATTAGAGGTATATTCATATACAATCATACATGTAAAATGTACAATCATACATGTGAAAAAATGCACAAGCTCTAATCACAAAATAAGACAGTATGCTGTGAATTAAGAAAATATAATGACAACACCCGTAGTTTACTTCAATTGTCTAGCTGATGATAATACAACTTTGATAACGAAAACATTTCTGCGTTATGATTTCCCAGAAAATAAAGCAATCTCAGAGAGACATACAGATCTGCAGAACAACAGCTCTAGATTCTCTTGTGTTTTAATACATCATGAATATACAAAACAAGTATATATAATTCTAAAGAAATGAAATTTCTTCTAAATTTAAAAAACTAAACATTCCATTATGAAATCAAAGACTCTAAAGTCCATGATAAGTTCAAGTTTTGATCTGTGTTCTAAAGATAATAAATACACTGAGAATACAACTACTCTTATTTCTGCTTCATTCATTCATGTCTGTGGGGCATAATGTGATTTATAGGTCATCAATGGTATTACCAAACAGTAGATACCACACACACACACAAAAAAAATCTGTACAAATGATGATTTATGTTGCCTATAAACCATATTGTTACATCAATTGATGTCCTGAAACCCTGCTAGAATAACCTAAGTTAAAGCTGCCAGATAAAAGTTACTTCTACATATTTCTTACTCAGCACTCTGATGATATTTTCAGCTTTGTCAAGAAGAAGGGACTTTGTTTTCTCATGTGTCCTAAAGCTTGCTATGAAGGCCCAGGAGCTGTTCTTCCTCATCCAGAGAACTGTGAAGGACTGGTGTGAACTAGATTAAGTTTACGTATATTTACTTTGCTTAGGAGGCACCTCTGTTAAGTGACTGAGTCGGTAAGTACAGAAAAAACAACAGCTCTAGGTGTCTGAACGTGTACAAAAGTCTGAAACCAGGAATAACTTCTGGTGCACCTGGTAGTCTGTTCCAGCCATAGCCTGGAAAAAAAGAGGAAGGCAGGAAGATTTTCTATTTGACAATAAAGAACCTGTTTAGAGCCACAAATATTGTATGAGTTTTAATCAGATAACTTTAACACAGAAAGCATCAGCACAGCTCCAGTGGCAAGCTGAAGAGGTGAGAAGAGTAAGGAACAGAAAGGAAGAGAAGCAACTCAAACTACAAAATGATGCAAGAACACCCATACAAACCCATCCTTCAGCATTTGTGGGAATGCACTTGCCCTCTTTCCCCATGGGTGTAACACACATTCTTGTGTACCCTTTCAAAGCTGTATGTTGAATAAGATACAATAGGGTAAGAAGGAAGATACTAATATTAGTCTGTTATGTAGTTGTCAACCTCTCTAACAAGTTATAACCAGGGATAAAGATTATTAAGCTTACAAGATGCATCTAACTGTTCAAGCAAAGCAAAACTGTTAGCAAGCACAGAATCTATTTACAGCTGAAAAAATACTGTCCTGTCAAACTCATGAACACAGCTACTCATACAAATAAATAGTTTAGCATGAACATAGTCACACACACCTGCGCATACAGCAAAGTTTGAACTACGCTCTTTTGAAAAAGCCATGTTCCTGTATCTCACTAAGGAGCTGGAAAACTGAAGGGAAGCCAGAATAAGGACACGAGAAAACAGCTATGCAAATTTGATTTAAGTCCTTTAGAGAAACTTGGTTCAGTCAGGAATCTCAAATAAGCCCAAACCCGTCATGCCTGCCCAGGACAATTAGATCTGATCAATGCCCTTTACCCTAGGCTGGCTCAACTTGTGGTTTCTTTTAAAATATGGACTATACTGTAATCACGTCTGCCCCAGAATGAGTCCCCTGTCTGCGTTAAGAGAATTGCTCTATTAAATCGATAACACTATACATACAGCTTCAGCTCCTTGATCATGGAGAATGGTTAGCTGATTTAAATATCCCTAAAAGTGCATGTAGAATAAGTTGAATTAAGCTATGAGTGTCACTAATTAAAATCATTGCAACTTGAGTGGGCCTTAAGGGCAAAAATCTGTTCCTTTTAAAAGAAACACACATAAATACTCTGGGAACACTTAAGTATAATTATTATAGCCTTCAGGATTCCGGCCTAAAAGCACCAGAGAGTGGCTGCACTACTTATAGCAATGTTCATTAGAATTGCTTATTTTTATTTTAATGCAGTTATTACATAAATGCCCAGAAGTGACAGTACTAGTGAAAATCTGTTAACATATCCCAAATAATCATTAAGATTACTCTTGATCTTCTGATTTCTTTCAAGTCCTCTTTAAAGGAAATTTAAAATTTTCCTTCCACTGAACTGACAACACTGAGGATTGCATTTTTCCCAGCTCTTATGCAGTTATGAACCAGCCCAAAGTCATGTGTATGTGTGTGCAAAGGCCCAAGCCACTTCACAAGACTGTAAAAAAACAAAACAGAAAACAACTTGTAGCTCTTTCAATTTTTCTGTCATGATGCTCCTGGGACTCTTTGCTCTCTCTTTTCAGAAGACTGGCAGGAACCTGAACCCAAATTTAGAGTGTAAAAAGCACATGGGAAATTTCCACAGCTTATGCGATCATGTCTTTGAACTAGCAAAGAATATAATCACCACATATCCTGCTATTGAATACAGTGTGCGAAAAAGACTGAACATGACAGTAACGAAGAATTACTGAGCCAAGAAACCTGAACAGCTGCATAGTATTCTTGTAGTAGTAAACAATAGTTTGTCATGCTGTTCTAAGGCAAATTTGGTAACATTCCAACAACACTGCTGTAACTAACAGATATAAAAAACAAGCAAATACCACACATTTTATGGGTACACATATAAATGCATATTTTAATGGAATAGTACTTTGTAGAGAGATCTATTCAATGGTTCTAGGACAAGGTTGTATGTGTGACTATGGTGCTTCAATAAGACTTCATGTTATAGGGAAGTCAGATCTTGAAGCCTGTGGAAGAAAATCAGGGGCAGTGGCAGAAATCTCAAAAAGTTGTAGTACAAAATGACGACATCAGAGGTCTTGAAGTTACCAGCACAGGTTAATAACAGAAGTCCCAAATGAATAAGAAGAAACCACAGATAATCTATTACTCATCACCAAAGAAACGCAGCACTGAGAATGGGGCAGAGCCAGCTTTAAGGAACAAATGAAACACACAAAGTTGTTCTGCAGCTGCTGGTGATTGTCAGCAAGGGCAGAACCATCTTTCCACTATATACAATTTCCAATTAACTATTAACAGGCCATATTTCAGGATAGGATATGCAGGATTGATCAATTTGATAGTCTGTAATGCTGCAAATTAGGTATTTATTATCACAAAAAAGAAACTCTATGGCTTCTGTTAGCATGATATTCCACCCTTGAAGATGGAATTTGCTTGTAACAATTCGGAGAAAGGAATCACGCTGACTTTTTGAAAGTAGTTTATAGAATTATGATCAAATCTTATTAGAATAATGTATTAGCAGAGGGACTTCAGCAGATCCAGAAATCAGGGTAACTGCATTCTTAAACTCTTCTGGTTTTGCTGTAAAAAGAGGTTTAGCTATGATTAAGTGCAATTTTCTAGCTGTCCTTTGATTAGCCTGGAGAATTGTAAATTGTAAGAACTTTTAAAGATGAACATATAATTTAAGATAATACATAGACGAAGCCTTTTTTATCTTTAAATAGTAGGAAACTCTAGGGAAATGTTTCCAATTTGTTAAAGATTATCTAAAAACGTGCTTTTATTTTAAATATTTTAAACCGTTTTAAACATAGAGGAAGGGGTAAAAACCAGTCTAGCTCTACTGGATCAATATCCATCTACAAGCTTTCCATACAACTCATATTGTTTCATACATTATGCAATTTCAAGGAAGACACTAATCTTTCAGAACCTTTTCCAGCTCTTAGCAAAAGCAGTCTGAGTCTCTGCATTCACTTCAGTGAGAATTTGTAGATATGCTAAGAATAGAAATGTTTAGAAATGCTTTAGCTGGATATTGCATTCCTATATTTCTGATGCAATGATTTTATTTCAAAGTGTGCTAGCCTTACCTTGTTCATTTCCAAATAGCATCATCACACTGAGATGCTGTACTTTCAGCCTTAATGTGGGGAAGAAGGAATGCCACCTTACAGGAGAGGGGAAAGAAGGGAAGTCAAGCTCTCTTACTGTACAGCACTATATGAAGCGTCCCAACTCAGCAGTGACTTCCAGAAACTGACTTCTGCTTGCCTCCAATGACATGACAGCTGAAGAGTCATGAAGAAGTTACCTCTTCCTCTTTTTTTTTCTTTTTTTTCTTCACCCCCCCCCCCCCCCCCCCATGTTATTAACTTTCATCTGTGGCTTTACTGAATCATAAGGGGGCTGCTGAAACACTAAGATTGGTGGAATCTGTCCTCCCCTGGAGGTTTTCAGTATTCAGCTAGTCAAGACCTCATCCTATAGTAGGAGGCTGGATCAGACGATCTTCAGTGGTTCCTTCTCAGGGGAACTGATGATGGGGCAGAAAAGGAAAAAGTGTGTTACGGTTTTCATTCCTGTGCATTCACATGGGAAAGCATTAATTAAGTTTTGGTAAAAGACATTATGTGAGAACTATAAATATATTAAAACCGAGTATTGACTATCTAGAAAATCTGAAGAGGCCCAAGTCTGCCCTGTGGTACTGCCATGCAATCACTGTGAAAGTAAATCCAGACATCAGTATTTTTACATCCACACAGGACTTTTTCACCCAGATTTATTCTCTCACATATGACATCACCATATGAGGTCAATATTACATGATTTATGTTAATGTTATTTAGATGTTACTTGTATCCTAACTTAAAATCCCATTTGACTGTAGATTATTAATGGCAACAGGAGCTATTACTTGGGTTACCAATGACTTACAATAATAATACAGATTGACCTTTAGCCTCATATACACAAATGCTATGGAAAAAAGAATTAAACTGGACTCTAGCTGGACCAAGAGAACAAAGATATGTGTGTTAAATTTATACATGTGTAAGATAGAAATAGTGTTTCCACCTTGTTTCTTTTTTATTGTGGGTGTGTGCATGCAGTCCCCAGTTTCTCTATGTAGAGCAATGAAGTCCTCCTGCATTACAGGGCTCTGTCTCGGCTTCACCTTAACATCAGATGGTATCTGCCGTGGTGAAAGCAGGTGCCCAATCCCCACTGTATTTTGTTCTGACAGATTATTGGGACAGCATCTGCCAGCTTTCTGCTGATCTTTCCTAATTAATTTTATTTTCCCTACAAACCTTTAAAAATATTCTTTATTTTACTTTAGTGGTATAAAATAGATGCCTGATGTGAAATTTTCTGTAATGAACATTTGCTCACTTTGGACATCTGCCTGTTTACATATGATCTTTTAAATCCACAGAGTATCATTATTGCAGACTCCCTTCTTTTACAGGCATCTCATATTTAATCTGTACGTTCTTTAAATGCAAAGCATGTTATATTTAGTGCTCAAACTGCAGCATTAGTAAACTGAGCCCTCATTTATGTGTGCACGTGGGTGAATTGGGTGAAATCACAAAGAATTCAAACAGATGCTTTAGCTTTAATGATATTTCTAATCATCTCACTTATGCCCCAAGGATATTTTCTTATGCTTTATTCTCCTGTCATGATTTCTACTCATTACAGCAAAGTGTTATTTTAAACATACTTTTTATATTTGAACTTGCTTCAGTATCGGCCCTTAACTAACTTCATCTTTTTAGAAAACACACACTTTCCTTGTACTGTCTAAATATAGGTACTGTCTTCAAAGGCATAGGCAGTGAATATGAAAATAACCATTGCATTCAGTGGTGACTTGTGATCTTTAGTGGTGACATTAGCAGTGACTGTGATACGATTTACTAACACTTAAGGTCAGGAAATTTCTTAACTCCAGATTTCCTCCCATAATTTTTTATGGAACCTGGTAATATTTTGATATGGAAGCAAACACACACAGATATATGGACCGGCTTCATTACTCCCCATGAGGCATGAGGGAAAAATAGAGGAAGGAGAAATCCGAGAGTAGGAAAAGGAACCAAGTGTAAGGTTAATACGCCTTAGTCAGCATATTAATTTACACAAAGGGCAAATATAGCTATAACTATACAAGGGAAACAGCATAATTTAGCTTCTTTAATAGGAATACATATAAAAAAAAGGAGTTGCACAGGCAAATATCACAGCAATATCTGCTTCAGTAATTTCACTTATAATTTGCACTGTAAATTATGGGCCTGATCATTGGCAAAACTCAGATAAAAGTTAGGCTGTAATTAAAAACAGTGAAAGTTTTCATTGAGTAAACACAATTGATTCAATTATTTTGCATGCATGTTACTTCAGAATAAGCAAAACCCAAGGGCTCTGATTAAAAAGTTTGTTTAAAATACAAATTAAAAAAAAAAAAAAAAAAGCCAAGGGTCCAGCAGAAATAAAGCACAAATGATTGAAAAAATAAATTAGAGAGCACAAATCAAGTTTCATTATCTAATGTAATTACTAACAGATATTGATTACCCAGATCTAGTCACAAAAACAAACAAACAAAAAAACTGAAAAAAACAAGTACGTCTACTGATTTGCAAATGATAATCATCCATAGCCATATGTATTTGGTCTCTATGAACATCTGACAGATTAAGTTTGCTAGAATTAATGAACAGACTGCTTTCTAAATCATATTTCCAGGCATTGTATTTGAAAATCAAGTGTTTGTATCCCATCAATGAACACAGCATTATGAGAAAAAATTATAACTTATTCATAGAAAAATGCTAGCTTTGATGGGTTGTAGAAAAGTATTCTCAGCATACACTTGGATATTTAGACCAAAACAAATATTTATTGCAAATATTCTGTCAAAATGAATAAATAACCCATAAAAATAGATATGTACTTAAGGGTTCTCCATTCACAAACCAGTCTAAGCAGGTGTAAAATTTTTCACCTGGCAACCAGTGTTTTTGTCCCTGAGGATGGCTTTCACATTGAATATTAATTTCTGTTAAAAGCTGATCAAAAATGCTTTGCAACTAAAGAGGGCAAATTTGCTTTCCTTCTCTTCTCTCAAAATCTTTTCTGATTCCTTACTTATACAAAAGTTTTAGCTGTTCTTATCAAGAACAATTCTCAAGTATTTTATGCCAGTTCTTAAATTTTTGTATAAGATTTTTGGTTTGGCTTAAAAGCCACTATTTACTGCTTCTGTATTTCCTACTTTTCCAGTCATAATTTGCCAAGATAAAGTCTATGCACGTGCAGATTTATGTTAAATATAAGCAAATATTTTTGTTGGCAACAGACTATGTTCCATCCAATTAAATACACTTAATATTGCATCTACAGAGATTTAATTTTATTTAGTAAAGATTAGTTTGCAATCTGTCCAAATCTTGATCTTGGATCTAACACAAAAAGTACCTCAAAAACCTGGCAAGCCCAGCATTCTGATTCTCCTGTTTTGTGGATAGAGAAAAACTAAAGAGGCTGCTAATGATATTTGCCTTGGAAAGGTCTCAAATTATGTAATCTGTATATTTAGGACACACACACACACATTCACACATCAATCCTGTTTCCTATAAAGATCTACTCTGTTGGTTTTAAAGGCTCTTCACAAATTTCTAGTTGTGTAATGGCTATAAAATCTTCATTTATTAGGTTGATTTACTTTAATTAAGATTGTAAGTGATCAGTCTTTTCTTTAAAATAGTAAATTTGTTATAAGTTATTTCAGAGAAGCTTTGGAAGCTAGACTCAGGATTCTGGCCATGAAAAGTCAGAAAACTGGCGAATGGCTGCATGGCTCTTGCTTTGGCTTTGGTGGTTCCTGTTGTGAGGAGGAGCGCTCATTTTTCTTACCTCCAAGCAATTTTGCTTCAAGGCAAAAGAGGAAAGGTGATAATCCAGAAGAAAGTATTGTTGAAGTCTGCAAGGCTGAGCTGAGCTGAACTCACAGATAAGGTCATTATAATGAAGCTGTGCAAGTTATCCCGCTTTTCCTACACATTAACTGTTTGATGTCACCAACTATCCTTTTCTCAGTGAGATTCCTATGGCATATGTTCTTTATTTTCAAGAAAACCATTTCTGTATCAGAAATATTACTGATTTAATAATTAAAGTCAGAGTACTTAAAGATAGGATAACCCTGCACTTTCTTACCATATTAACAATCTATGAAAACCTGCAGGTGTTCATATTTTCTGAATATTTTATGATTTATGCCAATATGTATTTTTCCCATCACAGTTGAATGCGATAAATGGATGAACATCTTGCCTTCAGACTTCATTTGAAAATGACTCCAAGCATCCTAACACTTATTCAGCTAAATTTTCATACAATGGCTAATTTTTCATTATTCATGAAAACCCTAATGAACAATATTCTATAATTCTTCTTACAGTAGATGTCTCCTCCTAAATTAGAGGCATCTATACTAAGCAAGAGAGTGAACTTACAACATGTACAAGATACTAAACATTTTAATGCTCTTTAGGAGGAAATCATTACCCCATGTGTCACTCTAAATTGCACTTAAATTTCAGGTGGCCCCTGGCCTACCTCTAGTAAGGACAAGCCCAAATATTAGGAACAAAATATCCTGAGTTGGAAGGGACTCATAAGGATCAATACATTGAGCAAAAACTTGGTGCTCCAGAAGATTTTATGATTAAGCTTTTATATTTCTAATATCTCAAAGTTCTAATTAGCTACTTGGATAATTGAATTCTAAAGAATAAAACTTGCCATCTGCTAGAAATGGAAGCCGAATTAGAAAAGCTAAAAAATGTACATTCTCTAATAATGCCGTGCCATGAAAATTCTACCAGGCACATATTTTATTTTCCTTTATACTCACTTTTCCCAGTATGGTAGCCCACTATGCACATGAGCAAGCATCACAGCATTTGTTAAAATATCATTAAAATTTATATTATTTATTCCATTCTAAAGAGGTAACAACATCCCCATGGAGCACTATGAGTTGTTTATTATGATAATGCTGAATATTTGCAGATATACAACAATGGATACTGTTAAAAAGAGATGGATTAAAGAAATAATTATCATAACATTTTAAAGGTTAATGTTAAAGCTGTAGCTTTTCCATGATCATGACTCCATATTGTGTTTAGATTCCTCCACACTAGGAAAAACTAAAAAAGAAAGTTTGCCCTCTATCAAAAATGAACCAACTGAACCAAACCAACCATGTAAACCAAAACCAACCAACCTAAATACAAAGTTGAGTTTTTATCATAAGATCTTTTAGACATTTTTTCTGTTAACTATAAATCTAACAAGCTTCCTTACAAAACAAATAAACTTGAAGAGTACTGTTAGACTTCTCAGAATCATCATGACATTTTTATTTTGTGTTGTACTATGAAGTGACAAGATCCCTACAGTGTATTTTAGGATACAGAAAGAAATCTGGACCATCTGCAATCACTTCTAGTCACTTCACAACTATCACTACAATCTACATCTGCTGTGTGCAGAAGATAAATAGGACGTCTTAAGTAAGCACTTAACCACCCAATTATTATAATTGTTAGAAAATTAAGATCAAATCATTGGCAACAATTAGCTTGTTATACTTTATAAAGCAAAAAGCAAAACTAATGTTTTACTTTCCTACTGAAGGAATTGTATGGCATTTTCCAAAGGGGAAAAAAAAAAGTAGAAAAATAATATTCTTTAATATAAAGTAACATTTTATCCTCCAGTTATTTGGCAGTATTGTTTAGAATGTGATTGCATTCTTCCGAGTTTATACTAATTCTGCAAAAGGAACTGGTTTCTTTAACACTTAAATTAAACATCTACAAGAACAAAGTCTACTGGAAAACACTTAAAATGTGAAAAAATATATATAGAAAGTCCACTTATATTTCTGTGTATCGTTATGTTTACATTCAGTAGCAACTTCCCAATTACTATACAAAACCAAAAAGTTTATTTTTTTCAAGTTAAATTCCAAAGTGGTATCTTCTACTAGCAAGTGCTATTCCTACTCTTTCCAAAAAAAACCACAGTTCAGAGTCTAAATCCAAGTCAGTGTATTTCCAAAACTTTATAAGTAGCAGACTTATTGTAAAAGGAGGAAGTTAGGGGCTACTGTAACTCCCACAGTAGTGCTTTGCAGTGTGGAGCATGAATTATGGATGAATCAAAGATACATTTGAGATGCCCTGCTCCTTTACACTGACCTACCCCCAACCCTCTCCACTTTGCAGGATGATATAGGGCACTCCTACCAACAGTTCAGAACAACATAAATATAACAAAAAGATTTTCAAGAATTGCTCATACTGCTTGTTTTCCTAGACTCCAGTGCCTAAATAGACTAAAATCATACCATTAATCTAGCATTTGCTCTCTGACCTGCATAAAATTTGCATGTTGATTTTTGGGTAGTTCTGAAGTAACTGTCCACTGAAAAGCCAGTGGGATGGAATGACTGAGCATATGGAGGAAAGCTTTTCAGAAATCACAGGAGTAAAGATGTAAAAATGAAGAAAGCTGTCAGATAACTGGAATTTGTAATCCCAAAGAGGCAAACCTGTAGCCTGACAGAGGGGGGCCTAATGCAAAATTTGTTGCTGAAAAACAAAAGGTAACATGAGAATTTTTACAGAAAGTTGTGCTAATACATAAATAAAAATAATATTTGTAAGGTGGGTAGAGCTGAAATGGTTAGAAACCTACTGCCGTCGCAGTCCCAGAGAAATTCAGATGTCAGTAAGTCTTCTAAGAGATTCCAGTGTAACAATTGCTGAGTTACTGACAAGGAAAGCAAGTTTAATAAAGAAAAGTATTTTTCAGTTTAGCATATTGTTGCTACTCTCAGTTATATGGAATGTGATTAAGTGATCTCTAGAAGTGTATACCTGCTTATTAAATGCCAGAGGAGTAGTTCATAATAGTCTATTCTGATTTTAAAAACGGAGAACTGAAAGGAGCTTTTGCATGTCAGAAAGGACCTCCCTGAATCCATGGAAACATCTTAAAAACCTTACCATTGCCTTTCGTTATGCCAGTTCAGTTTTCTGCCCCTTGTTACTACCACTAGAAAGGAATTAATTTGATAATGCTCTTATTCAGCTTTTAGTTTGATAAAATCACAAATGAAGGGAAGTGCAATTATTGCAAATGACATCCAAACAGGCTGTAGGTCTTGTCTTTTAATGCAAAGAAAAAGTGAGTCTCAGGAGTTTAAATGAGCCAACACAAAGTGAAGGCACAATAGCAGAGAACATGTAAGAGTAGAGCAAATAAGAAGACTGATATGCAAAAATATTCCTAACACCAGTGTGTTGATGGAAGTAAAGATATGTTAAATTGCATGAATTTCTTTTCCATGACTTTAGAAATGTTACTAAAGGTATAAGCATACAATCTGCCCATCACGTATTCATAGTGTAGACCTCTGAGCCTGTCTGTTCAGAAGCCAAAAAGACTGTGCTATGTTAGCATAGCTAATGCAGGTACTGTTGCTCAGTCAGAGTAGGGCCTGACAGCATCACTGACACTTAAGCCTTAAACAACATATGATATAAAGACCACACAATATGTAGTGCAGCACAGCATGACTAGTCCTTTTTCTTCTCAACACATAGCCTGAAGACATTACACAAAAAAAGTCAAACGGAAAGTATTTGTAATAAAGACAGCGAAAACAAAGATTTTGATACAGTTAAAAATACAGTTTGATACACTTAACAGCTTTAATCACTCTTTTATTTTGCAAGACAAAGCAGACATAATTTGAAATGACTCAGTGAGCTGTAAAAAATTGACAGTAGATGTATGTGGGAAGACTTTGAAAAAGCAATTATCCAAAACTAATTTAAGAGTTTATCAAGCAGAAATTAGACTTTTTTGGGTAAAGTTAGAGTTTTGTATTAAAAGCAATACATTAAAATATGTAAAATTTCAAGAGTAATATAATTAAAACTTCCTTAGGAAATAATTTTGTCTGTACATCTTTTGCATTCTCAACAGCATTTATTCAAGTAGAAAACCCTGTAAAATAACAAATAATAAAAATAGTACCATAATACATACAGAAGGAAAAAAAGCCTCCTCTGGATTTCAAAAGATTGTATATCTGACTTCCCCAACATTATGGCTGTGAAAATAGTATTATGAGCTTCTGCAGAGACCAGACAGAGTTCACATCAGATATGCAGTTCTTGTAAGGTAATGTCTTTAGAAAAGGAACATTAGGATGAATGCACAATGTCTTTCATTGACCCTAGAAAATATTTTTCTAAGTAGTTTGGAATGGCTTGTACATTTAAAATGTGAACAGATGCTACACTAGGGAAAAATATAATTATGCTACCCAGTTATAATTTCATGTGTTAAAAGCAGTAAGAAAGCTGTATTTTACAGATCAGCTTTATAAAAGTTGTTCTGAGAAGGTAACAATCCCACAAATTACCCTTGCAGAAGGTAGTAATTAGTAGGCATACTTTTGCTTATGTAATTAAGGTTTTCCAATAAAAGAAGTGACTGTTTAGAGTACATTCACATCTAACATGAAATCATAGATTTTTAAAAATATATGTATTTATATAAAGCGCTTGTCATATCCCCATATTGATAAACACTCTTTCGAAGCACTCTGATGGCAGAGGTAAGAACAAGAGTTGGCCCGTTAGTACCTCAGCACTTCTGTTTCCAACCAATTTAAAAAACAAACAAACAAACACAGCCACAAGACTTTGTAACTTTATCAAGGTGCAAAATGAAGGTCTTAGGAAATAACAGAATTCAGGTTTAAGTCTTGAAACTGAATAAAGGAGATAATAATAAAACACTTATCCAATATTTTAACTGTATACTGCATCAAATACATTCAAATATGCTTTGGAGTGAATGCATTGAATACGTAGCTTTACTTCTAGCATTTCCCCAGTTCTCTGATATTGGTCTTGCAGTTGTTTTTAAGTTAACTTCCATATGAGCTATATACAGAATGATTTCTATAATTATAATATTTTTCCTAAAATAAATTTGCATGCCTCAGTAAGATTGTTTATTTCGGGTGGTAAGAATCAGGATATTTCTGTAGGATCACTATGAAATCTTTTGTCTTGAAAAAGTGTGTTCATTGCACAAGTTAATTCAGTTGATCAGATGCAAAAGAATTTTAGAAAGAAAATAAATAAAATATAAGTAGTCTTTTGCTAAATAAGGCAGAATTTAGATTAATGGCAGGATTTTTTTCATTTTCAAAGATTTATGTCTCAATTAACTTTGGAACAGCCATTATTGTGTCTTTAGTGAAGATCAGTAGTTCTCTAGCTCATAATTGTTGATTTAGTATATAACAACCTATTCTCTTCCGAGAATCCAAAGAGCTCATATGGTCAGTGCACCTGGAACATGAAAAATGTTGAAAAAAGTAGTAAGAATTGGCAAAAGTAAGAATTGGCAAAGCATGGGTAAACTTTTTGGATCTAAAAAAAAAGTAAGTTGTGATGACTGAAACAACCAGAGAGAAGCAAAATTAATTCCTTAATTTCACATTGAAGTCAACATATTCTATTAAAAAATACGTGCATAGTACTATTGCATTCAGTGATTTAGGTCAATTAGATAACTACACTGTTGTTGTATTTATTAAACATTTACAATACATTAGAAGTTTGTGAAGGATGTTTTATTAATCATTTTTTTCAAGAAATACAATTTTACTACATCCATGCTTTACAACTTCCAGATTTTCTTCTAATGAGATGTTCTGAATTCTCTGTCAGGTCTATTTTCTAAAAACTGATGATAACATTCCACTGTAACCATGTAGTGTAGGTTATAGTTGAGAATGGGAATATAGGAAAAAAAAAAGTTCTCAAATACACATTTTATTACAAAATAATATTGAACTTATTCCAATATTACCACTTTGGTTTTACTCTAGTGTTCAAAGAACTGCTGTATCTTAGCTTTTATTTAATGAACAGTTCCTTCTTCCAAACACAAACAAAATATAACAGTAAGTTTAAGATAGAACAGACATGTTTTGAGCCCTTTGAGAAGCAAACCCCATGCAACTGAACACTAGAAATCATAGATTTAAAACTGACAGCAGCCAAGGAGGAGTATCTGCAGAATTCTACCTTCAGTCAGCACGACACTGTTGATTCTGCCCTTTGGCAGTGTAATGGGCTAAGTACAAAGGCGACACAGCCCACTGTGTTAAGCACAGATGTCCTACCTGGTAGAAGTAGCAGAGCTGCTCCATAGCAGACCAGTGATTTTAACAGATGAGGTGATCTGAGACAGCAAGACCTCTGGGAGGTGGGATAAGACTTTTGTATGGGTACTTCTGTGTGGATTCTTTCTGTGCAAACATGAAAAATACTACACACCTCTTTTCAGTAGCTGTTTATCATGCAGGTATATTGGCAGCAAAGCACAGACACCTACCACATGTGAGCATGACCAAAAGGATGGCTAAGTGAGAACACAATATTTAACTATGAAAGTGAAGAGGCTGTAAAAACCTTCTATTCCTTCTACAGATTAGCATGTTCATTTGAAATGCCACCACGTGTACTATGGGGATGTAGTCCTTAACACAATTTATAGTTACAAGGCTGGAGAAAGGGGGGAAAAAAAAAGAGGATGGAGAAATGATTCTTGTCAAATTAATTTCTGTTCATGTAAACATTTTGAATAACCTAACTCTTGCAATCATACTGTCCTACACAAGTGATGTCAAATGATTCTTAAGTTTTTTTTCCTCTCATAAAGACATATTAAATGAGAATGGAGGTTACCTTCATTTATTGAAATTGTGAGTACATTGCTGCAAACAGGCTACAGGAACGAGTCTCTTTCCAAAGGTTTGATCACTCCCAGTTTTATCCCTAAAAAGCAGTTCCCATTTTTTTTTTAGTCTTTTTTTATTATTATTTAAAATGATAATATTTCATCCATATTCCTTTGAGAAGAAAAGCATGGTCTTTCTACTGCCCTTATATGGTATCCTACACATCATTGCAATAGTGGTTTTGCTATTACACAATTGTTATGGCAATTTCAAACATGAAAGGAGAGTATCTCCTTTCCAACACTTCCTTTCATATGATTCCACCCTTAAATATATAGCCTTCTCCTTCCTTTATATTAATATAATTAGCCCATCTTTCCCCCTATCACAGACTTGCTTAATCTTAATATAAGTAATGTTTTTCATCTCATCTGTGAGTCTATGCAATGTAATCAGCTTACTGATTAAATCATTAGGTTCCTATGGTAGTAGCCTCAGCAGAGCTCTACAGCTGCAAAATCTACACTCAGCTATGCCTTAACGATTTCTTGTCATTGATGATTTCATTCATGTCATTTTAGACTACCAACACTGAATAAATATGTATATATCAGTACTTGACCATTGATGAAACTGTGCACATTTGACATGCAATAGCTATGAATAAACTTCTTTAGTTTACTTATTACTCCATTTCTGTATCAAAGAAAACAGTTATTGCCTTTTTTTTGAATTTAAGTTTTATACTACATTTTAATGAGGCTTGCTAAATCTGACACATGGTCTAGATATCATGGTAATAGATACATTAGAAATACCAAAATAGATATATTAGAATTAGCACTATATGTGCTAAGGTTGATTGATTACTTGATGAGTATTATATTCCCCTTACTGTTCTCTAAACCCCAGCTTTATTAACTCTAACCAATTTTCTTGAACTCTTCAATTTGTAGAACTAATTGTGACTTGTTTCAGCTTCCTCCATTTAGCTGATGAAGACTTGAGAGAGAAGACTTCTACAGATGCATAGATGTTGACCACATACATAAAAAGCATATTTTTATAAACTGAAACCTGTTTAAACATAATACATGTATTAAGTGAAATGTTTATATACAGGCAAGTGACTCCATATGAACATTTAAATAAATTTACACCTCGATTTTATTTTTTCCTTGCACAATAATCCAAGTCTTGATTGAGTTTGTTTGTGTTATTCTATAAAACCTTCACAGTTCTTTATTAATGAAAAAAAAAGCAGTGTTATTTGTTTTGTTTTCATTGTTTCTCTGTTAAATTTACAGCACTAAAATCTATTGTGATTTATAGAAGAGTGGATTTTCTCCTGCTCAGACCATCGATTTTCTATACCAGTTTAAAGGAGACACTGTATCTATAGAACAGATAATGAGTAACATCTTCATAGTCTGCAAGGCATTCTAAATAAACATTTGCAACAATTAATCTTGCCTTTGTTTTGCCCTTTGTCTTGGGAAAAGTTTTGTGTAATTGTTATTAATATTAATCTAATTTTCATGGCAATGACTTTGTTCTCTGCATAAGGATCTAAAAATATATATTCAATTGGAAATAGCCAATACATTTATAACCATGTATAAATTCATATTTTAAACTGCTACTGCCCACTTAAGTCTTCAGTCAAAAGCTCTATTTAGAACCGGTGTTGATCCTTCAGTAACCTATCCTACCATAAAATTGACTGTTTAGAGTCACTGCAGCATTATGTGAGTAATAACAGTTTTCACAATTTAAAAAAAATATTTGCTGTTGGAATTTAAAGAGATCTGTTAATTATTAGTGTGTTTTAGTTATAGGAAGACAGTTAGGATGCAAGGGTTGTAAATTCATCATTTACTATGTATTTATGGTTTAATCTTAAATGGCAATTGATTGTGCTTTATTTCCCTTCTTTCTCCAGCAGAAAATACGTTGTCATAATTTCACTTTATTTTGTCATTTTAAGTGAGCTTCCACAGAAAGTGCTTTACTATTAAACAATCCTCTCAAGCAGCAATGGCAATATAATTAGGTCTCTGTAGACTTATTCTGAAACCATTTAGTGCAAAGGCGTAATCTCCTATCATGACATAATAATGTGGTCTCCAAGGACTAGCTTAGAGATTGCTTTGACACTGTAATGGCAATATAATAACTTCATATGAGACTCTACATAGATTTCTACTAAAGCAACTTCTGCCCTGTAATAGCTGCAATGTAATGCCCACTTAATGCAATATTCAGACTTTCTCAGTCCTCATTACAAGGCTTATGAGTACTATCATATAAAAACAGAGTCTGGAAACCTAGAATCTAGTCTCTAACAAGCACCAGTAAAGGAGCTTTAAACAAAAGACGATGTAGGACATGTGTAAGTAATCTCAGTATATCCTCACAACAAAAAACATTAATACAGGAAAGACAGACTTAAACAATGTGATGTCTGATACTTAATGAAGACTTCTAAGATTTCAATTATAGTGCTGCTAGCATGCTACTACTCCCATGACAACCACGAATGTTTGGAGTTATGAAAAAGATACGATCTTGCCTGCCGAAACCTCTCTTCCGTTCTCCTTCCACTTACCCCACCTTAACTTGAAAAGTTACTTGAAAGCCCCTCAAGTATTAGGATCTCAACTATTATCTCCTTGGTATGGAAATATTTTAACGGCAGTAGGCATGGTATTCTTAGTGAACCTGTGAGAATTATCTGGAAAGGTCACGTCTGGTCCCACCAGAATCTAGTTTGCTCTGTGACTGACAAACTCATTGGTCTGATCCCAGTATACAGAAAAATTCTTGAGCACAAAATTCATCAGAATAATACTTTGGACTAATCTTCTGGCATCAAACTAACCAACCAACCAAAAAAAAACCCACCACAACCAATCAAACAAAATCCCCAAACCAGTAACTGTTTTGGCAAAGGCAAAAAAAATGTATGTGACCTCATTTTCTCATTCTCTCAGGAACTCAGACGAACATGGTAGAGATTAATTAGGAGTTCATGAAGGTAATACATAAACTTGAATCACCTCATATTGGAGCTATGAGACTTAAGTGGCAACACCAAGAATTTTATACACATAAGTACTCTGAGGACGTTTTTTTCCCCTCACACTGTAAGGCACGTAAAAGAAAAAGAAATGAAAGAGGATCGTGCCTTGTATAGCCCTACAGGTAGGTATCTTGAACATATAAAATGGAAGTATCACAATGAGCATTCCTAAATATCTATGGTTATATCCTGCAAGATTTAAATAATGTTAAGTAATTAATTAGCGTCTGATAATATAGATCCACAACAGCAGCCTCCCACATTAAATACAAAGATGTGGATTTACGAAAAGTTTGAGTGCTGAAGCTTTTTTACAAATTAACACAGTTCCAAATTTTCCTAAAACTTCAGATGTGCAATAGGGTAACTATAGCAAGATGTTTCTTGTTGGCCTCAGTGTACCCATATGTGACTATTACATACATAATTTGCAACCTGTTCATGGAAGTAAAAAAAACCCTATGCTATTATGATAAAAGTCAAAGGGACAAATGATAAAGACTTTTTATGATAAAAGTCTTAGAGGGACAAGATAGATTTTCGCATAACTAGAGCAGCAAAAACAACCAGTTTAAAGAGTGGTAATTTTATCTGATATAAAATAATTACTCTTTCCTATTAGTCTGTTCCGGGAAGAAGCCTGGTTTATGCAGGACCATTCATCTCTATAATATGAAGTGTGGATTTTATGCTGATCAGCTTCTAACCTAGAAAAATGCTTTATTTTTACACCGTACTAATCCTGCTGCATTTTTTGAAACTACCTCAGTAACATGCTATTAAAATTCTAACATGTTTTGTTTCACATGTTCCAGAAACTTTAACCTCTATGTATCTAACAAACACATATAGTTTCTTGATTCAAGAACTTTTTCTTTTTTTAGCATTTTTGTGCCTGTTGCATTAATTTCTAAAACATTTTTTATGTATTAGAAACACTGCCACATTATAGTATAAATATCAATGACTCTTGCAGGATTATACTTTGTGTGAGAGCATGTGGGCAAGCATTCTGCTTCTCATTTGTATTTCTCAATATACAGGTCAGGTTCAATGAAAACTGACATAGCCAAACTTCTGGAGAAACTAAATTCCTCTTTGCACCACTGAAATAGCTATCCTAGTAAGGAAGATGGATACTGTTTGTATCTCCCCTCAGGAGGGCTAAGGCCAGGCCCTTGAAATACTAGAGAATCAGCATGGGGAGAGAGAGAGAGAGAGGAAGAATGTTAGTAACTGTGGGAAAAACTGAAGGCATAGCTATTAGCTGGTAAAAATTTCAGCTATGATAGACCAGATATCATAAGCCTTTCTGCTCACAAAACTGCTTGTTTCTTAATAGGACAGGTTTGTAAAAACACCCTCAAGTCTCAGAAACCATGATGGCAGGACTAAACTCCCAAAATGCCATCTCCAACTCAAAACTTCACTGTTCACGTAAAATGCAATGTATCATTCATTTGATTTTTTTCTTTCTATACATCAGATTATTTTCTTTTTGAACCTTAATAAAACAGGTTTCTTAAAAATATTACCAACTTAAATTGTTACTGTTTTTATTCCAGCCATGCTAGAAGCAGTCTTCAGTTTATTACGCCAAGTTTAATTTGTCAAGGCTTTAGAAACTATTCAGTATAAATGTTTTAATTGCTTATCACAGATGCAAGAAACAGGCTTGCTTCAAGTCAGCAAAATGGAATGCTGAAGAACCTTGTTGAAAATTGAAACAAATTAATTTTACAACAGTAAACTTTTTTTTTTTTTAAAAAAAAAAACCCTCTGCAACATAAACACCCTGCTGAAGGAGAATTTTATTATCTAAAATATCTAACAGCTCCTTTTGATTTACCTTGAACACGCTTTTATTACTTTAATTGAAAAACAGTTAAAAATACGTGTTATAAGAGCTATGCAAATACTCATCTTTCTTTAAATGGCCTCAAGAAAGAAAAAGGAAATGTTGGAATAAATTTTTTTCCAAGCTATTTCCTGTGATGCAATAACAAAAAGGATCTTATGAGGATTACTGCATCATTACCATCATGAGTGAAGAAAAAAAGTACAGAGATCAAAGGAATTTTTTCACATAAGGCATGTAAAAATTGAAGATGTTAACTGAAATTGTCTACTTTGTGATTACTTAAAATGACAATAAAAAGAATTAAAGGGGATGATTTTCATAATGAGGATACATGTTCTGACCTTTATCAGTAAATGTTTTGACAAGGCTAATTCAGGGAGACAAATGAAAACCAGCTGCTTCCAGAAATGATGTGGGAATCAAGGAGTTAGGCACCAGGCAGCCTCCTACTTAAGTGTAGATCCTCAAGAAATTGCGACTCATTTTTCACAATGCACAAAAACCAAATTGATATAGAGCTAGACATACTAAGACTTCTATCTAATAACTGCCTTCTCTCTCCTTGTGCATCTAGTCTTCTAGCTTAAAAGCTCAGAATGACATAAACCATATATATTATTTTTCCATGCTTGTTTTAACCATGCTTTTGTTTAACTAGTATAACACCCTCAACATTGTTTATGTGACTAGTTTATGTTTCTTTGTGAGAGTGCATCTGGAGGTCTGTGTCCATTTTATCTTCTTGGTACAAAGAAGACATTGACATCATCAATGCAGCCCTACAGAAGCCACCAAGATGTTTAAGGAGGCCAGAATATATGGCCACACGCTCACATCTGAAGACAGACTGAGAAAACTGGGTACTAGGATTCCTCCCATCAAGTATGATCAAAGACCTTGTGAAACAAAGGGAGAAATTACCATACCTCAAGATATTCCAAAGTTGCTGGAGTAACCTGACCCAGTTTGCCCTGCTCTGAGGTGTGGGAGGAGCAGAAAGGGTTGGACAGGATGACCTCCAAAGTGCCTTAAAACCTGAATTAAAATGATATGCAAAACTAACAAATTAAAGTGCCAAGTGCCATAAATGCCTCTGTTATAAACTGTCACAAATACAAAATTATTGGCCAAAGCCCCATAAGATAATCCCTTTTATACACTAGTTTAATTCTCGATGATGTACTGCTTATATTATGAGCTGTAACTAAACCCCACATACTCCAAGGATACAGATTATTATTATTTGTTAGTATCTACGTTTTCTTTTGGATCATCAATTTTCTTCACATACAAAATGCAAACAAATACCTTTATAGATTTACAACAAAGGAATTTAGAGGTTGGACTAGGTGATCTTGGATGTCCCTTCCAGCCTAGATGATTCTGCGAATTATTCCAGACATACTACAATACGGCATATCTATTATGTCTTTTCTTTGAGTTGGGGCTATATAATGTGCATTTCATGAAAATGAATAGTATTTACTATGCCACCAACCAAGAAGATACTTCTTAGGCATGGTATGAACTAGAGTCAGAAGTCTTCCAAGTTTATGTGCCTTTAACATTTTTTTTTTTTTTTAATATAGCAGTGCTTTTCTCATTCTGACCATCTCTGACAGCTTTCAATTTATAATGTTCATTTTTATATTCTCAACACAGCAATCAAATCTTTAGACCTTGAGGAGAAGGAGGAAATTAAGGCCATTAACATGTTAGAGAATTGTTTGATTTACTCATTATTCTGAATCTGAGAAGCTCATAAGACATGCCCAAAGGGAAGACAAATTTTGATTGGCAGTGTCAGAAGAGTCAAGGACATAGAGAGGCTTTGTTAATAATAGCAAAGTGCCATTAAGGAAAGCTGTTTATTAGCTGTCTGGAATTGTGGTGAATTCTGATCCAGAATTTCCCTGCTATCAAACACAATAAGATCACAATTTATAATTTAAATATAGATTAAGAATATACTTTCATTTACTGTAAACGTTCTCTAACTATGAAAGATGAGAAATGGATAGAAAAATCCAAAGAAACAGAACACAAAAAAGAAACAAAACACAACTCAGAATTTCAGAGGTAACTGTACAGAGAGTCCTCTACATAAAGGTTTCATATATCTTCTATCTCCTTTTTAATTTTTCTTACTAAATCACAAGAAGTCACTTTATACAGCTTTTAGAATGCCACACCTATAAAAAATATGATTAGCCTTCTTTAAAAACTAGGCAGCTTATTCAGTGACAAATACCTGAAATATCACTGTACACTGACAAAGACCCTTGTAAGCTCAAAAATATCTAAACTCCATCTATCAACAACATACAAAAAGCTGTGCTTAGTCTGCATTTAAGTTACTTCAAATTAATGATTTTAATCCTTTTGATGAATGTAGGTATTATTAAATACTAGCATCCAAGGACAGCAGACCAGCTCCAGCAGTACAAACCTAACTCTGCCAAGTTAAAGTGACTCTCTGGTCAAGTCCTCAGCTGATGCATAGGAGGGACTGACTAAGATTGGATACGTGAGCCTGGCATATAACCACACACACACACACACACACACACACACACCTGACAGGGAAACAGCCTTTCCTATTCTACCCTTCTTATTCTAATTCCTATGGCCGGGACTTCTACTCAAGGTTTATCACTATATATAGTAAAGAGGAGAAAAATTAATCATGCAGATACTTTCTAAAGCCTGCCACCAAGTCACCTCTGCAAAGCTACTGAAGGGCCAAGCATGGCATCTCCCAACCTTTACATACCCACGTTCCTACAGAGAGATGGCTTGTAGCACCTCTCTGCTATTGAAGACATCTGTGTTTATTATCAGAGATAAAACAGGTGACATTCTGAAGGACATTAAATACAACTTTGCATCAATTATTAAAAGTGCTTGTGACAAAGCCAACCACTGGTTCAATATCAGCCAGCTGGACCTTATCAGCAGAATTGCACCTTTTCCCTGTAACTCCTTTTGATTAGATGATTAATAGTATAAAACCACTGTAACTGCCCTATGTCAACCATGGCAGGTTCACAGTCTGAGCATGTGCCAATTAAATGCCTAAGCTTCCTGAAAAATGCTTGCTAATGCAGGCAAATTTTGCAAAATCCAGTCTTAAGAAGGCATAAGCTGTGCTATTCTAGGTAAGAGGAAAATACGTTCCTTCCATCCCTCCACCTGAACCTAGCCTAAACTTCTTACCTGAAAAAAAACATGTGCCAATGAACAGCTGTCACTAAACATTCAGGCCTTCCCAGGGTTTGGAAGAGATTCTGTTCTTTGTGCGCTGACGAAGAGCAGCAGTCCAGATGAACCTGGATGCCCTAGCAGTCCTGTGCTTCTGGACTGATAAGTGTTGTACTCAGACCTCAGTGCTGTCAGTTCCTTGGAAGTGCTTAATCTACAAAGTTTAAGCGTTAGCTATGACAGAAGATGGGGAAAAAAGATAGAGTACTATTTATGTAACTAATATTATGAAACTGTTCAATAAAGTGATGATAGGCATGTGGATGTACATATTTGTGTAACATCTTTCTGCTGTTGCTTGTAAAATCTACTAGGGTAGCCAGATAAAAAGTCAGGTATGTAAGTTTTTTTTGTTGTTTTGTTTTGTTTGTTTGCTTGTTTGTTTGTTTGTTTAATACTGCCTCCATACTCCCTCTCACTTCCACTCTCACAGTTTTTAATCCCTCCTTAATTTCTGAAGCCATCTTAATGCCTGTATGTCTTTCCTAAATAAATAAGGTAGTCCAACTGTGCTCTTGGGTATGGCATATTGTCTCAGCATCGTTCCATGATTGACTAAAGGCTGACACATGATTCTAGTCTGATTTTCAGAAATAACAGTTCAATGATCTGTTTAGAACTGAATGTAATTTAGAGGGAATTTACTATGCACAGAATTTTTTAATGCCAAATAAGGTCACAATTTTCTTTTGTCAATACTGGAACTTTTTCATTTATATTAGAAATGCCAAATATATTTATTTACAAGTGTAGCTATATTACTGTAGACCACTAAAATGACAAAGCAGCTGCAACTGTGGTATCAAGTTTTTTTGTTTCATTTTTACAAGATCACAGATAATTACATTATATTTTGAAAGGATTTTTTTCTCTAAAAAACAATCCAGTAATCATTCATTTTTAATGTAGTGAGCTAAGGATTTTTCTTTTATATCATTATTACAGACATTGCACATTTGTAAATTTGAAATGATAGGATAGCAAATACCTTCAGAAGGACAGACATTACCTTTGAAGTCAGCATATATATGGTTTAACATAAATGTAATTTCACAGCAAACTGCCTTTTATTATTCACTGTTGTATTGTCCTGATACTCAGCACCTTGTAAAAAATATTCTGAGCTTAGATATAAATACATAAATAATGTAATGCTTTCCTTTAAACTCTCTTGAAAATAAACTAAATGAAGACAAGCAATTAGGATAATGAACACACTCTCTTGTACGCAGACCTGCATGAATTTAATTGGTCAACATGTGCTAAGAAGCACCATGATTGCATCTGATGACCACTCTATTAATGTAATGGATCAGACTTCCAGATACTTTAAAGGTTATAATATAGCAATTTTTCTTCATCTGAATACTTTTTTGTAGGTCAAATCCTGATTTGCTATGAGCAAAAATGTCTGTAATGCTGGTTTTGAAGTTTTTGGGTGTTCTGTTTTTGTGTATGTAAGCCAATTAATTTTACCAACTAATACAACAGATAAATTATATCACATATTTAATATTAAGTTTTTGATTTTATTCTGTGAGATTGAGAGAGGTAAGCCTGCCTCTAGAGACAAGTCCCTTGTCACAGAACAGGAGAGAAGATTTGGCTAGCAAAATATTTGCAATGAAGATTACTCTTCCCTAAGGCAACATGAGTCTTCTGTCAGGAATTATAACTTACGGCACCATGTAACTGACCTAAGATTGCTAGCTGATTTAAAAAAGAAAAAGAAAAACAAAAAAACAAACAAAAAAAAACCTAAAGGCACTGAATATTTAAGAAATTTATGATAAGGGGCTTGCTGTATTCCAAATTTTAAGGAATATAAACAATTTCTATTGGTAAATGTTAAGGACTACATAATTCATATAGCAACAATGTTTACAAAAATACAGTCTAGGAGAGCATTGCCAGTATCTGACATTCGGGAAAGAAAAACAGAAGATGCACATACCCCACAATTAGCTCCAAATGCTGCCAAATATAGACTGTATGACTGTGAGGATTACCCCAGTACTAAAACAAAGTTAAGCTCGGTGTAACAGCAATAGGAAATAGAAGAATAAGATAAATAGGAAGATACATCATCTTTTATAGACACTCATGGCCTACACAGCAACAGAACTTGTCTGTCCACTGCTCAGAAATCCAGGGGAATATCATTTTATTTTATTTTATTTATTTTATTTTATTTTTCTTTCCCGGCATGCCATGCATTGATACTGTTCACATCTACCGAACTTGACAGCTCCCATCAGTAAAACCAGGTAGAATATAAATTTTCAAAGAGAATGAGAAGAAGTGTATTCTGTGTGTGCCTCATCACAGTATTGTCCTCTTTAAATGGCTGAAAGAATATATTTTCCATTTTAGAATTGTTCAGCTTTGTCTTGACTAAAAGTTAACAAATAAACCTTTTCTAATTTCAACTGTGTGGCCCAAGAATGGCAAAAGCTGTTTTCTAATAAGCAGAACAGAACTTCCAAACTTTTAAAGTTAAACATAATTCTGGTTAATGTTAGACATTCACAAAATGTTAACACAAGGGGTCAAGTCATCTTCCTGATAGTTTTACATTACTGTTACAGGTTTGACTTCAGTACGTTGATACTTGACTCCTATTATACTAGAAATTCTGGGGCCAGAATTTGATGCAATTGATGAAACTGTACAGTAAAAATTATGCCTCAAGCTAATATTAATATATCTGGGATGATCATAGAAATTCCTTTATTTCACTGCACAATATTTCAGAAACATGAGACTTTATTTTTGGATCTTTGAAATATTAACAGATTCATATGATAATTTAAAATAATGACTCATGAACAAACCAAACCCATTCAAATGTTAATTTGATATAATGTATGAAGTTTAATATGTCCATCTATTGAAAAATAATTCTTAACCAGCTGCAATTGAAAAATGAATTTTCATTAAAAAAGAATTCTGTAGCAAAGCATAAGAATAGCTTATCAAAACACCATTGCTGTTATACTAACTTTAATGGAAATTGTAAAAAGAAATAATATCCAGATGAATGGAGCTTTCTGTGAAACAAACATAACTAAGTTACAATAACCACTTAATGATATATTAAATTATTAGTAGCATGTAGCAGTATCATTGAACGCAACTCAAAATTTCACCCCAGCCCTTCCCCCCCCTTTTAAGCTCAAGGGATGATATTCTTTTTGGACAACTGGGAGTGAGGCAAGTAACATTTCTAATTTGGAAAGGCTTCTTTTAGTTATACTTTTATTTTGAACACCACATTGTATAATGAAAGGAAGCATGGCAGAACATAACCAAGGTAACAATGAATTGAAATATTTCAATATTGTCAATATGCTTATATTGATTGTCTTTTATTTGAACATTGTGCTTATTGCACTAACTTCAATTGCAAAAGTATACAAGAACTATACAACAAGGACTATAAAAGATTTTTCTCTGTTCTGCTATTAATCATTGATACTTAAGACAGTTTGTTAATAGTTTAGATAAGTATTGAATACTTCAGATTTTCTATTTAGACGTTGTTAAATATAACACAAATATGGAAATAACATTATGTCTTCTGCAATTAGCCAACTTTTGTAAGCTACATATTCCAAAGAGCAAGCCACCTTTTACATTTTTTGAGATAAATAAGATAGATAACTGTATTTTTAAAATAAAAGTCAGCAATCAAACACTTCATACAGGTTTATAGCAAATGTTTTGCTAAATTTTCTCCACATGTTGAGGATATTCTGTTTTACAAACCACTGCTGAGTAATGCTTCTGACTAGAACTAGTGGTAAGAAATTACAAAAAACTCAGCTGGGCTTTTACTAACTGTACTACACTGAACTCAGTAATATCCTAGGATATCCCATGCAATTCAGCTGATGCTGCCTTTGACCAGCAAAGGTTGATAAATACCACCAACTTGGTTTAGATCTGACAAAGTACAGGGTTTCTCCTGAGAAGTGGCAAAGATGATGCCATTCCACTAGCTTTTACTGCTACTGTAAACATTTAACAACTTTCAGAGATACACTTATGTTCCTGCTTTCATAAAACATTCTTGTTCTGCAGAGCCCTAATTTTATGAAGGTCAATAATCAAAGCATCCAATTCATACTTTATATACTCCAGTTCCTGTGTTCCAAGTAATTTCTTAGGCGAATTATTTTCCTTCTTCTGTGGGAACACTGTCTATTCCCCCTGCATTCAAGTAAACACTCGTAGATCTAAAAAAAAAGATTGAATTTTTATGTCTTAAAAGACTCATCTGAAAGACGAATACTGTTTTCAAGCTACAGAATCAGACATAAACCTGTTTTCAATTGTTAAATTTTTATATAGTTCACAATTTATGCTTGTAATTCATGTAGCTCCTTCCAAAAAGTGACAGAATTCTATAATATAAAACATGAGTTTCAGTGTAATGAACTCTACTATTTAACATTTATATAACACACAGATGAAAAACCTTAATTGCCAATTATCATGTTAAAGTACAGAAATAATACCTAAGAAATGAAGTCACAAGGTTAATTTAAACTCCCTTTGAAACATCTAAAAATGCCGTTTATTAAGAAAGAGAAACCCAGAGATGTTAAATATGAATGGTAGAAAAGCATACAATATCTAATTCTTTCGTTAATAACATGCTACAGTAAAGATTTTTATAGTTTCAGTTCCTCATCCAAAATTCTTTCTGATACATATTTGATGTTGATTTTTTTGTCAATAATAATCCCATTTCTGTCCATCAGATTATGGATATTGATTCCATATACACCAAACATTAAAACAAAAAAATCTGGACCCAACTCTTATCATTTAAAAAAAGTAATAAAATCTGGTGGTAATATTAAAGTGCAGTATCACAGCAGTAAGCATAAGACCTGTGCATCCAAATGGAAGTAAGATTTAGTCTTCTATTTCTTGCAGCTCACAGTATTAGTCTGAAGGAAAGATCCCTACTCCTTTCCCTTCAAGATGATTAAAGGTATGCAAAAAATGTTTGTTTCTATGATTAGAAAATGATGCAGCTCTAAGATTACCCTCAGATATCTACTAGTTCTTAGATTTTCTTCCGAAAGCTGACATCTACAGTATGCCACTGCCACAATTCACCTTACAAAAGAAATGGCATAATACATAGTTCATAACTGCGATTTTTCACAGTTCTCATAGTGAAGCTTACTCACTAATGCTATTTCTGACTGACCATGGATTGAAAAAATATTTATTCCTTTATTCTCCATGTGAATTCTATTTTCTTTTTGTTCTAAAACAGTACCTTGTTAAGATGCTGGAGAATGTTGGTTGGCTTTTTTTCTTCCTTTTTTAATCCTTTATTATACTAATGTTATTTATAAAATGGAATTTGTTTAGGAGAAATTAACACTAGAAACTAAAAAAGTAAAAATAGCCCCTCTCTCCCCCAAATTATAAATTTATTTTTAGAGATCTAGGATAATCACAAATATGTTAAATCAATTAACAATTTGATGGGCTAGCAAACTGAATCAACTGCTCCTAGAGTGTATCTTTCTGTTGACCTAAATCTGTCAGAAATCCACTTCATGCTCTCTGGCACAACCCAAGTGCCATAAACGGGGAAGACCAGATTCACTGCAAAAGCACAATCCCAACTGGAACTACAACACCAGCACAGATCCACTATTCAGCTGTCCCTCCTCTTCTGCTCTTTGTATGCTCAGCAAGCCCATAACAGATACTTCAGGTCAGGAAAGGTACCTTGCACACAAGCACAGCTGTATCTGTTCTGAGTAAAAGGACTGCAAAGGCTTGCTTCAAATTAAATCCCAATAATTTTTTTATTTAGCAACTTCAGAGCTGTGGGGTCTATTTCCAGTTTTATTTCCAATATGCTATTGTCTAATTCTCACTTACTTTCCTTTTCAAGGGGTCTATTTATATTTACTTTTGTCAAGAGCCCAAATACATAAGGAGTTGTAATGCATTTCAAAGGCCATCAATGCTGTAGAAGAACCGCATACTGACAGTAGAAAAACATACATTTTAAAATATATTTTCTTCATTCTCAAGTTTGTAATGGATTTACTGCATCATAAAACATCTCCATGCTTTGGAGGAATGGTCTAATATTGCAATTTGAACTCTTCTAAGGAAGGAATGATTACAGTGCAAAATATTTTAATCACTGCAGCATTACATTAATTTTTATTAGGCAAAATCTAGATCATATGTATGCAGCTTGGGAATTATGAAGATACAACAAGATTTGTTGATAGCTCCAGCAACAGCAGGTCACATTTTAATACTTTAATGGGCAACTCCCATATAATGTTTCCTAACCTCATATGCTTCTTTGTAAACTTTATGCTGACCTTCAAAAGTAAAGATGGATCAATACAGGTTTATAAAAGACTGTATGAAACTCCAAGTCAATACTGTATTTTTATCACATTTGTAATGTAATGCAATTCTGTACAACATCAAATAACCCTGAAAATACCAGTGAAGGCTAAAAATTTTGTTTAGAGACATTAATTCAGCCAAGCACTGGCCAACACCAAAGTCACCAATTTCCAAAAACATTAATCAGCCCAAAGACACGCTAGTGACCTTATAAGATCAAAACTTCCAAAGCCCACAAACCAAAGAATTAAGTGAATGCAAACTTAACTTGGCCAAAGGAGAAAACTGAAATTCAGGAGTCATGGATCTTCTGATCCTGTTTGTGCATGATCTCACAATTTACAGCAGAGGAAGAGATGGAGCACAAATTGCCCACAAGAAAGTTTCTCACAAAAAATTTGTCTTACTGGTGTGACTAGGATGAGGTACTATGAGTTGCTGACATTCTTATTTTTCTAAGGGAAAACCCCCCCCATTTCCTAATCTACCTGTCAGGAAAAACAAAACAAAACAACAACAACAAACATTTACAGAAATACAGTTACTAGTAATCTGAACAAGTTGCCTCTCAAATATGTTCAATTCATACACAGGTCAAATAGCATGGAAGAATATAAAACCACAATAGGAATAGAAATCACTGTTCTGAGGACCCTTCATACACATGGTGTTAAGTGTAATAATTATTTATTTATTATTACTGAGATGCAAACATCTAAAAACTTACAAGCAAGAATAACTATTTGTAGCCAATTAAGTGGCATTTTGAGTGTTTGCTTTAATGTTTTACTCTAGCCTAGTTCTGGAAGAATCTTCACATGAGCAACAAGTACCTTAATTCTTGAGTATTATATTGTTTACAGAACAAATTTACTACAAATAGTGTTTTCTCTGCTCTTGTATCACAGGCAATTTTCAGTTCTCAGAAGCTCTTTGTACTTTTTATTTAAAGTGTACACATATATGCACATAAATGAATTTTAACATATGTGCATGACCTAAGTATATAACAGTGAAGCAGAGAAAATGAGAAATAGGAAGATTATATAATTTGCTTTACCATGAAAGGAAAATTAAAAAGAAATATTGTGTAAGTAGGTGTCATTAGCACTACTATTTATTTCTGGGGAAGAAAAACACAAAAGAAACAACAACAACAAAAAACAACAACAACAACAAAACCACGTCTTCATTTCAGGTGCAAGCACAAAAATGAAGACCTTTGGATAAAAACATCCATATGACCTTTAAGGTCAGTAAGCTAACTACTGCGCAATTGGGTAAAGTATCACCTCCTGTAAGGAAAGGTCTCTCCAACTTTATGGTAGATTCATTTTCCTTGGGCCCAGAATGCAAGCATTTCAGTTCTGAGTTTTTTTTTCCAACATTGGCTTTATCACAGGGTGTCTGATACAGAAACTGGGTAGCCTGGTTGACGTATCTTGAATCAGAACTATTTTTCTCTGGCAGACAAGGCATTCATCTTCCCAACTGTGAACTGCTCGCCATCGTGTTTGTAATTAACACATATATAAGCTGTGCAACTTGGAGGTATAATACTTGGCTTCAAGGGCAAAACTACTTTATTGCCCTCAGCATGAAAAATCTGTACACATGAAATGTGTCCCTTGTAAGTGAAATCCCCACACCCCCTCTCTCTAAAGAAAAAAGTATTTCTTCTGTTCAAATAAAACCGCAAAGGCAATCTCCAAACAAGCGTTCAGTTGGATCAATAGCTAGAAATTGAATAGAACAATGTCTCATGCTGCTTTATAGAATTTTCAAAAGATTTGAACCACACAAACACAATTTTTCAAGTTCCACCACTGGGATTTATAGTCTTGTTTTCTGACTCGAGGAGAAAAATAACAAAGAACATATTCAGAGACTAAAAATAAGTAAGTACTATATGGTCAAATAATATCAGGGGTCTAACTTAAACCCAGAAAAGCAAGGGCACTCAAAGTTAGGCTCGGATTTTTAGTTATACTATAGGGATCTTCATAGATGAAAAGAGATTTCATATGCCTAGTGCAACAGATATAGTCCATACTTAATAAGATCTGACAACATATCTTTCCAAATGAAAAATAACAGGGGGATACAAATGAAAATAGTATTCCCATGAATTTTTAGAGGAATACAATTAATTAATTAATTAATTAATCACTTAAATATCAAGCTATTATAATCTTTCTTGACAGGTGAGGTATCAATTACTTAAATTTCTACTGCACAACAACAGAAAATAGATATATTGAATATTAAATCCTGGCCTGGAAGAAGTATCTTACTTCTGACTTTACCATTTATGGAGAACAACAGTAAGATTGCCCCATTAAATGGAAAAAAGCATTAGGAAGAAAAAGACATTCGACAATTAACACACACCCACAGACACACACCCAAACACAGAAGAAATACACCTTTTGAGTGTCTTTTTATTATTTTTATTTGATGGAAAGTAACTTCAGGATTGACTTTTTTTTTTTTTTTTTTTTTTTTTATTTTGATTTGTTTTGGTTAAGAGTACTATAGCCATATAATCTGGGAGAGTTATGCAATTTCTAAAATGATATGACAACAGAAGTTGAAAGATTTCATACCTACGCAGGATTCCACAGTTCCTCCCAGTTTTCTGATTCAGTTTTCTGATTACACCAAAACTGATTCAGTTTTGGTGCAATCTGTCTGGTTATGCAAAGCATCATGCTGTTTTTCATAGCAAACCCAGATGTTCCAGAGAGTACATAATTCCCACAACATATCATTTCTGCTGAAAACAGATTTTCAGAAGAATAGGTAGAAATATGCAGCTAGCAGACTTGGATCCAACCACATATGGAAGTTCTTATCTGTCTAGCATTTTGCTACAATTTTCTCTTTCACCTTCCTAAGTACTTGAAAGCCAACCAATTTTGCCTCCGAAGAACTCTAACCCTAAATGTTACTGGATCCAAAAAGAGTATAAAAAGTATAAGTATATAAAAAGTATATAAAAAGTATATAAAAAGTATTAAAAGTCTCTTCCTTAAAGAAACTGATATAAAGTAGTTCTTTATCGTGTGTGCCAGCATTGTCTGCAATCCCAAAGAATGTGACAGAGAAATTTTACCTCCTTTGAAAGAATGCAGAAAATATTTATTTATAACAGATTATAAGTAAAAAGAAAACAAAGATTTAACATTTTGAATAATCCAAGTTAAACAATGTAATTCAGAAAACAAAAATATCCATAGAATTACTCATTACCTAGACCAAATACAAGACCTCAATTTCTAATACAAGAAGCATATACACCAATCACTGCTTAGACACTTTATTCTCATCAGGAATGATGTGGTTCAAACATTTATAAGTAAACTTCTGACTTCATTAAATAAATAAGTAGGACAATACATACTACTATGAAGAATAAAGAGAACAAGTTGAAAAGTGATAGGCTGGGAATATTATATTTAAGTACTTTAAATAAGAATGCAGTTTCCTCCTGCCTCTTACATACAAATTTTTCAGTTTTTTGGTGTACTTAAGTCTAAAAACAAAAAGCAAATTATTTTGTTTCCAGTAACATTTTTGTTGTTGTTGTTGTTGTTTTCCCTCTTAGTTTAAGTTATACTATATTTTTAGTAACTATTTCTGAACAAAGAAGCTCAGAAATACAGTAATTTCTTGGCTTGAACAGCTCAAGGAAGATTCTTTGAGCATCAGGGAAGATTGTCCTACCAACCGTTTTCTCAAGTTCTATATTCTAAACTATAAACTCTATTTTATAGTTCATAGAATATAGGGAAATATAACTCATGCTTCCTGTCTACTTATTTAGGTAAACACTTATTTCTCATCCTACCTACTTTTGTGAAGGAAGTACTAAAAAATTCAAGATCTGCAGGGTGATCTGTTGAAAATAACTCTATTTCTTGATCAGTGGACTACACATTGTATTCAGAAGAAATGTTATATTTCTGCTTGCCTATCAGTAACTAGGGACAATCTTCTCTAACGGAAGATGCTTTAAATCTTGAAGAAGGTGAGGTCTGAAATTGATAAGACAAAATTCATGCTGAAGTTCTACTGTTCAGTGAGTAAACCTAAGTAAAATTCATGTATTTTATATTTGTACAATGGAGAGTTAATCATAGATCAGTAAAACTCTTTTATTTATTCCAATTATTATTGGATGGTTTAATTTGAATAAACAGGAAGTCAAAAAAGAAGTTCCAGAGTTCCTGCTGTAGAAAAATCTTACTCCACAGTCTGAAGAGTAATCAGTTTTTCTATTTTGAGATCAGGGGTGGATATCAGTTATTCTGAGACTTATGCCAGCTTTAGCAAATATTTCTCAAATTAATAGATTTTTGTAATTTATGCAAGAAAAAAAAAGTTATACAGATGGTTATCAGTATTTTGTTCTCAATGTCTTTCTAAAATTAAATGCAGTATATTATCTAACTTTTGATTTTGCAATATATACCAAAAATATTTGTAAGTTGAATGACAGATGGCTAGAACAGAATTGACTTCTGTAACTGGTGTTTTCCTCCCTTGGTACATATATATGAAAATATAGTGCACTTATGAATCTCAAACTCTGCTTTCTTCCAGAAGTACAATACTTTTTTTTTCTAGAAGTAAAATCAATACTGTAAGTCAATACCTTTGCAAAGGAAATGACTGCAACACTAGGGCATCAATGTCTTCAAGTTGCAATGCAATGATATGAAAATATTTCTAAACTTTCATTTCTGGACTAAAATACAATACACATTTTTTTCTGCTATGTTTTTAGAGCTCTAAAGGTCTACATATGTAAGCCATGCTCCAGCACAACAAATCTGAAAGATTTAGTATTAGAGTACAATCAACAAAATGATAATGAGAACAAATGTTCATTTCCACTTTCCTCAAAGTTTCTTACCTGTCATTCTGAAAATGTAGTATAGTATTTCATGTTTCATCTACTGATTTAGGACTGGATTTTTTTTATTTTTTTCTCTCATTCATATATAAGATTCTTTGAACATAATCCATAAGTAACACACTTCATGATAGTCTAAAATTTTCAGTTACTTCTGCTACAAGCTTATAGCCATTACAGCTGTGTAGAGCATGTATTTTCTTATTAAGTCACTGGTGATACAACTAACATTTAATTGTGTTAATGTGTAACTCATCATGAGTACAGGGATTAGTTATCTGGCTAAAACCTCATGAATACATGTGAAAACAGTGATTACCTTAAAAGACATCTGACAGGTTTCTAATGTAAATGTGTATGTATCTGTGCAAATTACTTGGAATAATATGAAATAGAGCTCGTTCCCTTGAGATACATAGTTGCTGTTCCATAAATTGTTTCAGTACTCTTTTTATTATCACTCTTTTGAGGAGGTTGGATGATTCTTAATCTTGAGAACATTCATTATAGCTGCAGCTCTCACCACCAGCAAAAACGTACCAAATATTTCTAAATGACTCTGACAATACAGGAGTTTACTATGTGAAACTGGAACTCCTTATTTTAACAAAGTAGGTAAGCAAACTTTCCAAAGACTATACCTCTTACCTTCTAACATCTATAAAGCAACTTCCATAGAATAGCACTTTTACTTACTAAAATTAAAATTTAACTCAAACTTGAAAAATATTAATTTTACAACAATTGTAGCTATATACATAAATGATGACTTAGATTATACAGTAGGAGTGGATTTTGACTGGGAAATATAAGATCTGACTGAAAGATTAGGCCCAACCAAAGATGGAGATTAAAGAAATAAGACATGAACTGAATTCAAGATGAACCAAAACCAAGAACCAGATATTACCAAGAATGTCATTTCAATAGTTAAATATCTATGATATGATATATCAAACTTGAAATCAGTGATCCATGGCATAACTACTGTGTATGAACTGATCAATAGTACAGTCCATATATGCTCTCTTATGGTAATTAATTGCAAGAGCAAGGTAACTTTTTGAAGCTTTTTTTGCAAGGTGTGTGGTTGGCTAGGTCACCTTGTGCTTTTTGATAGATTGGAGTGTGCAGACACATCAGTACTGATTCTGTGCAGTAACCCTTGATTTCATGGTAAGTGATCAAGTACCTGAGCTCACAGATAACATAAACCAAACATGAGTTAAAGCACCTTTGCCAAAATACTCTCACCTAAAACCATTGTTGCCCTAAACAGATCAAAACTGTATTAAAACTATCAACATTGATTTATTTTGCACATTTCAGTACAAAACTGACAGCAGCTTTGGTTGTACAAATACAGCAACACTGGGTTAGAAAATAGGACATATATAATATTTCTACTTTCACAGTAATTCTACAAGACATCTGAAGTTGGTAGAACTGTCTGCTGCTCAAATTACATATAAATTACCTCTTCCCAAGTGTTTGACAGGAATATACCTTTAAAATGTTTCTGCAGCAAACCTTTGAACAACAATTTGAGGCACAATTACAGTTGAATGAAATTCTCTCACTGTCTTAAGCGAGAAGAAGAAAATAGGTAGTAACTGACTTCTCTTGTCTCTCAATCCATGTCTTCTGTTAGGATACATGGGATAACACTTACATTTATCTCCCTAGAATCTCTTTTCTTTGTGACAGCAACAAAAATATGCATGCAAAGGACTAGAAGTGCTTTTCAAGGTTATTGCAGAAATTACAGCTTGTCAGAAGATGGTGCTGTTATGCCATTTATATATATATATAATTGTAATTCTAAAAATAAGTTAAAACTCTTTGTAAATCCCAAATTGTTGATTGGGTTTAAATCCCCTATTTTTAAAGACATAAATTATTTTTCATTCTGTTAAGGCACAGTGTTGACCTTGATCTGCTTCACTAGGTGTGTACTGAAGAACTTTCTGAAATCTGAAATGTTTCTTTTCTCAAATCTAGTCTCAATAACATGCGACCAAATTTTGCTTCTGACAAATTAAATAAAAGTAGCAGGTGCAGAAGTATTCTACTAAAATCTAGGATAATTTGCATATCTTCACACATTACATTTTTTTTCCAATTATTGGATATATTAGGTATGCCTACTAATTGCATACTGGCAGGTCTATAGGATTGACATGTGTAGTTTCCTTGTCTAATCAAGCATTTAAAACATATTTTCATTTTACTTGCTGAACTACAGCATTATCTTAAAGCTCAACTCCTACGGTCCAAATAAACTAGGTATTCATATGAACTGTTTGATATTGTTGATGTCATGTGAATGTCAGTAAAGCTGAATTTAAGACCAGATCAGAGGGAAGATCTGTTTAAGAGACTCTTGCCTTGAAGAGTGGGAAGGAAGCTAAGAACAGAGCAAATAAACTCCGATTCTTTCCAGGGCTCACTGCAGCTTGAAGTTTATAGGCTAATCTGAACATTTAACTCACTTGTCCTTTTGGCTCAGCTGCTTGTTCAGTATTGGGAAAGAAATAAAATGGCAAGGAAGATGACTTACAGAACTAAGCATTGTCTTCTTTCCTTCCTGTTAGAATAAGAGGCTTTGAAAATTAGATTTAAGACACTACAAAATACTGGCAAAGAGCAAGGTAGATTCACAATATCTTAAAATGATATCTCTCTCAGAATTGTTCATTTCATTTGTGCTTATGTCTCTGTAATCTCTTACTGAAAAAAAAAAAAAAAAAAGTCGGGGGAGGGAATCAATCAATATGAATCAATATGCACTTGTATTGCGATTGGCCAGTAGGCCTTTCTGTGAACCTTTGGTATCTTGTAACAATTCCCATCACATTACCAGCAAGGCCCTTAGTCTTGAAAATAAGTAAAACGAACCTGGAGAGTCCAAAGCCAAAACACCAGGAAGAGCAAGAAGACTATGAGGAACAACTGCATGTGGTATCCACATAAAAACAAGAATTGTGACATGACAAATGAAGCACATCAGAGCTTTGCCCAGGTGCTTTGTCCAAAAGCTTTATTCTCAGCATTACCTTATAGCTATCTCTTTAGAAAATCTCCTTTCTCACTCTGTCCTCCCTCAAAAGAATGACATTTGTCATAGTAATTTGTTTCACTTGTCCATTTTTATTTGAAACTATTTAAACAGAAGTTCCTGGTCACTCATCTGCAGAGAGCCTTGGAAAATGGCACTGACCTTGGCTGCTCCTTAAGAAATGCTGTGAAAAGTACAATTAATAAAATCTCCTCCAGGGGTTTTCTTCACTTGGAAACCAGACCAAGTTAAACCACAACCTTGAGAAGTCACTTAAGGGTGTTTTCTAATTGAATGTAATTGTCAAGTGAAACCAAATCCTATGAGAGATTTCAACATTAACACAGCAACTCCAACTGCTTAGTCACTCTGACAGTGTTGATCTTCTTTCCCATGGCATTACAAGCCATGAAATATAAACAGTATAACAGTTAGAACAGCAGGATATAATTTCTTCTTCTGTCATTTATTCATCACACATTATAGAGGAAAATAATGTGTATCTTCCTAACCTTCTTCACTTGTCTTAAGGGAAATAATAACTGTGACCAACCATGCAGGGGAACTGAAGGACATAATTCAAGCTTTAAAAAAAAATACTGAGAGACATTAGAGAAGCTCAATAATTCTTTATGAGAACTTGCAAACACCTTTTTTTTTTTTTTTTTCAGAATTGCAGAACACTAGAAAGCTAGAAACATGTTTTCTATAAATTTAGTTTATATACACACAAGACATTATCCATATTCTTTTGTTGATGTACTTTTCGAATCAAGTTATGAACCTAATAGCTAAAGCTTAGAGATTTTTAATGGTGTCATCTGTATGCAGAAGAATATTACAGGCCTGTCTTTTTGTATGACAATATCAAAAAGCATGTCAAAAAAAAATCACGTTTTGCATACTTTCCAGTCTGCTTGTGGTGCAGCCCATGTTCTTGACCTACCGAAACCTAATGACAGTGTCAGGACTTAATACTCCAGCAATCACAGAACGGTTTGGTTTGGAAGGGAACTTTGCACATCTCCAGAATGAATGAATGATGTCAGTTAGATGATGTCTGTTGGTCTTCCCTTAACCACCAATGCTGTAACCCCATCATAAGAAGGCCACCAAATTTGTCAGGCTCAATTTGCCCTTTGTGAAGCTATGTTGACTGTCACCAGTCACCTCCTCATATTACATGTGCCTTAGCATAGTTTCCAGGAGGATCCACTCTATGATCTTGTTGGGCAAAAAGGTGGGAATAGCCTGTAGTTCCCTAGGTCTTCCTTTTTTCCCTTTTTAAAAATGTGGGTTATGTTTCCCTTTTTCCAGTCAGCAGGAACTTCAGCAGACTGCCACAACTTATCAAATACGATGGATAGTGGCTAAGCAACTAAATCTGCCAGTTCTCACAGGACGTGTGGATACATCTCATCAGGTCACATGGACTTGTGCACCTTCATGTTCCTTAGATAGTCACAAACCCAATCTTCTTCTACAGTGGGCAGTTCTTCATTCTCCCCTGCCTTTGTCTTCTGCTAATTGGGTGGTGTGGCCACCCAATATCCCTTCTCCATAACCCAGGCCTTCTCCATATCCCAGGTAACCAGGTATTCAGGTTCCTTCCAAAGAGGGCCCACATTTTCTCTAGCCTTCCTTTTATCACTAACATAACTATAGAAGCTTTTCTTGTTGCCCTTGATGTCCCCATCCAGATTTAGTTCTATCAGGGCCTTAGCTTTCCTAACCTGATCCCTGGCTGCTCAGACAATTTCTCTGTATTTCTCCCAGGCTACCTGGTCTTGCTTCCACCCTCTTAGGCTTACTTTTTGTGTTTGAGTTTGTCCAGGAGCTCCCTATTTACCTATCCAGGCCTCCTGGTGTTTCTGCCTGACTTTCTCTTTATTGGGATGCATCACTCCTGTACTTGAAGGAGGTGATCCTTGTATATTAACTAGCTTTCCTGGGCTCCTCTTCCTTCCAGGGTTTTATCCCATGGCATTCTACTAAGCAGATCCCAGAAGAGGCCAGCTGCAGGAAGAGGAAAGACTGAAATGAAATTCACTACATATAGTTCATCATAAGTCAAGTCGCAGTTGCAGTTTTTCAGAGGCATTAATGAACATGCGCTGGCCTTTCACTTAAATATGTCATCTTTGCTCTTATGTTTCATCTTAGAAGCAGCTTAATGTTTTTGAGAGGCTTCTCTTTTGTGCTGAAAGTACATTATGGATAAGTTAATTTACCTTGGTATTGCAGAGTACCTTTACGTTAGCCTCAAAAACAAGAACACATTTCATTCAGAACAATTAAAGCTTTTTTTTTTTTTTAAAAAAAAAAAAAATTAAAACCAGTCTGTTAAAAATTGTTTAAACTCTTCCACCAAATTCCTCCTGTTCAAAGAGCTCTTAGAGAAGCTCACACTCAAGCCTTTGTGTGGAAGATTAAGAAGCAGTACTTTAATACAAGAGGTCTAAAATCTCTGTTTACAATACAATTACATATTTTGAGAGCTATGGTACACTGCAATTAGGTCTTTTTCAATAAGTTTCTTCATAACCTGGGCACAAGAAAGAAGTAGGCCTTTAGAAGAAAAAAGTAGTGGATGATCTGGTCATAGTACCAGTCAAAGAACATAAATCTTCTCAGAGCCTGTGTCCCTCATTCTGAAGGGACAGATTCAAGCTCTGTAATCTCACAAACTGTATGCACATTTCTCAGCAATAAACTCCGGGGGGTCGGGGGGGCCTCAGCCTGAACTCTCCCATTTACTAATTAAACAGCTTAGGTTCAGTGTGTGTTGTAGAAAGAGTTTCTTCAGACAAGATTTAGTCTGGTTTTAATATATCTACTGTGTAAACACTACTTGCACTACTTGACCTTGCCTGGAAACACCACCGGTGCTGGCTTTGAACTTCATGACTGTTTGAATCTTTTTATGAGTAAAAAATAAAATAAAAAATAGAAACTGAGCAGATGGGAGACTCACTTCAAAATGCAAAATGCACTGTTATGCAAGTCAAAAGCCCATGCAGTTGCAGCCAAATTTTAGAAGACATACATGCATTCCAATCCATTAGAGAGCATTTGTGCTTAAAATGGCATAAACAAATAACCATACTTCATTCAACAGGATAATCCTTCTATGAGTCTGAAGAACAATATACTTAAAAGATCCCAGATTTTGTCTGGAATCAGTCATGTTTGACATAATAATGAACACAAAGTCAGACCATGTATGCCACAGTTTTGATGGTGCATAGCCTACCATTTCTCTTAGCAACATTTCTGTTTTACTTCTGATTGGACTGTCATGAAATACACATATGAAAGCTATTTTTTTTTTTTCTGTTTTAAGATGTATGGGCTTTTAAAATAGGTGAAGTATGGTTTTACATACTCACATCTTAGATCTCTCTCTGAAGTCAGTGAGGCACCTCAGTGGGATGCAAAGGTACCTCACATGTGCACCAGCTGTTAGGTTAAGCAGAAAGATGTTTAGAGAATGAGGAAGCTCTGGTTCAAATATATGGTTAATTACTGCCAGGAAAGAGAAGTCAGTAGACATCATACACTTGTTTTCACATTTGCTAAGGTGTACTACACAAAATTATTTCAGCTCAACACAAGTCCAAATGCCATGACAAACCTGGTCAGATAAAGACAGTAAACTTTTCTCCGCACTCCCCCCCTCCTCCCCCCCCCCAAAAAAAATGCATCTGTCTTTCCAAGTAAGTAGAGCATAATACAGAATTTGACTTTGCTTGTCCTATAATATTTCTTTCCATTACAAGAAAGTCACCTGTTTCTTGATAATACATAGTATGTTGAGTGCCAACACATTCTACATTTTCTGAGCAAAAGTACCCAACAAATCTGATACACTGCTTGCTAACAGACTGCCAGGAAAATTATGTGCCAAAAAAAAAAAAAAAATCTATATTACAAACAAAGCTGAATAGTATGACCTTCATACTTTTTCTTGAGCAGTAGCTGACACCTATACTATTTACAAAATGATCTGATATAGCATAGGGTCTAAGTACCTTTTTTAATAGGGATTTTTGTATGTTATACTCTCTATTTTTTTCTACATCTGGTCAATTCATTAACAAAAATACATGGACAACCATTTTCCAATAGTACTCAGGACACTGGGGGAAATATGACAATTCTTATGAAAATTAATTGAAGTTGAAGATATTAGCACACATTTAAATTGACTTTTCTTATCTTAGACCACAGCTACTTGAGCACATTAATTACATAGTTGATTCTGAGTACAGGAGGGAAAACTGAGTTGTTCATTCTACAATACATACCTTGTACACTGTCCATTCAGGAATGTATCGTCAAATGTTAATTATCATGAAAGGGAAAGCCAACTCTGCTCAAGAGAGGTCATATTTTCAAATGCAATACATTTGCTGCTTTAGTCAAGCAAGAGAAATTACTTCAGAAATACGAAGGCAACCAAATGAAAGACTGACAAAGATTAGCATACATAATAAATAATAATTTCATTCCACTGCAACAACAATAAATCCTTCTCTAAAATATAGAACCAATTACAACACACAAATCATTAGTAGACTAGATTTATGAGGGAAACTGCATTTCAGTGGGAAAAAGAAAGCACACTGCAAAGCAGCCTAGAAAGCAGCTTCTTAAACATTGTTCTTGAAAGAGTTTGGGAACACTGACTTTGAAAAAAAACCGATCACAAATCTTGGAAGTCACAGTGGATAGTGGATGTCATCCCTTTGAATACCAGTTGTTTATATGTGACCAACTGACTTGAACAATCTTTCATGTTTCATGGCTATATATCAGAACTATATAAAATCATGATGCTCAGCTTGAGGAAAAAACACACTAAGGTTTTGCAAAACAGATTAAAAGTACAGAATATCAGCACAGAAATAAAAAAGAATAATATAGATGTATGAAAAGATGACATAAAAATGTCTTTTAATCAAGATATTATTAATTATCCTGCTACTTGATTATCTTTGAAAAGGTAGTATTAGTCAATCTTGTTGAACTCCCTCTTATAGTCTCTAAATTATCAATTATTCTCCCTTGTTGCCCCAAAACGTGTTTAAATGCTCAATCTATAGACACATTTCTCTCATACATCTACAACTACCTCTCACATACATCACAAAAAACATCTTAATCAATACTTGGATTAAAACATTCCATACACAGTACCACAGACAGCAGAGCAGTAAAATAAATGTAGTTTGCACTTTTGATCATAATGAGTAGGAATCCTGGAAATTCTTTCAATTCATGTTATTGTCTCCCACGATATCAACTGTTATACTGCAAAGTTTAAGTGATTTGATCATAATCTTTTATCTTTGTTATAATTTATTACTTTTATATTAGCTACAATTAGTTATAAATTATTATGTTTACTGATATTTCCTTTTATTTAGTATTAGAATTACAGATAGGTAGGAACCTAGATTCAAAGAACCTAACACAGCAACAGCTCTCTTCAGCTGTAGAGTTAATAAATCCTAAGAGAAGAAAATTAATTATTTTTAATACATTTTCCATCATGAGCACTTGGGTTAGAAACATAGAATACAGTGCAATAGCCAAGCTATTTATCCTTTAAAACATGTAAAAGAATATGTTACATTTATCATCCCATCATTTATCAACCCTCATTTCCTTTGAAAATAATAATAATAATAAGCATCTTTTAAGGTATAAAGTAGATCGGCTGGAGTAGGTTTACATGAGTCTGAATTTAATAGAAGAAATACTTTATATAGCTGAATATATCATTTTTATCCTAAATGCCATTTTTTTCATCTGAAAGATAATACAATGACTTTATCTTTCAAACATCATGTTTCCAGAGGTTTCTTAAATAGAAGACAGAATAGCTTAATTAAAGACTCTGGTCAGCAGCAAGTGAACTGACACTGCTAGGACCATCAGTGGTGTGACATTATTCTCAGATGGCTTCCCACAGGCAATTCATGAATCTAAACATCCCACTGATGGTAGCAAGCATCCATCATATATTTGGTCATTGTCTCTCTAGGGAAAAACACTCTCAAAGCATATGTCGGATAAATTATACAAAAATCAAACAAACTAGACGTGAACAGCTGATTTTCAATTAGGTTCAAAACCAAGTTAATACGTATCAACTGCTGAATGGAGGTATTCATATGCCACCAAGAAATAACTTCTTGCCTCTCTTTTATTTCCAGGAAAGTAGACTCTTTTTTGTGTGTATGATATTGCGGGAAGGAAATCTGGGCTGTACATTCAGGTCCATTCATCAAATTTCTTTTTGTAAGTTACATATGCTGTAAAAAGATAAATGTAGCAAGCCTCTAAAGCACACAGGCCAACTGATTATTTGCCACAGAGAACAAATGCATAGCATTCAGTGGTAGCAGCAGTAGCTTTCTACTGTGTAAGAGGAGTATTTAATCAGAAAAACTGAACAGAAACACAGAGATAGAAGAATGAAGATAAAAACCTTTCCAAGTTCATTCATGATTAACTGAAGCTGTTAAACAAATTGTCAAAACTAGGAGTACAGACAGGACAAGAGACTTCTTGGTTAATAAATGATTACCAAAATTCTGTAGAATCTAGAGAAGAAGACATATCACAGTCTGGATGCCTAATGTATTTTTGTTTGGTATATTTTGTGTGCAGGGTAACTTGAGCAAAAAAGTGCATAAATAAAATATTAGCAACTAATTTGACAGTACTTGCCTTCACTGTAACTGGAGTGTTTGTGAAATTCTACAATAACAGATATATGGACAGGAGAATACAAAGAAAGCAAACTGAATACATAAGGAATAAATAGGTATTTTTCAATTTAGAATATTCCACTATTTTTTATTTTTAAAGGAGTGCAAATATATTGGAATCAAATGCAATAACAGCACTCTCCTGGAATTAACTGCTTAAAAATAACTGAATACTGAACTGAAATAACTTAGGATGCAATGGGCTTGGCAAAAGAGATAAAAAGTATAGCAAGAAAACAGAAAGTTCTGAAAGCTAGATATTCACAGTTGGATATCTAGAAGTCCATAAAATAATACAAATACAAAAAACCTTTGTAGAAACCCTTCCAAAAAGCAAAACCAAAACAAACAAAAAAACTCAGACACGTAGACATTCAGGCTTTCACATTGAGTAATCAACATTTGTGATCAAAATTCCTGCTCAGCCTTACAGCAGCAAGATAATCAAGTCCAGGAATGCAAATTTGAAATTTGTTTACCACCAAGGTTTAAAATAAATAACAAGTGGCAGAACACTATTTTTTTTAAGAGATGCAAAAATTATATTGTGTTGTTTACTATATATTTCAGCAGTAAACAAACAGGTCACCTGTTCATTTCCTTCAGCCTCCTTTTGTTTGGATCACTTGCAGGTTCAACTATACAAGTACTTGAAAATTTTACCATTCCCATTCTGAAACTAACTCCTTGCTTCTGTCTGATGTAAGAGTTGCTAGAAGGTAATAATCAAATACCTATCCACATTCATATATTAGATGTCTAAAGTAGAAATCACGTAGTATTTTTACTGCTGAAATACATAAAAGATATGATTACTGTCCTGAGAAGTTTGAAATAAAATTCAGATAAACAAGGAGCATAGGAACAAGACAGGAAAAGATATTTCTATATTGAGAGAGTCTGTAGATGATTTAGCCAGAGAATTAGGTCTTAGAGAGGGACTAAATATAGATTATAAAAACTATTACTATTTAAATATGGTCTTTAATTGCTTCTACTTGACAAAGGTGCTATTTATTTTAATTCATTTCTGTATCTCTGTGTACTCCCAAATATTTTTTCCTGCCTTAGAAAAATATCTCACAATAAGGAGACCTTTTCACAGATCCTGCAAAGTTAATTGAAGCAAGGTAAGTACTAAAGTTAATTGAAGCAAAGAAAGCTCAGTACCAAGGTGAAGTCATCTTCACTTAGGGTTCATATTTAGTGGGCAGTCAACCTAACAACACTGCTAAAGGGAATAAAATGTGGTGTGTCAGATTTAATGATACAGAAAGTAGAGAGATAGTATTAAAATGCAGTGCAGATACATAGTTTGAGAGAGTTTATGAGCCTTAGGTTTTACTATTCACATTCGCCTATATGATTGCATGCTGTATATTATAATGCAATACTCAGATGTTCAGAGCAAGGTTGTGACACTGCTGTATAAACCTTGTAATGCAAAAGGATTTAGTCTCCACACAGTAAGTCTTCATACACATAGTTTTATGCTTTTAAAGATTTTATGAAACATAACCTTTCGTACTGAATGAAACCTAAAAAAAAAAACAAGATCATGATTGCCTTTACAAACCAATTTGGCTTTATTCTTTTAATTCTTTATATTCATCTGAAACTCTATACCTGGTATAGTCAACTCATTCTGTAGCCCCTTCCTACATGACAAATTTGTTGTTCTTCTGTTCCTACTTTTAATCACATAGTTTCTTCTTCCTTCACTGCTGCTAGTATGGCACATTTGGTCCCTTTTTCTTTCCCCTCTCCACATTACAGATTAAGCTTTACTGATATGTTTTATTTCTATAGATCCCTACTGTTTTTTTTTTTTTCAAACCAAATCCCTGCATTTCTTTAGACTTAACATACTGCATAATTAAAGAATAATTAATGTGGACCATCTTGAAATTGATGGATTTTCAGAGTCTATTAAAAGCCCTTAATTTATTCTAGTGCTAATATCTTTAAATATTTGATTAAATAGTAAAGAAAGAAATCTCTGTTCTCATATAGTGAAATGATAGACTGCAGATTAGTAAAAGCAAAGAATGCCAAATTTCATCTTCATTATATTACAGTATTTAGGACTGTGCATTTTCTCTGTAACAATGAGTTAATATATTTGCAGCTATCATTTTTTGTATTTTGCAGATGAGTAAACATCATGGAAGACAGATTCAGCCTCTCAGTGTAAGAAATGAATAAATAAATATATCATAGTACACAAACTGTATTAACCATAACAGATTAATGAGCAAAATCTGAATAACAAATCATGAAAATACAAACTGGTGGAGATCAGATTTTTGACTCTTCCTGATAGAGGAAAAAATATTAAGTACACAAGTAAGTCCTTTTTTCTTCCATTTTATTTACTCACCTGAAGAATCTAGTGCTCTTCTCCCAGTCTCTGACACTCTAAAACGTTGCCTGGATAATTTGGATCAGTGTCAGGATATGCTGCACTATAGTGGAAGTTTATTTGCTTTTGTTCTGCCCTATGCAGGTGAGGTGTCTTTCAACACCACTCCTGTTTTCTCCATTTACATATCTCAAAAAACAACTAAGTTTCTGGTTTTTGTTAGTCAATAGATTTGCTCATTCCATGACAGCATAACTATTGGATCGGTGCTAAAAATCCCCTTTTTTTTGATGATGGAAAGGAGTCATCCTATTATACAAAAGGCCCTAATCCTAGGGTCAAAGACTTCCCTGTTGAAGCATGTTGCACGTGTCAGCGAATTTACCAGCAAGAGGATTTGGTCCTCAGGATTCTTCGGAAGTGAAGAAGTGAGATGTCTGGTGAAAATTACAGCGCTTGATAGATTTATCTTTAGTGTGCATATGTTTGGAAAAGCGGACCATTTTACCATTGTTCAATACGACTGCACATGTCTTGAACCATCATGACTATTTTACTGGAATAGTGCTATGCTAATTTCAGCTATGCTAATATAGAATAGACTCATGACACTTCTTAAAATGGATTTTAACAAATTATTTTATTCTTTTAAGGGAGGATTAGAGAAACTCTTGAACACATCTTCCGGAAAAGCTATATAGGGAAAGAAACAAGTCAAAACTCAGCATCTTCTCTTGGCTGGATTACTTCCAATAGTAACTGTTGTAGCAGAATTTGAAACAATTCCTAACTCTTAGACAGCACCTCTCTTTAATTCCCTTCATTGGCCTCTTGTCCTGAGCTTCAGAGCCATTCACAGCCTTGACTTTTTTTCTACTTTTACGTTATCTCAGATCCACTGATATGAGCAAGAACAAAATATTCACAGAATAATAGAATCAATCAGGTTGGGAAAGATCTCTGGGATCATTAGGTCCAACTGTTAACTTAGCACTGCCAAGTCTACATTCAACAAGCTCCTGCTTCCAAAACTGCTCATACACTCCAATATTGTGAATAAATACCTACAGAAATGCATATGTTCAGGAACTGATTTTAAGAAATGATGACTCTTCAGTGCAAATATAGGCATTAATTAGCTTCCTCTAATCTTTGCTGACTTTATGCTGTTGCAGATTCTCAAAGCGCTCACACAAGAAATTCCAAACTATGGGTGTTCACATAAACCAACTGAGACTCACAAAGGACTGTTCTTATCAATCAGAGAAAGCAGAATTTCAGTATAGGTCACTCTTCTCCCTAAGTCTGTACAGCACCTAACTCCAAGCCTGCTGCCAATTGGAAATTTTCAGAATTTATATGAAAGATGATAGTTTTATTAGGTGTCAAAGTTAAAGCAAGAGCAAAACATGGTCTGTATATTTTTTGAAAATATGTAATGCAAATATTACACCTGACATGTACACTTCTGCATCCTTACATTTCATTATAAACTATGTCTTTACCTGAGCCATGAGAAGAGATTTTAAAGTATTTATAAACAATTCAATAACTATTTCAAGTTCTACATTTTTAAAAATGTAATGGTGCTTTTTAATTGATTTGGTGGTTCACACAGTAGTTCTTCCATGACTTTGTATATGATTCTATGTTATTCTTGGAATTGTATAGACAAACAACTATTTCTAAGGAAGAATAGACTTTTCACATTATTAAGGTTTTCTTATCTTTTAGATCAAAGACTTAGATTTTTCATCATGTATAGTTATGTCTATAGGTATTTAATAAAATATGTAAATTTTTCAACATATTTTTTTCAGCAAAGTAAAATTGATTGTTTCATATCAACCTGAATTGAACATGAATCTGTATCTTTTTTGAGTTCTGAATGTTACTATGTTCCTCTCTGCCTTTTTTTTTTTTCTTTTGGGAGGGGTCTGATTTCCAGATTTATCAAGTTTTCATTCACCTGGAAGAGATGATGTTTAAGAAACCACAAAGACAGAAATTCTGAACCATAATTATCTTATGATTTTAAAGCTTGAGAAGTACTCTGGTACATGGTAATAGGAGTTGGCGAGTACTGAGGCACTTTACAGAGACAGACACCAGTAATCACTGCACACAATGATTACAGCAATGGAAACTACTCTTTGAGGTAACAGCAACGTCACTCTCACAGAACAACTTTTACTTTGGATAATTTTTTAATATACAGATTTGAAAAGTGGAATATGAAAAATTATTCTTCTATTTCTGAAATCACCTATTTTTCCAACTTTTCTTCAGGTGAATGACTATTGCAATATAATATATGAAACCTCTGATTTCCCAGAAAGAAAAAAAAAAAGCAAATTTTAAAATACCTACACGACAGTGAATATTCACTGCCAGGCTTGCATTTAATCTTTGAAATAATTAAACATCTTCTTAATAATTAATCTGCTCTGTAAAATTATTAGAAGGTATGTCTGTCCTGTGATTATGAATTATCTACTATGAATTTAGATTCTCTGAAAGTTTAACATTGTTACTAATCTACAGTTACATAAATTTTCTTCATGATTAATCAGATTTCATGTGCAACTCCAATATCCTGATTTATACTTCAGCTAAATCAAAACTGAAAAAAAAAATGACCTAATTAATTAATTGTTGTTCACATATTATTAAAACATCAGTTTTCAAGCTTCAGCAAAGAAACAGACCTGAGTAGCTGCTTACTAAAATCCAAATATGCAAGTGAGGCATTTTTCTTTCTTTTCATATATGCCCTACTTTTATGAAGATGCAGTAAACTTCAATATATTCAAAATACCCTCCTTTCCTGTTCTACTCTTCTGTTCTGTCATCCATATATAAATCTCAGAGGAAAAATCAGTTGATGATCTGTATCTCCAAGCTTGCATTCAATTACTCTCTTCCCTCTAGATTACTTGGCAGAAGCTATGCACTGATAGAAGCACTCCTGCAGTGCATATCTGAAAAAGTCCTTCAAACACTGATCAAACACACAATTTACAGGTAGCTTCTCACAGTCCCCCTTGTGTGATCCAAAACCATGATACAGGTGAACGTTTTTTACCCATAATGTCCATTCCTTACTATTATAGCATTTTTCTCCATTTCTTAATATGATCAGTTTCAGTCCCTTCACAGGTAAAATGGTTTCACTTTATGGTAAAATATAGCATCCTGCTTTTAACTGTTACTTTTCATGAGGAAGACTGACCTTATTAAAAAAAATACTGAAGATCCTAAGGCTGCTGAAATGAAATAGAAGTAGTTTCTCTGAAACAATGGCAAAATTTATGTACTGAATTTCTGACATTTTTGTTTAGAAACCAGCTTGTTTAGAAACTTACCTGGTAGAGATATGTTTGAGACATCAAGGAACAGCAGGGAGAAACAAACAAACAAAGTAAATGACCCGGGCTAAACTGAGTAAGAATAATATGAAGAAAATTTTATGAAAACATAGGAAACTGCAGGGAAAGCTAATGCTGATCTAGCTGTGTGTATGCTGTGCATATGAAATGTGGAATATATATACTAGGAAGTCACATCTACCTTCGGGATCCTGTGTGACTGATACCTCCTTAGCTCTCTGCCATGAAAATCCAGTGACATCCAAGCTTAGTTTGAGGCACTTTCAGCCAGAAGCGTTGCTGACCCAGCCTCCCCTCCCAGCCCACCAGCAGCATCTGCCTCAGATGGCATTCCCTGCAGGCAGCTCCAGAGGTACTGAACACAAATGCTGTGCTATGCCAGTGGGTGCAAGCCTAGAGCAAAGCTACAGCTACTTCAAAACACTGTCTAGCCTAAAAGTCACAGCAGGCAGCAGGCTAGGCTTTTCTTTTGATAGGTTCTTTTCTGGCATTCACCAAAAGAAAAAGAAAACTGAAAAAAACAAATTGGCAGAAAGCTGAAAGAATTATGGGCAATTAATTATTTATATAACACAGTCTAATGTTTTCTCATCATCTATAAATTCTTAGAGCTAAATAATTATCATCATTTTATTTTTCCTTGTGAATTCTAATAACAGTATGGTTTTGTCTCGAACCTGATGTGAGACCAGTTCTAAGCTGACTGGAGCCCAGCTAAAATTATTATTTTTTAAAATTGCTGCTGTTCTTTGGAATCCCCCTTGCTTACTAAGAGTTAAGTCCTTTGAGAAACTAAAGGGGAGATGCTGAGCCACTAACATATAGCAGGTTTATCTATCAGAAGAGAGAGACTTAAAGAGAGAGACTTAAAAAAGGTCAAGATACTCAAATTACTCAGATTAGAGTGAAAACATTTGGTCTTCCACATGCTATGCTACGTTCTCCTCCATTGTAATAAACTTAATAAGAGGGAGGACAAAGAATGACAGAATCTTGCATGTTTCATTATCAAATTAAATATTTACCTTAGCTACTGGCAAGTTCATCTTATGAAGAACTAGTCCTTGAACTATTATTTTTTCCTTTATAATCACTGAGGAAATTAAGGAAAGAGCATACTTCTAGATTAATGTGATCTGTAGTAAACAACACTAAAATCCTTACACATTGTGGTTTAAATGGTTCTTTTCCAAGTATTTGACATTCCAAAGGGAAAGAGTGGATTACCTACGAGCATCAGGATGCATAATCTCTGGCCGGTGCTGTTTAGTATTTCATCTACTTTGGGGCTGACTTCACCAGATGCAGACAGAAGTACTTCTTCCTTTTAACAAGCATTCCCAGGGAGCATCTGTCAGAACAGAAAAACAAGTGGGTTATTCACTAAGATTTATAGTTAGTAGACATGTAATACCCAATAGGAAATAATTACTTAAGCAGTACAACAGCTGAGCATGGAATTTTAAAAGGGCCTGCATAATTGACCAATAGCAGTATCTGAAATAACACTGCTTAGGAAAAGATTAATTTAGGCTCATGCAACGGGGCACAATTCTGCCCTACAGGCATCAGGAAGGCCTGTTATCTTACAACCAGCATTGCAGATTGGACTTAGTAGTATTATGGGATATTTTTGTGTTTTCTCTGAAGCACATAGTATTAGCCATTGCCAGAGGCAGAATATCAAACATTTATCTGCACCTATTTCCTTCATAATGAAGGACTAATTCAATTTTATAACAATAGGAGAGGCTAGCAATGAGTTGGAGATCAACTAGAGAACAGTGTACTGGAGGCTTCTGCATGTTATTCTAACAAAAGCAGCAGCCTTGCTTGGCCAGCTCCCTTAGTAGGATTAGAGTTTTGACATTTACCAGTGCAGTAGTCTTGGCAGACTTTGAATGATGCCTTCTATATTTATTTAAACATAAACTTCAAGTTCTGTGCTCCCTTTCAAAGGGCTAAGAAAGTAGACTTATTTAGTGACAGTGTCAGATATGAAAGTATTGCTTGCTATTTCCATAATACCCTTATGCTTTGAAACCACATTCTACTGTGATTTTTCTATTTGAATCTCAACATATGACTAGTATAGATAAGCAAAGTTTGTTCCCTTATTTAGAGGTGATAACTGTGTCACACAACCCTGAAAGTTAAGCTACAAAATGCTTTGCCTCCCATTCTAATACAGGACTGCTGCAAGAATCCATTATCTGAAAATGATGAAACTTGACTAAGAGGACAAGTTTCAGCTACTGAAATAAATTAAGCTTCATCTAAGTCCCAGTGAATTTTAAAAAATAAAAATAAAATACATATTTGACACATTTTCTATTTGAAAATGAAAATGAAGTATTTAATGAATAAAAAATGTGAACTTTTAGTAACAAATAAAACCTTACAGCTTGTATGTTAACTCTGGGAACAAGTTCATGCCTTCATCACCTACTACTCCAAGGCTGTCACCTGACATTATTTTCATCAGAACCAAAAAATATAAAATCCTTTACTTGCAATGAAGCTCAACATGAAAGAGGAAGAAAGAAAGCAGAATTTGCTTTAAGGACATATATTTAATATTTTATAAGTTTAGGTAGCATCAAATGATACCAGAGTTGCAACTGTATTCTTGCATTTAAATTGTATATCAAATCATTTAAAAATTCATTTGTTATGACATTTTAAAACAAAAATAATTGTACTTGTGAATGCAACAGGAATTTTGAAGCCATTTAAACTTTTGTCAAATCACATAACTGTGCGGTTCTATATATACTTTGATAATAGTATTATTATTAAGAATGGAAGACCACTCAACCAATAAATTTGAATATTTAGGAGGGCACATTTTGAAGAATCTGTGCACTCTGCTTCGTAATCATGCTCTCCAACAATCGCATTAGTTTCTACTTTCATTTCACAGCATCAGAATAGTCAAGGTTGGAAAGGACCTCTGCAAGTTGCCTGGCCCAATCCCACCGCTCAAGCAAGGCAACAGTCCTTGAAAGTCAAAAAGGAAAAAAAGTGAAAAAGCAGACCTCATAATTTATTTTAAAAAGGAGGAAGAAAATATTTTTTTAACATAAGTGTTGCTGGATTCTTTATCCATTGTTGATCTCCATTGATCTCCAATTTCTTCAATTTTTTCTTACTAACTCACATGCATGTTTGCACTGTCCTGGATACTGCTATAGAGTGCAGTGCTTCCTTGGTGTTTTAGTAACTATGATCAAAATTCAGTGTTTCATAAAGACATTCTAAACATGACCCTCTAGTGCTTTATCTGAAGCTTGTCTCTTGTCCAGAATCCTCAGTTCTGTTTACTAATCTTCTACAAAGATGAGAACTGTGTCCACATTTATATAAATAAAGAAAATGTAAGGAAAATCTCAGATTATTGTTAGGGATTCAAAAAGAAACCCCATTCATATTGTTTAGGTATTCTTATGGAAAATTACTTGCAGCTTTACAGAACTTGAATAGTGTCAGCCTCTGCAGTTGCTACAGTGAGATTGGAAACCCTGAGATCCATTTTGCTTCTGCTGCTGCTCTTATTCTTTCTGTAAATATATGTGATTTTAGGCTGCCATAATTCAACAAGTAAATGTTCCCAGCCAGAAGCAGCTAAGTAGCTGTAATACCCCCTGCACTTCAATATCCATAGGCAACAGAGTCAAGAGGATTTCCTTTTTCATACTCTGTTTTTCCTCTCATTGCTCCACTGAGTCTGGCGTACTCAAAAAAAAAAAAAAAAAAAAAAAAAAAGCAGAGCAGCTGATTTATTCCTTACTTCTTACACAGTTATGTTAGATGTTAGAGTGTTCCTGAGTATTTTTCATCGTGTAAATTTTATGTCTTGTTGCTTCCTACAAGCACAGCAAAAATTCTGAGGCTTCATTGGTAAGACATACTTCCACATTTATGCAAAAGGATTTAAACATATTAATGTGCCACAACAGGCAAACATAACTTTGCTCAGTCAGGAACCAAGAAAAGTCACCCTGTCTTTTTCAGTTTTGCAGAAATGCTCCCCCACCTTTTTTTTTCTTTCTTAAAATGTCTAATATTTGTTACTCTCAGTTTGCTGAGTCAATAATCTCAAGCCAATAATGCCTAGAAACAGATATGAAAATATATGATCTTTAATGAATTTCAGATATTTCTCCCATTTGTTGTGATATTGGGAATTGTGACTGAAAAGAAAAATATATATATATTTTTTCAATGAAGGAAGAAGAGAAATCTGAATGGAAAGCACTATACTTTTTTAATTGAACAGATAGCCCTTTGATAACATTAATAGACTGAACTGCTGATTGGGAATGAGACTCCTTGTTCTGTTATTGCCATCTATTTAGGGAAGGTAAATGCATTTATTAATGTTTAGAGACTATGGACAAATTTCTTTCGGGTTCATTCCAACCTAGTTTAGCTGTGCAGTGTAGTTCTGGCCAGACTGTTTACCAGTTGTCTCATTATACAGAATACCTTTGGAGGAATACAATTTTTTCACAGGTCTTGGAACTAATCCAGCTTGGAAGTAAAGGCATCTGATCCATTTTAAAAATTACTGCTGAAGCTAGCTACCGTGCATGTATATATATGTTCATACATACACGCTCACGCACATTTTTCAAGGTATTGTTTCCTCAAAAAATGAACTAATAGTCTCATATATGAACTAATAAAATATATTTTCAGTGTGGAAACGGCTGTATTTTGAGAAATGTATTTCTGAGAGGAATTAAATGTTTCTTGACATTCTGTTTTTCAAGACATTTTGTAGCTTGGGTGCAGAACTCCATCTCAGAACAAACAAATGAAATTACCTGTGAAAATCTGGAATATTCAAAGTTTTTATGCTGTCAGTTCTGAAGGTCAATCCAGTTGATAAAATACTTGTGAATTCAAGTAGAATAAGACAACATTTTTCCAGCTACTTTTTGTGGAATCTCTCTTTTAGACCACCAGCAAAGACAGTTTTCTCAATGTCTTGAGAACTTAATCATTCATATCCCACTTACACTTTCAGAACGCTGCACTACAGTAATAAGGCTGCTTCTTTTCCCAAGAATAATACTCCTGCTGCAACATTTACTTGTTTTTCTGCTAGGACAAACAAAAATACAAACCCTGGTATTTTCTTGGATAAGAACCTCAACCCATTTCTTCTATCTTTTATAGTTTATTTTGCATCCAAAAGGAAATTTCTATTATTAGCTTCAACTGCTCAATAAATTAGCTTTTTCACTGACACACTTTCTAGACAGACAGTAACTACAGATGTTTGAGTCTGAAAGTGATTGACTTTGGGGGACAGAAGGTAGGCAGAAGTGTGGATAAAAGGAGTTTTAGCCTATTTCTAAGTTAGACAGTTTTACAATTTTTCCACTCACATTCCTTTTCCCTGGATTCCATTAAGGAAAATTCTGTAGGCAGAAAAGGACATGCCTGCATTTGAAAAAGATTTCTCTGCATCATCCTTTTTATCAGCAATGTATTTCAATCCCTTCCACTCAGAAACTACTGTTCAAAAAGTATTAACTTGTAACAGGATTTTATTCTTCTAGTTCATAGAATGCAAGTGATTTCTTTACTTCTGACATAACATTTTAGTATTTTTATTTCCATAAGGCATATAGAAAAAGTCTTCCCTCACACAAATGAAATAATTTTATTGCCATTTTTCTTTCATGTTCTAACTTAATTTTGAAAATCAGTGAAAAACAAAGGAATTAATTATGATTAATAATTGAATGATGAGAATTTAGACTGAGGATACTGCTTGGGCTTTGTGAAATGAATAGAACAGGGATACAAAACAAAAAATGTAGACACTGTATGGGAAACATCATCAGGATAAATAAATCAAGCTTGTGTCCTCAATATTATTGAATAGTTTTCCTATTTTTTAATAAAAGCTGATACATAATGCACAATGAATTGTAGACTATCTTCTGCAGTTTTGGGTTTGTCCTGCTGATCACTGAGAAAAAAAATGATCCTTGGTATCTCCTCAGATTATTATTGCACATTACAGAAACTCACTTCCAGTTGAGCCAACACATCTGTAAAGGGGCAGATATATGTGCACACTTTCTGTTTGGTCAATACCTGATTCTATACACAGCTGTCACAGACAACGTCTGGAAAAGAATGCATTGAGGGAAGTGTCATAAAAATACTTATAGAAGCTATTTAAATTAATAAATACCACTGAAGTATTTAATTGCATTTCTCAAAATTTTAGAACTACATCACTGTATAAAAAAAAATCTAAATTAGCCGTAAAGACTGTGTGAAAAATTTACAATCATACCTAGGATGTGAAATCAAAGCAAAGAGCAAACTTCTTTGAATAAGCTAGGAAAATGTTACCGCAAACATAAAGCGTTAAAGGTAACTCAGTCTGGAAGGCTATAGTGCCTTGATGTTGGAATTAGGATTCATTATAATCTAAATGCCCTAAAATTCCTTTACAGAAAACCAAGCTTCATTTGAAACAATATTGTAAAGGCTTGGGGACTTTTAGAAAGAGAGCTTTACCATTTCAAGATCTCAGATTTCACATCCTCTCAAAAGAAGCAAATGCAATGAGATAATAGCATTCAATTTTCAATCTTTGAAAACGTGAAGTGACGCCAGCTATATTTATTTACACCATATCAAACTTTTGTATTTAAACATCTAAAAATGAATACAGAAATCCCATACCAGAAACCTCTATCTTATGAACACCCCTATAAACTAGTGTAGAAATAATTCTCAGTAGTTGAGAATGATTTACCTTATTGCATGATCAAATATATATATGTAATATATATCAAATATTACTAATGTGTATGTAGTACTATGTGATGTATTCTTATCTGAATTTTCAACATCCAAAATTTTGATTTCAGAATAAACAGTTTCATTTTACAATGCAGCGTTTGTTATGTTTCATCTTTTGAAAATGTGTCTTTTTAAGCATCTGCATGTAAAAGATAACTGAAAAATACTGGAAATGTCCACATGAGCACCTTTTAGCAAAGAACTATTTGGGGGGCTTTATATATGTTTTGTATCTTTGCGCATTAATGGATATTCTAAAAGTTATCTGGATTAAGCACCATCAAAGTTAACAGCCTCTTTTTACAAGACTTTATCTTTTTCATTTTAAGATGTTATTAGAGTAATAAAACTGGTGCCTGGTGGGCTGAAAGCAGACTGCCATTTAACATATTTAATGACCATCTTGTGAGACATGTTCATCTGATTTGTGTCAATATAGAGCAATGCTAGGGCCACATGATAAAATGTGACTTTGTCTTCCTTGTATAACCACGAGACTAAGGAAATAGAGATGGTTAATGTATGTATATAGTTATTGTGTTTGGTGATCAATGTATGTATATGGTTCTTACATTTGGTGGTTAGTGTGTATATACTTCTTGTGTTCTGCAACGGTCACCTGACAGGTGACAGCCTGGACCAGTGTTGTTGATAGGCAGAAAATTGGGAGGGGGAGCATGCAAGTGGTCTGGGGTCGAGAAGATTCGAGAAGATTCCAGAAGATGAAGAAGGCATGCTTGAAGGAGGACACGCCCACTAATGAATATGCATTAGTACAGGGGATATAAGCCCGAAGTGGGAACTGTGGGGTGTGTCTTGGTGGAGTGGAGGCTGCTGGTGCACCCAGTGCTGTTTGCTTGCCTTTATTCCTCTGATAAATTGCTAACTTTAATTGGAATCCTATTTGAGACTCAATCATTTATCACAATCTGGAGCTTATTTTATTCAAAGTTTTATTTTGTATTTTCTCTTAAGCACTTCTTACTTTAGAAAATCCTCGTTTTTCTTTTCCAGTTTGGAAGCATTACTAGCTACAAACACAAAGGCCTCCCCTCTACTTGTCTCCCTCTTTTTATCTCTTTGTCCCTTGTTTATTATTAAACTGTCATAATCATCACAGTTGTTGCTCTTGCCAGAAAAATGCTGCAGAGAGTGGATCTGAAGACTATAAGGTGAAGTATCTAGTTTTCCTGTGGGAGAATCACAAAACAATAAAACAAAAAACAAAACAAAAACAAACAGCATCATTTGCTCCCTCCATGTTTCCTCCCTCCAGCTACCTGTAGTACACTTTGGGGGGGTGTCCCTCAACCCCTCAACCTTAGCCACACCTTTAGAGAAACTGGTAATATTTGGCAAATCCAAGGAAAAGGCAGGACTTACTGTGCTATTGGAGAACCCCGTTGTGCTGGTATGCTGCTGATCCCCTGGCAGCAGGTATCTCAGGACTCAGCAGCTCAGTTCATGCTCCTTCATCGCAGAGGTAGCCACCAGAAATCTCACTCCAAGCATCACCTGTGTAGAGGAAACCCTCTTAAAGATTTTTCTTTAGACAGTTCCATGCGGTGAGGTTTTGGCAGTGAGGGGGCTGCAGGGGTGGCCTCTGTGAGGAGACTTTGGTGAACCCTTGCTGGACACATCCAGTTCCAGTCAGACCCACCACAGGGCCCAGGGGCGACGCTGGTGGCAGCGTTGGCACCCCTCTGCAAATGTATTGAAAAAAAGGTCAAAACGTTGCCCAGCAGTGGGGGAAAACGTGAGAAACAGCTCTGGGAACAGATGGGCTAGAGAGGGAGGAGAGGAGGAGGTGCTACAGGCCCCTGAGCAGAGACTCCCCCACAGCCCATGCAAGACCATGGGGGTGAGAAGTGTGGGGAGGAAGGAGCTGCACAAGGAGCTGGGCGGGGCCTCCTTGCACTGTTTGGGGTTGAGGTATAGGAGCTGGTGCTGGAGGGGGGCCCCCCCCCTACGGCCCCCCCCCCCCCCAACCAACAGGGAGAGCAGCAGGAAGGTGTTTTAGTTTTTGGCTTCATTTCTCACTATCTAAACTTCTTTTACTTGACAATAAATTAAATTAATTTTTCCCAGGTTGAGTCTGTTTCATCAGTGACAGAAATTGGTGATTTCCCTGTCTTTAGCTCAACAAAGAAGCTTTTTCATCTTATTTTCTCCATGTCCTGTTAAAGGGTAGAAGTGAGAGAGTAGCTGGTTGGGTGCCTAGCTGCAGTCCAGCACCAACCCACCACAGAATAGTACAAAATAATTTAATATTCAAACAGAAATGTACAAAAGCTTATGAATTTTTCTTCTTTTATCAATCATCATACCACAACATATCATTCACTTCACTATCACCAAATTCTTAAAAAAACCTATAATCCAAGTCCCTAAGCACTGATGACTGCCTTTATTTGTAATGAATTATCTGTTTAAAACTTTTCTCTGAAGACATCTAACCTGATTTTCCAGCTGAACTTAACCAATCTTTCATATTTTTTGTCATGAATATTTCATCTTGCTAAATATGCTTTTATTTTTACATGGACAGTTTGTCTAGAGAGGAAGAAAACTAAATTGCTAAATATGTGCACATACACTACAGTAAGTACATTGGAGAACGTTGAATCATAGAAAGAGAAGGATTTCTGAGTAATGTTAGGTTGTTCATAATATGTATGCTGGACTTACTGCTATTTGTCAATTTATTTTTATTGTAAATGGCAGCATTTAATGTCTTTTAAGTAACACAAACAAACTTAATTGTGTTATTATTTTTTTAAATATGCTTCAGATTCTTTGTGGTTATGAAAGTTCTCACTCATTGCCTGGTATTGATCATCTCTTAATGGATTGTCTGAAGTATAAGTATTAGTTGTTAATAACATGATTATTTTCTTCTGAAGACAAGCATAGATGAAGGGGTAGACCAATTTGGTAATCGCATGGTATTTGTACTGGATCACTGGCATCATCTTCAGAAAACATTTCTCTGTTCTTGTCCTTGCAAGTTTCAATATTGTATTCATTAATAAAACAGTTGAAATTATTATTGTGCATTTTATTTGGAAATCAAAGGATAATATCCTTAAATAGTGTTAATCTATTAATAACCCTGCAGAATTTTGTGCTATGCAGTTGTGATTGACTAGCCTGTAATCATTTAAAAGCAGAAAAGACAGTAAAATAATACATGGCTCTATGTACAAAAACAAAAATAAATAAATAAATAAATAAACAAAAGTTTAGAAGGAATTTTTTCTATTTATGCAGTTATTTTTTTTTAAAAAAAAAAAGTTTCTTGATTCATTGTGTATGTCAGGCATAAAATCCAAACTTTAACAAGAAAGCTTGGCAAACTCTCTTCTAGATATATCTCAGCATTTTGATTACTGTTTATCTGTTCTATTCCTTGTTTCAAATACTAAATTCTCAATGGTATCTGGTGTTGTTCTCACTGAAAAAATTGCTGCTTAGGTGATTAGAATAGTGGACATCTTTCTGAGAACACAGGCCAGGAAGCAATGTATATCTGTATATTAATGGGTGGAGATTTAGCACCACTTATATATGGGAATATATTATTTTAGGGAAGGATTAAATAGGGAGATAGAAACTTCTTTTCACAACTACTACTGAGAAAGAAAAAAAAAAAAGAAGAAAAAAATAACATATTCAGAATAGCACAGGGCTAAAGAGACATGTAAAAGACAAGTAAAGCAAGGAATAAACTGTCCTAAGCAGTTTCATAGGAATATGAAAGAGAGATGAGGTGCGACTGACAACCAGCCACTATGTGAACTAAAGATGAAATGGATTTGTACAATTGTTTGTGCAGTGAGGAATGGAGCATTGCCTTGGAAGTGACAAAGCATTTCCATAGTTATTCTTAGCAATGTTATGAATTTAGCTCAGCCAGCTAAGGGTGTTACTGTAGTTTATCCAAGCTGTCATATCCCTGAATCACCTTTGTTTCTGATATCCATGAACAAATCTGTTGGATTTACCAACTAAATTATTTATTGTGTTCATTGTTACTGTTTATTATCTACAGAGACACATTTCAGTTCACATTTCAAATCTGAAATGCAAGTAGAAATGAGTCAGGTTCTGAAAATGAATGAAGGAATTGTTTGGGATTATTCACAGATAGAATTCATGTTTCCTCATGGTGAGAAGCATAACAGTAATAAGCTCTTTTGGAGGCAAAATCTTACCTAGTTCTAGTTTAATGTTATTGCTGTTATGCAAATATTTTAAGCATTACAAACTGAAAGGAAATAATCAAAGTACAGTTTCTTCTCATGAACACCTATGTTTTTTTCTATGTTTCCCCTTGAAGTAGCACTTTCTGCACTGTGTTTATTGAAATTCAGAGTAGACCTGCATCATTGCTTCCACATGGGGTCCTTCAGAGGTTCATCTCAGGAAAGCAAGTCTCTGACAAGACAGGTAACTGTGGCTCCTATTTCAAGTGCTCTTTCCTACAGGGACCAGTGCAAGACATCAAGTATCTCAAGTGCCAGGAAAGGTTATCAGGGGTATGGGGAAATCAAAAAAATATACCAAAACCTTGCTAGCTCTTACTAGCTAATAAGTATTTTATCCAACTGACCAAGAAGTATTACTAGTGTACAAATCAGTGCAACATATGCACTGATACCAACTTTCAAACACTAAGGCAAAGTTTTGTAATCCAAAAACATTATTAGATTTATGGGGAAGACATATATAGAAACACCTACTAAAGAAGAATGTCCTTTAATCCACTTATATATTGGGGGAGAAAAAAAATATGGGATAAGAAGGAAAGAATGTCAGAGAAAGTGGGTTAGGAAAAGGAGATGCATATTATCTTAGATCCCTTAGGTCTCCAGAAAACGTATGATGCTCATTTGTAGAAAACTGAATATCAAATATATCAAATATGTGCAAAAGTCTTGGATAATAGGATACCATGGAGGAGCTTGAAATTAGATTCTCTGCATGACAGATGCATTGCATGACTGACAGTTCTCTGAATTAGCTCAGTACTGTGTCCAACCATAGAAACATCTCATGCAAAATGGCTAAAGATCAGATCTATTTAGTCATGTGTGGATATTTGAAAGACCTGCTATGGTAACTTAAAATTCAATATTTCACTCAGGTTTACATACTTTAAAATACATTCTGTTGTAGCCTTTTGTTATCTGTATCATATAAAACAAATTTCAAATACATGGAAAATCAATAGCAAACTTTTTTTTTTTTTTTTTCTCAGACAACTTATGACTTAATTTATGCAGTTTTATTTAGCATTTCACTTATATAAACTATTTGCACCACTAGAAATATGAGTTAAATGACATTGGAAGGAAAGAACAGGTGATGGCTTAGTACCTGCAATTTCAAAAGCATTTCAGAGCATTTACATATTTAGAAGGGAAAGTCAGAAATATTGAAAAGCCCATGAAAAATATGTCTGGATACACAGGATAGATTTGCAAAACTGCTGTAATTCTTCATTATCATAAAACATAGACAACACATGGACAGCAGAACTGAGGTGGAAAGCTAAGAGTAGTACAACTACATTTGTCTTAATTTGTTTCACTGACTTATACATAATATTTGACATGCATCTAGTTACTTTGTGTGTGTGTGTGTGTGTGTGTGTGTGGTTTAACAGAGACATTTGGTACCAAATTTTCTTGGTAGTGTGAAAGATTATGTAGTTAAAATCATTGAAATATCTACTTTAGTTGATCTCTTAATTGTGTTGAATCATAATTGAAACAACATAGAATATTACTGCTGCTAATAAGTAAGAATGCTATCTTTGTATATTCTTTCGTTTACTGGGGTGGGGAGCAGGGGGGATTAAAAAAGACTGCAAAACTATGAAATGTTAGCTGTTGAATACTTAAAGGTAAACAACTATCTGAATCTGAATATATAAAACAGTTATGCTATACTAAAACCAAATTGTAAAGTAAAAATTGAAATTTGAGTATTATCACAAGGTGGAAAAAAAATTAAGTGTAACCTGGCTTCCTGCACTGCAAAACACATTGGTTGATCAGTGATAGATTGTATTGCATCCAGTGAAATAAATGCCTGCAGTTTCAAACACACGAAGATTTTCTGTACAGTCCAGACAGACTGCCTTAGAAAACTGCAAAGTGAAGTTGACTTTTCACACTGGCTGGAAGTCAGTTACATCCAGGAAGGCACTCTACTGCAAGCTGATCAAAGTTGAGTGTCCTCAAAAACAAGTCCCAGATTCTAGTGTACGTAATTGCCATTGGCATGGGGACTAAAGGCAGTCTCTAGAAGGAAAAATAAGTTTCAATTAGTGTAATTTATTTCACATTTTCATATTTCTGAGTCTTCAGCTTTTATCTCCATGTCACTACTTTATCTTTATCCATGTCATTGCTTTATTTTTAATTCTTGTAATCTATTTCTAATCTATATCTTTACAATTCTTGTAAAGATAAATGCAAAGTATTTCAAACAGAATGTACTACTGAACATATTTTTTTTCTCAAGATTTCTGATCTTCCAAACTTTTATTCCTTGTTTGCTGAATTCACAATAAAACAAAAAATACTTTATATTCCTGTTGAGTCACATGAGTGTGCCTTCATGATTTGGTCTTTTTCCCTTTTTAAAAATTTTTTAAAATTTACTTCAGTCTGCCACATTCTACTTCAGAAATGTCTTCCAGCAAAATACCCTCTGTTATACACCTCAACTAATCCTAGAAAGTGAAATATCTAACTGCCTCCTTTCTTTTTGCTTAAAATATGATTTATGAAAAAATTATGTATATATCCTCTGTCCCAGGCTTAAAAATTATTTTGGCAGAAGTGAGATAATGTTTTTATGTATTCCTTAAAAATCCATGTAAACATCAGGGGGATGAAACTCTTCTATGAGCCCTTCAGCTGCAGCTCAAGTGTACAAAGTAACACTGCAGTAGACTTAAAATTAAAAACAACAGATCTTGCAACATGTATTTTGAAACATATATTCAATTTATATATACATATATAACTATATATAGTGTATATACATGTAAATATGTATGTACATATACATACAGTGAATATGTGTATATAAATTGAATATATGTATATAGAAACATATATTCCAGTTTGCACAAAGTAATTACAATAAGAACAAATGTAATGATGAACATTTTAACAGCTGCCTTTTCAGTTTAATTTGTAAACCAGGGATGGTAAGATGCTTGGCTAGCAAGGTGAAAGCAAAGACACAACTGACAAGACAACATGTAATCAAAACCCACCATTCCATAAAACAGCCTTGTTACAATCACAAGAGATGACTGTCAAAAATTTACCAGGGTCATAACCATTAATCATTTTATTTAGCTGATAAGAAGGCAGCTTGCTGAATTAATTATATATAACAGCACCCTTAAAATTCCTGTTATTGCATAAATGTTGACAACACTACAGACTTGTATTTGGGCATTCCTGTTACTCAAGTGACTTCAGAGTCTGCACATTAATTACACTTACATAATAATTGTGCTGACAATTAATCTGAAATTCTGTGATGAATATAGAATGTTTACTTTTTTTATCCAAATTGACATATTTGGTTTATTCCCTCAGTCACAGATGTACAGCCACCCCTTCTTCAATCTGGACTAACTGCTTTATGTTAATTAGAAAAGAAAGTTTAATTTCTTTCCCCTGTGTACCCAAAGGAATCAAGAGGACATGGTTGCTAAGACACATTCCTGTAAAAGAGAACAGTTTCTACATATTCACATCCAGTAAATGCTGATTATGTGCTGAAAACAAACTTCTGTTAACAGAAAGCAGTGAACTAAATTTTAATGATTAAAGATTGTTGTGTAAAACTGGAAGAACTTTAATAAGTCAGAATTTAATTTGTGATTAAAAACGTTATGCCTGGCCCTTAAGCTTGGCAGCTAAGGTTGAAATGTGTGCTGCAGTAAAAGAAGTGAGGCATAAGTACTCAAAATTGGTTATTATTTTCCTAATTATTTTCACTACTTCCTGCTATTCTTTATAACTAATAAAAACCTATAAAACATACAGACCTTAAGTATTCTATTCCAACGCATATAGTACACACAGGAGACAATTTCCTTAAGTAAATATTTACTTCTTGTTTGTAAATTGTTTAAATTTTGATGAATCTTATATGCTTAATTCATTAAAAAAAATAAAAATAAAAATCCTGATAAATAACTTATGAAACTTTCTCTAAAATAGTTGTAAATTGAAAATATTTTCCACAGCCAACCTCTGTAAATTATGCAGTTCATCAGGCTGAAGATATAATTGTTTGCTACAAAATATTATACAGTGGGTTATGAGCTCAAATATAGTTTTAAACTAAGTTCATACAAGTTACTGGGGATGCAAAATGAGAGCAACATGTTTATATTAATTACAGAGGCCTAGATAAAAAACTTGTCTCTAGAAAAACCTTACTAAAGGCAACCAATATCTCAATGTAGGAAAAGGAAATTTCTAGTAATCTTTTTTCCCAGTTGGTGCTGTGCATTGGAAAAGAACTGGAATTGGTAACCTTGCACTAATCTATGTTTTGATAAGTTAAGTATCTTGCCTAAAGCTTGCTCTAATAATAGAACATTTTTGAATGTTCTGCTCCTTTGTAGGACTAGCTGTCAAGGTAAGAAATATCAGAAGGACCATTCCCAGGGCATTTTAGAGACAAGAAATGCTGGGGCTTTTAATTATGGAACCTCTTTTCCATAGGCATCAGTCTAACTGCTCATATCCAGGAGCTTCAGGGAATACCAACTTTTCAAAGCATATTGCTGAACAAATCGAAGTCTGACAAAAGTCTGAAGGCAAGACAAGAAAACATTTACTCTTTCTTTGTCAGTTCTTTGCCAAGAAGTTGTAAATCCTAAGAAATGCTAATATCCACTTTTCTCAGCCTGCATACCAAGGATCGGTGGCCTGTCCCCCTAATGTTGGCCCTGATGGCTGCAGAATTGCTGGGAAGTGGTCTGTAGGGAGATGGTAAGGTAAAATTTCAGCCAGAGGTAGGGTTGTTGTGACAGAATTGACAGTAATCTCTCTATGCAAGAGGAAAAACAGCAATGTAGTAAGGTATACAATTCCAAAGGAAATGTAACAAAAAGCAAAAATAACAGAACAGGGAGGTTATTCAGGTCAGCTGTGTGTCACCAGGTTATTAAGATGATTTTATGGTATCCAGAGAGCTGGTAGGAGATGGAACCAGAGCCAAGACAAGGGTCTGACCTGTGTGCCATGGACTCCCTCCATCTGCTCCCAGAAAGACTGCACAACTGTTTATCTCAATAGCTCATTGCATCTTAGTGATTGTTTGTGTGCTAGCGAATTAATTATTGCTTTCTTATTTTTAAGTGATGTAAATTTTGCTCACATAGTCTCTTTGTATCTGCTTAAAGAGGCTTGACCCAAAAGAGGAGACTTGACTCCTTCTCCAAGGAGTACTTTCCATGGGCTGGTCATGTGAATGCCTCCCACCCAACATGGTAAGATCTATGCCATCATGTAAGCCACAGACTCAGGCTTCAATGTGGACTTAAAAACTACTTTTCTTACTATTTTTTATTATGTAGTTCATCATTTGTGCCTGTAAGTGTGCATGGTATCCCACATAACATACATGCACTAAATGAACAATATAAAACAACATTGTGTTCAAAATTATATAAACATTTAAGCAATACAGTAATTCTATCAGTAACTTGGAGAAAATACAACACTTGGAAAAAAGTAAGAGCCAATGCTCTCAGTCTAATCATATCCTCAAATTTTATCTGGTATTTAAGAATTAATTCTTTATTAATTTAAACCTCAGTAAATAGTTCATCTTTAATCATCTTCATGTCTTTATATCTAGTTTTTATTTACTTTTATAACATTTGAAAACATACATATTTTAATGTGATATAAGTTCCCAAATTCCTCTGGCTTTTCTGACAATCTTAATCTTAATTCAATCTTAATTCAAAAGTATTTTGAATAAATTTATTTTTTATTCCACAGGCTGAACACTAATAAAATGACAACTATGGTTATAACAATATTTAAGTGTATATTTTTAACTGACTTTCATCCTTTCTCAGTCTTTAGAGCCTTTTGTCCAAAAAAGTTTGTTTCAAACTCTCTAGATATTATAGTTTGTACCAGAACAGTAGAATTAACTTCCAAAAGTTCTACATAATTCTTGAAATTTAAATTAATGAAAGACTATATTATCCCTTCATGTTATATCAATGTACATTAGTGCTATACTGGTTAAAAGGGATACCACTTCACAGTTTATGCCTTGTCAACTCCAAATACACCCACACTATTTGACAGGACTAAACTGTACATTTACTTGTCATTTCAATGCTGTTGATGTTTAAAAATATTATGGCTCTGAGCAACAAATAGAAATCACATTCTTTTGTTATTAAATCCTACTCATGCATCAACCTAAAGAACTCCAGAGTTCTTCAAAAAAAAAAAAAAAAAAAAAAAAAAAAAAGAGGAAGGTAAGTGAAGTATATACAATTCAGTTGTACATAATTACAATTCATACTTTAATTATGCTTTTTCCTAGATGAAAATTATGGACAGATGAATGGTATTAACATTGAGCTTTTTATCCAGAGAAAAGTCTCAAAGTTGCACTACGGTATCACATCTAAGTTACTGAAGAGCAACTATCTCAGTGGTGAAAGAGGCAAGTTTAGATTAGTCAGAAGGCATTGTGTTTCAAATGCATCAAGAAACAAGGCAAACCCACATAGTAAACTCAGTTAAAATCCTCAGGTATTTCCACAGCCATTATTGCTATATTGTTCTATATAGTAGATCTACAAGCAATGGCTTTGAACACAGAAACTAACAAAGAGTAAAGAGAAACCAAAAGTGAATAGCGGAGGTAAGTCACAGTGATCAATAAAGTACTGGCATCAAGATCTGAGCATCAGTCTGCTGAAAAACTCACTCACTGTGAATAGAAAAACTTGTAATTACCATAATATAAACAAATGGCATAGCTCATAACTGCTGGACTAGTCAAATTGAATTTGACTCAAGAACAACTAAGTGTACTTGATCATGAAATTATCTATAAGTTACCCTGCGCTTTGTTCATTATTTTATCAGTAGAAGCCAATAAAATATTGTGCAAAAAAGGCAACACACAAAACAAAAAAGTGCACAAAGTGCACATTCTTTAAAAATTAAAGGCATTTCATTTACATGGCAAATATATTTTAAGTATGTTTAAACAATGCCCTAAAAATCAGTTATTTTATCTGACAGCACTGTGCCATTGCTTACCTGAAATTACTGATTTAGTCTTAGAAGATTTGCTTCCTTTCACACCATTGCATTAAATTTATAAAATGAGTGAACTTAATTTTTGTAAGATTTCTTTACCATCATTGTTTTGTACGTTGGGGCACCTCATAACTTTGTTAGCTACTAACCAATTATATTATACTTACCAGTTTTTCACATTATTGTACCTTATTTGAGCTTATTTGAACCTCTGCCAAACCTGATCATGTCAGAAACTGGTATATTCAAACACTTTGTGTTTGTTATGACATATGCAGTTTATCTGTGGCAAATCTTTTCTTTTTTCTTTCCTATCTTTTCAACCCAACCTTGTTTGGTTTTGAGAAAAAAAAAATGGAATAGTTTGTTTTTTTTTCTCTGAAATAACAGATGTACATTCTAGATACTGTTACATGAGATTGTCTTGGGATAACTACAGCAGTGTGGTAGTGATGCATATGTTTATGCTTCTTATTAACAGTGAAAATTTAGTTAAAGCAACAATATCTAGGGACTAGAGATTTAATTTTAAGATAAAATTAAGAATAAGTAATACATTTCCTAATGTATTTACTTGTCAATTTTAACAAATAATTTTAGTAAAAAGTCACTGAATTCCTTACTGGAAATCATTACCAAGTGAGTAAAATTATTAACATTCTCTCTTGATAGATTTGAAGCCACCTTCAGACTGGAAAGGACCACTGTGAACTCTTTGTTTGTTTGTTCGTTTGTTTTGAATAAAGTCTGCCCTGAATAGTGTATTTTTAAACTCTTCCACAGTAAGACTAAAGGCTACCGAGATAAACAGGCACAATGGCAAGCCCATTGGCTCTTGGCAAACCTCATAAAAGTGTTGGTGGTGACATAGAAGACACTGACAGGCTGACACTGTAAATTAGTTTACAATTAAAGTATTTCTGATATCCTGAGCAGCAAGTCAGACCATCTGCAGTGAGCTATTTGTCCTTAAGACACAGGGAGAAACAGCCATAACCTCACCAAATTCAGGGTCTGACTCTACTCCAGAAACAGAACTATCAAAAAGCTATCAAAAGAATAACACCATCAGACCCACTTTCTATTTGATTGCATTGGCTATTTTCTTTTTCTAGTTGTTCATTTTTATTTTATTCCTCTGAAGTACATCCACTCCATATGAAAAGCTGAATCTGTGGCTGCTTTGAAAATTGTCTGCAGCTATGCGCAAACATCATTTTCTTCCTTGATTGGGAAAGCTACAATTTGTAAGCTATGGCTAACAGATAAATAGCACCAAACAAAAGGAAAAATATTCTGATTTGAAACATATATTTCCTGAACTTTGATAAAAGTCCATAAAATCCACAGCTTTTTGTATACATTAAATAGAACACTGAGTTAATTGCTCCAAAAATGCAGTTCAAACAGTCGTTCTATAAGGATGTTCTCTCTGAGTAACCACACCACAGTAAGGTAGACAGGAATACATAGTATAGTTTTTACAAAAAGCTCACTTAATATTTGCAATCTGTTTTTGAATATAAAATCTGTGAAAGCAAATATAGCCATTGGTTGAACAAACTGTATTTATTTTATGTTATTTTATGTTCTATCTCATGCTTTAATATATCAAAAAATGTGATGGCATCTGCATATATCCATTTTGATGTTTTCTGTAAGTCAGAAAGATATACTAAAAACCTTGCAAGACATGACATCATTTGTAAAACAGCCCCAAGTTAGCATATCTACAACTGGTAGAGATGAAAGGGGAGATGCATATACCAAAGCCATTGGTTTTAGCACTGCCAGTTACTATGCTGAGAAAGTATAAATTTATTTATGAGTAAATTGTCAAAACAAAACACTTAATATGTTGGCTTATATTGCAAGTCATTGATGCCCTTGGGCTAATGGAATTTATAAGAACTGTATTGATTTTCTTCCTTCTTCTGACTCAATGCATATTTTATATAGCGTATTTTTGGCTTCTTAGGCTCTTTTTCAAAGTTGTTCATTTTCTGGGATAAGTACTGAGGGGAGCATTTCACTATTGCTTATGAAAATAAAAGGCTTTAGTGCTCTGAATTTCAGAGTTAATTATCAGTGAGTACATATGTGAAAATTACAATGAGCTTCATGACATAGAAAGCAAGAGGATCCAAGGGTACGTCATATACCTGACTTGTGATTCACTGAGTGTAAACATTTGAAGAATACAAACTATGCTTTTGTTTTGCAAAAACAAAATATAGAGTGAGATAACAAGAAAAACAAACGATGAGGGTCTCCATAGGTATTTAAATAGCTGTCAGGTCATACCTTTAACTGATAGAAAACAAGAACAAAATAAACAACTTCCATTAACTTAAAATGAATGAATGTAAAATGGAAAAAAAAAAAAAAAAAGACTTTTTTTAAAATAAAAAAAGGAAAACATTACTTTATTAACCTTCCAAAAGACCATCCAAACCTTTGTCTGAAGTCAATCCTATTTAAGCAACACTGCTTTTTCAGCGGGCTAAACTTATTTGGTAGTATATGCTGGTAGTATCTCTAAAGATTTAGTTTTCCATGTGAGACATAATTTACTTAAAATCTGAATGGAAAAAAAAATCATTAAAATTTAAACTTCTCTTAGCTTCAGCTTTTCCTTTATCATGATTAAAACACATTACTTTTCTGTCTTTAATGTATTTATCTGCCTCCCTGCAGTGTTATTTCACCATCTCTGTTGGAAAATGTAAAGCATTTCTAATATATGTTTAATTTTAAAGGTAGACTTCTGCACAGTTTTTAAGCATAGTGTTGTCTGTACTAGCGATCATTGCAAAGCTCTAGTTAAGATGGAAGAACTTCAGAAGAATTACTTACATATACAAATCATGGAAAAAATATTCTTCCATTCAAAAGCAAGCTCACACTGAAAGCAAATAGAATTCTTACTTAATTTTTCTAGACTGGATAGCAGTGTATAGCATTCAAGAAAGTCATGAATGGTTTAAGATTAAGATGAACATGTTTTGATGAAAGTTGTTTTATACATTACTGGTGACATAAAACGTATGAAATTCATTGTGACCTAATAAATTTCAACCTAAATTAATGTGTTCAAAATATGCAAATATATTTAGTGGTACCACTTCTTTTCTGAAACAGTGATAATATAACAATTTTTTTAACCACTATGGTTTTCATGATTTATTGATTTTTCATGATCACCTACAATTCTCTCCTCCTGAGTATGTTATATACCTTTCCCATTTGCTGAAATTGATACTTGGAAACATACTGGTGGGGCAGGTTTAAATATCCGAATATTTTTTTTTATATATGATTTCACATTTCACTGTTCTTTAAGTTTGAAACCAACTTCTTAATCAGCAAGTGAGCCATGGAAAAGTACTGGTTTTAAAATAACTAGTAGACATAGCTAAAGCAAGTCTGAACAGAGAAGAATACACTGAATTAAATAGCTGTTCATTGACTAAGAAAATTGCATGTAGAGAAGTTAAACTGTATATTTTTATTATTATTATTTTATTATAATTATTTGTATAAAAACATCTTTGGTTTTGTTATTATTGTTTAGTTTTTTCCTATTTGTTTTCTAAGGGAATATATCTATTTCCTTTCATTATTATATTTAGCACAGGCAGTTTATTGATAATTTCTATGCATTCCTTTTTCAGTTAGAAGGTAAAAGGAACCATAAGATAATGATGTCACTTCTTTCATGCCTTCTAGCTGTGTTTAATTGGACTTTCAAATTTATCTTCATAAGTATAACTATGATGGTGAAGCTGATCTTATGTAATAACTTATCTACCATAGCCACATAAGCAGCAGAAGAGTGCAAGCAACTTTATACAGAAATTGCCAGGTTCTTTTACTTTCAAACTGATGTATTTTTGTATTGCTTTTTAATAGTAGCAAAGATCTACTGTATTCACCTTTCTATCAAGGGTAGAAAGCAGAACTGAAAATCCCCTAACTAAGCAATATCTTGTGCTGCTGTAGATGGCTATTTGTGTAAAATCAGTAATCTTTGGCTTTTCTGGTTCTCTTATTTCTTATTTTAAGATGCATATAGATTTCTTTATTTGCATTCCTGACTTGATAAAAAATAAAACTTGATTAAAAAAAAAAATCCAGATGTAAAAAGAACACAATACTAAACTGAGTTTTCATATGCTAGTCTTAGGTAATTCCATGGACTCGTGGTGCATTCTTCCTCATATTTTTTGCAAGTCCATTTTATTTAGAGAGATTTAAAGGCATTTTCACTTTGGTTTAATAAGATTATTTCAAATTTAAGCTCTGAAACTTTTTATTGAGCCTAACCTTTCATATTTTTCCCAGGCAACTTTTCTGATCTGCTGCACATCTACTTCCAAGTCTGTAAATTTAGTAGACACTATGATAACAGTTTCCTATTTCTTAGCATTCGTGTTCAGATTTTATTCAATTTATTTTAACTCATTTTCATACCTCTGTCAAATCTGATCTAGTGATTTCTTTGCCCCATTTCTTTTGTCTTTCATAAAAGAAATTTTGCTGTTGCCTAGGGAGGAAGAAGTTTCCCACATTTCCTCTCAAAGTCTGAGATTTACTCCAATGCAGTCTTGGTTCTGCTGCAATATGGTATTTGTTTCATTTCTGCACATCTAAGTAGTGGAGAACAGAAGTCTCATTGTGGCTATATGTTACAAGCTTTAGTAAAGGCCTGTGATATCCACAGATGTGTCTTTCTGTATTATTTTTTAATAGACACAACATAATGTGTTAATGTGCAGCCCTAGGGAAGGACCAGTTGCATGGCACACTACTGCCTTCCTTAGCAAGACACAGGGCCAACTTCGGCCTTCGATGGAAAGACAGTTCTTCTGCCTGAAGGTGAATTTTGCTTCACAGGTTCTTTCTCAATGAAGAGCTGGGTTTCTAAACTCAATGACTAAGACAAGGCATTGGATGTTACCAGAAGGTCAGAGTAAAACATACGTTGAGACCCCAAATGTGTTATTTTATGTCATTTTGAATTACATGTCAACTTGAACATTTGGTTTTACATTTACATCTATACCTACACATCAAAATAAGTGGATAAATAATCCCAGGAAAATGTAGATTCCATCCCTGCTTATGCAGCGGATATAGAGTGATGAGAACCTATTTGCTTAAGAAAACCTGTGTTTAAAAAATAATGTCATCATATTTTGAAATTTAAGAAGATAAGAAAAAATTATTAGTTAATGACTTGCTTAGGAACAAATCTGCATATACTCCCAGAAATAAATGAGCAAAAAAAAAAAAAAAGTTATTCACAGAAAAAAATCAGTTTTGCCAACTGAATTCAAAAGAATAACTGGTATGTTTCACAATCTGATATCAATACAGCATGTGGATTAAACTTGCACCTTTAAACACACTTCACAGATTAGAATTCCAGGCATGAAATTTCAATTTTAATTAAGAATTGTTCAAGTAGTCAATTATAACATTGTATGTTGTAAAATGTATTTAATTACCTTTAAACTGGTTGCATTTCAAATTTTAACATTTCTGGAGATAATTAGTTTTATACATTAAATGTCTTTGAAAATATCTTTATAATCTTGTGTTCTGCATTTAAAATCAATCATTGTTTCAGTGTAATCCAATAGTAAGTCAATGTTTCCAATGCTGAAAGTCTTACCGTTTTTGTCATTGTTGGAGAATTATCATGACTCCCAGTTAAGAAATCAGTTTGGTAGAACCGACCTACACAAGTACAGAAAGGGTGGGTTACTTTTTCCCTAGAAGTCCCAGAACTTACAAAGAGAATATTTCCTTTTCAACATTTTCATTTTCGACAGACTAGAAGACAGTATGCATTTCAAAGCTGTTTTCTTGCCTCAAGAATCAATTTGAAAAAAAAATAAATAAAACCTGAAAAGACGTATTTCCTTATAGAATCCTTTCCTAAATTCTTTTTTTTTTGTCTGTTTATGAGACTAAAATTAAACCCATATAGTTTCTAAAGAATTGATTAGCCTAGATACTAATTAAGTGAATTTGGAAATCCCATCTCTCAGTCATAGAACCAAAAAAACATATTAGATGATCTCTGGGTGACTATGTTTAGTCTCTGGTATTAAAATTAGTAGGCAGAGCTTTCTTATGAATAACTCAACTGTGCTTTACTTTAAATTGATTCAGAAATAAGTTTGGCCTCAGAGTGCAAAGAAGTGGAAAACAGTCCTGAGCCGCAGTCTTCAATTTCAGCTATTACGTACAAACAGGACTCCAGGCTCACACTCAAACCTGTGGCCACATATGCCATATAGCTAGAAAGAGGGTAGGAGTAAGAACAACAGTCAAAGGAAGACTTTCAAGAGAAGGGCATTAATATATAAATATATATATACTACCTTACAAATTCCTATGACTATTGCATAAACATATAACAGCTTTCCTTAAAAGGCATTCAACCAAGAAATCACCCTGAATCCAACGCAAAAAAAGTTGTTCTGAGCTGAAAATACCAAGCGTTTGGAGAACAGAATGTCATTCTCATCTGTAATTAAGCTTATTTAAATATGCTTATATCTGGCAGAATGTATGATGAGAGCTATTAACTGAAAATATTGTGAATGGTACAAAACATTTATATTAAACCTTCTTTAACATTACTAATCCAGTGCCAAAACTACCAAACTTCTGCTTTACTATTCTGGTCGTGGTGGTAGGTGTTAGTTGTTTATTTAACAGTTTATTTAACAATGCCACTAACTTATGCCAATTAATATGCGACATTTGTATCTTTTTCTGTATTTACATTTTTTAACCGCAAATACTTTCACGGATGATGTTTTTAATGGTTCACAGTTCTTGTTATTCATTATGAAAGTATTATAATTCTTTATTGTTTACTATGTCAAACATAAAAGCTCTCTGGCCCCCAACAGAGCCAGAAGAGTCCTATTAGATGATTAAGCTCACAAATCATAAGAAACCATAAAGCAGTAAAATCCTGGGTGAAGCCCACCCAGTATGAAGAACAAAAGATAATTTAAGGAGACTCATTTCTCCTACCAGAGAAGTTCATAGCACACAACTCTGACAGCATTAACATTGCTGGTATTCAAAAATGTTTTTTTGAATTAATGGCTAAATAATATATCTTTATATACTACTATTACTATATATACTATATATATTACTACTACTATTACTACTATTACTATACATACTAATATATATACTATTAGCTAAATAATATATCTTTTCTCAAACCACACCAAATTTAAGATAGCTCCTATCAGAAGCAGCAGGATGTCCTTCTTACTCCAAGAGACAGTCAACAGAACAAGGCAGTCCTGTATGCAGATATGATTATAAGTTACTTCATGGCAAACTATAACTTTGGGCTTGTCTGAACTTTCAAGGTCATGAAAGCTGATTCATATTTTAAAAAGATATTTAGCAGTCTCAAGATACTGACATATCTGGCTGATTTTACATGATGCCTTTAGGCCTTTTAATAATTTCTGATTATCTAGTTCTTTAATATTATGAACCAGTTTCAGTCATCTAATGAAGAAAGCTTGGTGTCTGTTCTGAATTACAGACGAGATTTTCCACAAATGTTTATTCATTATTATATTAAAATACCTTGGCCCAAATATCAAGCTAATAAGATATTTACATTAATCATAGATACAACTTTTTAAAATGAACTATTTCTGTAAATGAGATGTTTCATTTCCACTAAAATATATACAGTTCAACTGATAACATCTATAAATAATTTATAAATGCAAGTGAAAGGGCTTTGAAATTCTAAATTCAAATGCAACACTAATGTTTCAAACTGTTTCCTTAGTACTTCCAAGTATGTTTTGTAGGAGTAAGAGCATTATTAATTATCAGTTTTAGAGGTCATTTTTCAGTGGTGTGCCATTACTCTAGAATTTTACTTTTAAGAATCCCTTAATATGAAAAATAGATAAATGTTGTCCAATATCATATTTTCAAACAGTTTAAAATGCACTATTGACAAATACATTGCCAGAAGGTACAAATGCCTGAATCTCTTTTCACATCAGAACACTTAAATTTCTAAAATTGAAGCATATTATCAAGCCATTAAAATTATTGTCATCATAATCATAGCTGTCCAAGATACTTTTCAATCACTAATCTGTATAAAGCATTTTTATTTGCTTTGCATTGCAAATAGTCTGTAAACTGACATGCAGAGTAGGTGTGAATTCCTTGTGCTAGTCAACATCAACATAAGGATTAAAAATAAATAGTTCAATTTACCTTCATTAGCATTCTCAAATTATGAGACCATGCATATTGCAGCTCTGAATAAAATAAATCATTGAAGAGAGAGGCAAATAAATCTTTAAGATTTAAAATAATCAAAGACAATCTTTGTTTCACCAAAAATTAAATAAATCTGTAAGTACAATTAAATCTATGAGTACTGAGTTGGATATCATCTATCTTGATAGTTCGTAAACCATCAGCCCTCTACCTAAAGAAAAAATAAAATAAAATAAAATAATATAT